>CABPRJ010000485.1:1166693-1228685 GCA_902439185.1 Cinara cedri | reverse complement strand
AGTTATTTTTGGCGAAATCTCATTTCGAATATTATTATTATTTTTTTTTTTTTTTGTTTTTTTGCCAAGAAGATCCTAGGACGTTGCGCTCTCGCGCGACCGATATAATTAAACACCGAAAAAAAAAAACGGTTTGTCGTCGGCCGTGTTACGGCTGGTGTAAACAAGAACGACGCGTTCACAGGATATTATTATGAACAATTTAATGCATAAAAAATGTTCAAAATCCGTTAACGGATACGTGCGGTACGGTTTCGGGATAAAAAGTAAATCTTAACCACGCAGAGCCAAAAAGACGGTCTGCAGAGCTCGATTACTGAAACTGGCGCGGCACAGTTGCTCTGCATAGATTTCTTTTCATTTAAGTACCCATCTGAACAATTACAAAATTAGAAAGCACGCTAAAATACATTTTTTGTTTTCTTTTTTACCGTATATTATAAACATAAGTTATATAGCGGGCATTCTCTGATTCGTATTTTTCAAGTGTCTCAAACTCTCGAATCACAACTCGCACACACAAAAAATACTTTATAGATACTCGTATGTATAATAGATTCAGGTCCGTTTTTTTAGATTCGAAGTTTAGCGGGGGATGTGTGTTGTTTTTTTTTATATTTTTTTTTCTGTCTGTGAACTTTTATACCAGAAAACTTGCTCCGCCTTTACTGAAAGGTAATTTTCTGTAGTCGGTGCGTTCAAAGAAATCATTTTTGAATTTTTATAGGGTTTCCGAAATAATTAAGAAAAATCCAAGGAACATTTTAGAATGGCAAATATTTATAGCGTGCCGTTACCGTTTTCATTGTTATATACTTAAGTTTTCTATCAGAAATATTAATTTATCGAAAAATAACATGATATTGATTTTTTTACGGATAATATTTTGCTACTGACAGAGTAAGTCATTTTTTGATTTATAAAGTATTTTCCATAATAATTGGGAAAAACTAAAAAAGACGAAATATAAATAAATATTTTCCAAATTACGGCATAACTTTTCCATTGTTTTAAATTTTCACGGCTTATGTGTTCTAATATAAATATTGCTTCTATAGGTAATTATAAAAGACCTTTTTTGTTGCATTTTTAATAGAGTTCATGATTAAATTATTAGTTTTTTGATTTTCTCAGTGGTTTTATAAATAATTGAGCATAACGGGCAAAAAAAAAAAAACGCAGAAATAACGGGCAATTTTACGAAAATAATGCTTTTATTATTTTCAATTTTTTTTTTTTTCATAGTAATTCAGGATAAATATTTGTAGAGACATTATTTATAAACATTTTATTTTGCGAGTTTTTTTACGTTATTTTCATTTGGTAGGTACTCTGTAGATAAATTGTTAGACAACCGAAATGCTTAACAGTTTGACAGAAAGTTTATTATAAGCCGTACTTAGTGTTACATAAAAAAAATTAGTTTAATTTCTTTTTCTTTTTTTTCTAAAAGGGTTTTAAAACCAAATTTTGACAAAATCGTAATTATCACGGTCTTTTAAAACATGTATAACTGATCTTCGTTCTGAATCGTTTGTCGTTATAAATGGCTTTTTTTTTTTAATTATAGAAATAAATTAAATATAACTTTATGTATCCCACCTCTCTCACTACCGACCTACAACAGTTCCCATTATCAGCTTCTTTTTTTTTTTTAAATCTTTTTAATATGTCTTGATATCGAGTTTTGATTTACGTCTTTGACGACTTTTTTTTTTTTATTTGTACAGCGCGCGTATCGGACCGTGAACTTTTAGCCGTATTCGAACTATCTGCTTTTTTCTAATTTTCGAAATTATTATTATGTTATTAACATAGAGATCACCAAGATGCTTGAATCGTTTCATCATTATGTTGACCGTAATAATATTATTATTGTCGCTGTTTTATCGTCATCATAGTTTAATTATTATGTCCCGTGCAGCAATAGAGTTAACCGCGGCAGTGGTACAAGCTGATGTGGTCCTAACCACGGTAAATAAATAATAATGACATTTTATAGAGCGGTTCAGCCTGTGGTATATATATATATATCTATATACATATACACAACAACCACTAACGCGGTTTTACGAGTGCAAATTTAAATATTTCCCCGACCCTACAACCTAACGCCGCCGCTGCTTGGTAGACTGCTGTTATCGAACGGCAGTTATACACTCGCGACACATTACGCGGGGTTCGTATTGTTAATATAACGAACGTCTGGCAGCGACAAATCTAGACCATATTGTTCGTGTGTTATAATATTAGAATAAACGCAATAATATCGCGTGACCGTTCTTCTATAATAATAATAATAATAATAATAATAATAATAATAATAATAATAATGACAACATCAGGTGTATACAGGGTGTCCCTTTATATAAAGTACGTACTTTTTAAAAAATGTGAAAAAGCGAAAACGTCATCGATAGGACAAATATGCGAAATTGTCTAGAAGCCAAAAGGCTACAAGTAGGCTAGATACGTTCGGTAGAAAGAAAATAAGATAATACAAAAGGTCTTATAAACCAATAAACCAAGCGGAAAGATACCTAGAAGAAGATTCCACCAGAGATGACTTGATAGGCCAGATAAAATATACAAAATATTCGGAAAACCATATAGCAAGGTATAGAAACATATAGCATAAACATAAGCATAAACAAACATATAGTTTTATTATACCGTTTTCCCGAGGAAATATTTGCGTCTACAATTTTTTTTTACAATGAAATCATTTACGATTTTAGCGGTTTCTATATACCTAGGAGTCTCGTTAACGTTAACGCTCGGTTTATTCCCCGTTGTTACCAGATCCGGGTGTTCAATTTCCGTAGGTCGAAAAAAAAATAAAAAATATTTTCAAATAACTGTACCTTACACAAAATTATTGTACCGCGTCTAGAAAACGTCTATCGTGTAAGCATTAGGTAATATTTGCACGTTTCTGTGATTGTTTCTCACACACTGAATTACCGCCGAAACACAAAATTGATTTGAACAACCCCCGGGCTTACGTGCGAAATGTTCGTTTTCTCCACGTCATAGAACATCGGCAGGTATCGGACGGGCCACCGAACGTTATTAGCCGGTTCGAATAACGACGTGGAATCGCTAAAAACTAAACGAGCACGATTTAAACGTTTCAAACTTTACAACACAAACGCGGTATATATGTTCAATACGTTATTTATCATTAGCCCTCAAACGGTATCCCGAACACAACAATATCCCGCCTTCCGGATCGCCGCGTTTAAACCGCGACGCGTAAAATCTTAAAAAAAAAAAAAAACTACTACTCTTGAAGGCGTTTGGTATGGCCACAAGAGTTTGTGGCGAACGGTTTTCCGGGCGTTCGGGTGTACGCGCGGGACATTTTGAATTATGCGCGTTTCGATCCGACGCCGAACGGCCGGGGGCCCGATGCGGCGGCGGCGGGGGGGGACAAAACGCGAAAATTCGTAAATACGATAAATCGGCGTGGTCGCGTGCCGCGCGGCGTGACCGCGGACACTCGGTTCGGGCGCAATGTTTTCGCGGCGTTTCGCGTTCCGCCGCCAGTGTGCGACACCGTGTACGCCGTACGCGCGCGCGTAGATATTTGTTTTATTTTTACACGCGCGCGTACGTTCTGGGCGGCTGCCCGGTTTTCCGACAGTGTAAATAAACACGGCGTACCGCCGCGCGGATTTGACGGGGCGGCGGGATAGGCGGGAACGGCCGCCGGCCGGGGCGCGATACGGCGCGGCGGTGACGGACGTTAAACCGCGTTCGGCGCCCGCGGACTCGGATCGCTTCTCGGAACGATAATAACGTCCGTGAACGTTCGGCGTACACGCGCGACGGGATTCGAACGGGGTGGTCCGCGTCCGGAAACGACGACTACCCCGGACGACAACGATGTCAGATTAACGTCTACGGCGATTGAACATTCGCCCTCGATTAACCGTTTTTCCGGAGTCTATAAACGGAACGCGGAACGGCGTCGGGTTTTACTACGCGAAATGCGCCCGCGACCGGTCAATCCGGCTTTTTTTTTTTTTAAAAAAAAAATTCTATAAGACAGAAGACAAATCGTTCCGGACAACATTCAGAGTGTTTATCCAGACAATTCGACATGATACGAAACCAATTATTTTTCTAAACGTCCGATTTGTTTTGCCTGCAAAGTACGAATGTATAATCGCGATAATCGAGATTATCGCGTTCTTGCACATAATTCAAGAGGAAAAAATACGCATTCCGAATTATCGAAAACTGATGTTTTGAACAACGTGGACAATGTCTAGCTGGTTGTTGTCGCGCGGAGTTCTTCTGTTTCAAGAACGCCGTGTCAATATTTGAGTTATTCACATAGCCATTGGATATTTTGCCCATTTTTAAATATTTTTATTGAGGTTTTAAGCGGATTGTTTTGGCCTAGCTTAAAAATGCTCGAAAATTCAACATAAAAACGGGACTTTCCCGAAAGTTCCTCAATGCAGGCAAGTACGCAGTGAAGTCCCGTCGGGTGGTCGGAAAATCAAAGAACTTTGTGGATTTCTCGATTTTGCTATGTTGGCAGTAAGTTACTGCAATACCGTTTCTTAGCAAACGGATGAGTTAAGTGACGCGTTACGATAATGACTTAATAAAAATATATATTATTTTTCGGTAAGTATTCGTGAAAATGGCCAATGGCCAAACTAATGTATTGTACGGGGTCGTTGTTGATTTGCGCCTCGTTAATGCCGATGTTGGTGAAACAAAATATCTTATTGACCCGATACAGCGTCGGGTTTCCTGAAGTCCCTTTCGGCACCGGGAACAAATCGTGAACAATATATATATATGTATTATTATTGTTATTATTATTTTTTTTTTTTTCGTTTTCGAACGACTATATACGACCGCGATTTATCATTCTTCAAGCACATCGAGTCCCCGGTCAAAACCGGCCCGTTTCGGTACATTACCTACCGCGGTAAACGTACGACGGCGACGTTTATGACACGAAACCGTACGCATATTTCACTGCCGTATAGTACCGTCCAACGGCCTATTTTAAACACGAAAATAAACCGAGCGCTGCCAAACAGCTAACCGTCGTCGTCGAGATACGAGAAAAAAAATTAAAAACCATAAGCCCCGCACAATGTCCGGTGTACAATCAAGATACATATTAAAATTAAGATTTTTAAGAATCTTTATCGGGACGTAAAAAGCGCCGTTTCCAGTCGGAAAAGGCCCAAATATTTCCGTGAAGGGGGGAGGCGGTGGAGGGACTAAACCCTTCATCGTGATATTTATTAATATCGATAATGTATATATTTGGTATTTGGATGTAACACGGATGATTTTGTGGGAGGAGTCCGAACCCCATCTGCCACGCTCTCTACTGGCGCCAACGAGTTAAAGGTGAAATACCAAATTATCTATAAGTAAATATACAAATGATACATTTCAATTCTATTATCTAGATAAAGATAAATAATCAGCAACTATTTGTGTAGAAAACAAAACAATTTTGTACGTTCGCCTGTCATAAAACTACGTATTAGAAGTAGCGAACGTGATTCGATTCACGTCTAGACTCCAAAAAGGTGATGCGTGATTGATTTAACTATCATTATCAGTTTATTTAGCCGTGTTTTTATTAATTCAATGTTTTACAAAACATTTCTAAAAAACTATGTGAATAACGATTTGATATGCATAAATGTATCTAGTTAATTCAAATATTTTTTTTCAGGTGACTCAATAGTTTATTTTTCATTTATCTATGAGAGATCAAAAATTAAAAATGTACCTATTTTGGTAAAATACAACACCGAAAGTGTTTACGAAATGAATAATTACAGTTACTCCAAAGCCTGTCAAGTTTTAAGTTTATTTTTAGTTAACCGAGTACGAGTGTATTATGCTTATTCCGTGAAATCGAAATATTAAAAATAAACTTTACGAGTCGAAATACGAGTCTTGGAAGTGTTTTTAAGAAGACGTTTGAATATTTATTTCTAGATATGTAAATAAAAAAAAAAAAAATTATATATTTAAAATGTATAATCCCAAATAAAAAAAAATTTACGCTCGGAACTATAAAAACATAATTTATTTACGTTGCGGTTAATCATTGAATGACAACGTCATCAAGTTGTGGTTGCGACACGGATGAAGGGAAAAATTTCAACAAGATTTCGATGGTTTTAATCGTTAAAATTTAATTTTTCTCTCGAAAACGGCCGAAATTCAAAACGCTCAAAGAGTAAACTTCTCGAGAGAAATAATTAGTGTTTTCGAAATGAAGTTTTACGAGGAATACATGTTAACCTGCAGTTACCCTCGTTACAAAACGACGGACTAAATTGCCCACGATGAAATTCGCGGTATTCGATATTAACTCGATATTCGTGTGCTACGAACAGAATTGAAACTTTCAATTATATTTTTACTTTTGGGTCTAAATTTGAATTTGTTTACATAAAACAAGGAAGCCGACATTCAGACGTTATTTAGCACTGACGGCAACTGCCGTCACTTCATCCGATGAAGTGAAGTTAATTATTTTATTTTATTAAAACAGGTACATCAATATTATGTAAACTATAGATTATAATAGTAAAATGATTATTATTTTTTTCGACATTCAATATTTGAATGTATTTGAATTTGATTTCAGCAGATTTCACTTTAATTTTTTTAAAGGTTTTTTTCTTCGTCCCCAAGTAGCACGCGATTCGTCCAACCCCACGCACAACCATGAAAGAGTAAAGTTTCACTATACTTCATCGAATATTAACCACCGTTCCTTTTTTGAAAATCGATTTTACATAAAAAAAAAAAAAAAAAACTACACAAAAATAATTAGGAGATAAAATTTAAAATTTTCAATCTATAATTTTTGTTTATCTTTCTCACCCCTATTCAACAAATAACATTAAATCCATTTTTTTTTTCAATTGCGGCGATTGGGCCATGAAAATTAATTTAAAAAAAAAAAACCTAATTGTGTATTTATTGTCGAATATTGTTCGTTCGTAAAATTACGCCGTTGTAAAGTAACGGCACCGGTGAACTTACATACAAATATCGAGTATCAACAAATGTACAATATTATTACTATGAAGTAAATTAAAACATCTCGAAACTTACACCACATCAGCTACCGGATTCTGTTCGAAAATGATCTTAAGACTCGTTTAAAATCGAATCACGGATCAGATGCTAATGCACGTTAAATGTGCATTTGAATTTTAGTACGACGACAGAGATCCGTAAACAATTTTTTAAACGTAAAAAATTGACCTTTATGTATGCAGTAAGATCTTTCTCGATTCGTGTTACGATTTATCGAGTATAAGTAGGATAAAGATATGTAATTTGATTCATATATGCGCGCAACGATAAATACACTCGCGAAAAACGATTCTGAGCAAAGATGTGTAAAACACATTTTGAAAATCCGTGATTTTTACGTGCTCCATTAGTAATTACTAATTTAACTAATCTGACTTAAAACGCTTATAATAACGTTCGACGTTTTCTGTCGAATTTTCCCGGAAAATAGTTACTATTCTGTTGTATTATATTTGTCGTATTATTCGTATACTATGTTATAAATACCTAAAATCCGTTTTTCCGGTACATTTACATACTTTTAGCGAATATCTATGGAACAAAAGAGCTCAAACTGTGTAATTAGAGTATTATTTTTAAAGGCAGATTGAAGCGATAAAATTTCGGTTGAATTTCAATGTGAACTTCACCAAATTTTTGCAAAGTATTTTTTATAACCACGAAAGCGCCAAAGGAAAGCAATTTCGTTTTTTTGTGGTACACATATCAATGACGCGCATTTTGGTGGTTACAACTTTCAACGTCCATGATCTATTTTATAAGCATTTTGTATGACCTTATATTGTATTCATTTTTTTTTATACTGCGTACAAAATGTCTACCAGAAATTTCGCTCCGATTAATCGATTGAAGCACATTTTCTGAAATAAAATGTTATCTAATTGGTAGTTTAGGGGAATCATTTTTTGATTTTCGAGCGGGTTTCATAATAATTATGAACGTATGGCATTTTAATTTTGCGAGTTTTTTACATAATTTTTATTTGGTAGGTACTCAGTGGATAAAATTGCTAAACAAAATAGAAATGCTTGGATATTTAACCGGAGGTTCATTAAAAGTCGTACACTTTGTGGTTAGAAAAAAAAAAAATTAGTTTAATGAAGTATTTTTTTTTTATTTTTTTTAAATATTAAAATGCTAATATTAAATATTAGTGGGGTCAAAACAATTTTTATCCTCAATGAAAACTACAAAACTTAAGAATGTCATGTAGTTATAAATAATAAATATAGCTCGATAATCGTCTGCACGTTTTGAACATTGTACCACACCTAGAAAGTGTAAACTGTCAGGTCTATACCGTTATTTCTAACCGAATCAATTACAACAAAAACATCTGCTTGGAAATAAAAGAAACCGTAAGTGCGGACATTTTCCCGTTTTTCATTAATATTATAATAAAATTTACAATAATTTTACTTCTAAAAAAAATTGAAGATTAGATTTTGTATTATAGAAGTTATTTTGAAATAAAACAATAAAATGATATTACATTATAATTATCATAATTACCTAATTAACATAATCGATTCCTAATCCGACTTTACTAAAATTAATAATATTTCTTTAATAACCATTTATTTTGTATATTTAGGAACACGTGAACTAGAACATTATAATTAATACAGTGAATCTAATGCAGTGAAAACCCTTAAAAGTGCACACATAATGTCAAAAAATGCAATATAAAATGGATTTTAATTTAATTATAAACATTAATATTTAATATTAGTATTTTGATTAGAGATATTAATATATTATCTACATACATTTTTATTTATTTAATGAAAACAATTTCTTTAAAAAAAATTTAAAACACCTTGTGTAAAAATGTTATTTTATAAAATATAAATTTGACATGTATACCAACAGTCTATGTAAAACAAAAATATGTGTGTAAAGATGTTAATGGACGGAATTTAATTAAAAAAACTTGAAGATGAATTAAAAAAATAAAATATCACTTAAAAATTAAAAACGTGAAAAAATACTAAATACAATTTTTATAAATTAATTTGTTGTTACATAATTCAAATTATGCACTTAGAAAACTACGTTTGACAGTCAGCAAAAAATATGAATTTTCCTGTAAACTCACAACCCTAATTATAATGTATATATAGTTTAGAAGTAATTTTTTTTAGTCGCCCTCCAAAATTCGAACCTGGCCATTGCCCCCTAAACGCATAGATAAGACGAAATTATCTTATGCGTTGGTTAATCGGTGCTCGATTTCTAGTAGGAAACATGATTTATCGAAGACACACACAAAAAAAAAAAACCAAACAATAAACCAAGACTTTACGCTCGGTAGGTACTTAAAATACGTTTTTTCGTTATTTCGAGTGAGTATCGGTTGATTTTCATTGCCGACCACTCGATCATACTTTTTACGACGTGTGACGTATAAAAGGTTTATTTTTTTCTATGTAATCCATTAGCATCAATAACCATTAGATATATAACGCGCGTTCGATTTTGCCGCGTAAAAATGACGTTTGCCTTTGTTATTCGGTCGTAAAATACGATTTTTAGGGTTTTTTTTTTTTTTTTTTTTTTTACTATGCTCTAAACTTAATTATTATTATCTTTCGGCATCACAAAAGATGGATCGTCGTTACCGAACGTACAGACGCGATAATAATTGAAAATGAATGGACCGCGTTTATTGACGAGAAAAATCAATTGTAATCATATTATCGAGTAAGAGAGAAAGATGCGAACACTTTTATCACGGATGGATAAAAACAGATAACGTTTTAATTCAAACTTTCGTCGGAAAATAACGGTCTTACGTTTTCCTACATACGAAATCATAGAATCAGCTGCTATCTACTTTATTCTCACCCAACGCACGGATCGCAAGTTGAACATAGGCGGGAGGAGGATAAATTAAAATAGGAATCACTTCAGGGGTGATTTCCGGTAGTAAATTTTAAATTTTTTTCTTTGCTCTGTGGAACTCTCTTAATAATTTTTCTCTTAATATTTTCTGTTTGGTTTTTTTTTTTTTATAATCTAATTGAAGTTAATCGTAGACACTTGAATTTTTGAGGTATTTATAGCTTTTTTAAATTGTCGAGGTTTTTTTTCGTTTCGAATTGGTTTTCTGTGGATCAAAAGTCCCCTCCCCTTAAAAATGTCCATGTATATTTCCGGTATTACGATCTTTACAATACAAATGGTTGTCGTTCGTCCGGGATGCATATTATTAAAACGGACGTGTACACGTCCCGCGAGTATACGATTCGTTTTGGAACACGTGTCGGCGATATCAAAAGCTCTCAAGTACATTATAATAATTCGGTCCGGGTCCACGGATGACCGAAAAGTGCTCGCAGCGGTCGACTGCCCGCTAATTATGGGTCCGTGATAATAATTTGGCACCGGCCCGTTTCCGGAGGTCAGGTCGGACACGATCGTTTACCTAACGTCTTTGAAGAAAAAAAAAAAAACCAAAACGATATAATATAATATATTTTAACGATCCGCGACGCCCCACATAATCCGTGCGCTTATTATTACTTAATCTCAAGATGCTCGTTTTTACACAGGGATTTCGCGGATAACGGCACCCGACGAATCGGGATTTCAAAATCAGAGATCCGAAATACATTTATAAGTACTCCTATTCCTGTAGACACTGAGCTTTATGAAAAAAAAGCTAAAAATAGCTAAACAAAAAAAAAACCCGAAATATTTGTTTAAATAACACCGCGTTCGGAATCAATAACAAAAATTTTTGTTATACCCAAAAGGCGATGAACAATGTTATAATACTTCGTCTGAACCTCGTTGGCCCTCTCAGGACCGAAAACCGCATTGAAACGAGTGCGCCGTACGAATGTGATGTGGTTCTATTTAAATGCAATATTATAAACAAAGAACCTGCAATTAGGTATATATGCGTGAAAAATAATTTATCCGAGATTCATCATTTAATCGTCTCGATCGATTTGTCTATGGCCGAATCTGTTTAAATCGTGATAATTGATATATTTATTAGAAATAATTAAATTATAATTGTTATATTATTAACATTAATCCAATCTTTCCGAAACCTATGCGTCCAGCAAATCCAGTTTATTGTTTGCCATATATTTTGTTCATTTTGCGACAAATTTGACGGTAAGTAATAAATAGAATAATTTTTCTTTTTTTTTAAAAAAAAATAAAAATATTGTGTTGATCGTTCGTGTTCGTCCGGATAATTATTCAGAAAATAATCTCTAATCCGTGTCTAGACATTTCAAATTCTGAACGACTTGAATACTGTATTGGTTTTACTTAAATGTGTTTTTTTCTTCTTGTGTGCCTCTAAACAACGTTTCTACCACGAATCTTACTCAATATAAAACTTTATAGGAACATTTATGTAGTGTGTGAATAAGCATAAGTTGGTAGTGCCATGGATACAATTTTTTTTCCTTGCAGTTTTTTTAATAATTGACAATTTTTTATGATTTGTATTGCTTTTTTGTGTTACCTTGGCAACAACGACGAAAATGCGACTAGATATACTTTGCTCGGAATAGAATTTTATTAACGATGTTCGATCGTTGTGTACGGGTCAATAATTAAATCGTTCTCTATATATTGTCACCTCCAACTACCCTCCTAAAACACTGGAACGCCGATAATAGCCTTTTTTGAAATTTATCTTTGTACACAACCGCGCGTAAAAAGCCATCGTCGAATAGTATCGATTGTACGAAGACCCTGAAGAAAGAAAGAAAAAAAACATCGCCCATATAAAAACTGCGTGTCCGGTTAATTTATGTGAAAACAATATAATCTCGTGATTTTCGGGGTTCGTCGGTCGCGGAATAATAATATTTTATATTATTATTGTGTTCATCTGTAGGCGTTTTCGGACGGGTGCGCGCGGCGTGCCAAGTCGGCCGGAAGGATGAAAAATTGATGTTTTTTTTTCCCCCGAGGTCGAATTATCATACTGCGAACCCCGCAGCGACTCGCCAGAAAGATTTCCAAGCGCCCGTCGCGACCGATTTCAGCGCGTTCGGCACGGAAATATTAACGTCGCCGTCGTCGTCGTTTTCGTTCGCGGCTCGACGGAGAACGGGGAAAAAAAAAAAAAACACGGCCGAACTTGTTATTTTTAACTGCTAAATATCTTACGAAAAGCGCCGCGCGGGGCGGCGGTTTCCGATAGGTTTTTTATTCGCGGCGGCGGCGGCTGCGCCGAACATTCGTGTATTTTTTTTTTTCCGACGGGCGCGCGAAAACCCCACGCAACCGGGGCCTGGGGTGGTCGCGGTGCGCACGCGGCGTCCGGCAGTCCCCGAAATCGTCGAGCGGTGGCCACTTATCTCGATACGGCACGCGTGCGGTGCGTGTAGAAAGACGCGCGCGGCACGCATTAACCGTGTGCGCGGGCGACCACCGGGCCAGCGTCCGGGACCGGCGGGGTACACCGCGGACACGATCGCGCAGCGGCGCGGCTCGCTCGTTGACGAGCCGCGGACGGTTGCGCGAAGTCGTCGTGCGAAACGCACGGCGGATACATCGATTGCGGAACGATAATGTTTCGATTTTCGAGAGCCGTACTGTCGAACAACTGTCGGACGCCGCAGCCGGACGCGCGAAAATACACGCGCGCAGTGGGCCGTCGCCAAGCCGCGAAAACGGACACGAACCGACGGAACGTTACGGTCTCCGGGACGCGGCGACAACGGACATCGCGACGGCGTACGAATATCGAATTATGAACGCGGAAAACGGAACCACGGGACGAACGCGCTTGTAGAAGTTTTACATTATATAATATCGTTTTGCCGCAATCGTTTCGAGAAACGAACGGACGACCCGGCCCTCCCGCCCTCCAAACGCCAAAAGAAATTCGACAACTCCATTGTACCGGGTAATTATAGTATTTCGTTCAACTGTCAGCACGTACCGAAATAATTTAAACGGAACAGCTGAGGACCAATTTATGATTAAGTAGGTACTCCGATCAGACCGAGCAAGCGGACATTTTAGTTACGGACGGGTAACTAAAAAAAAAATCACCAATCCAAAAATTGCCTGCGAGTACGTAAATACGATGTGTGGTGAAAACAAGAGGGACGATGGGATATACCCCTCCCCCCCATTTTCGTAATTAAAAAGGGACCAAATAAAATCGTTTTTAAATAATTGTATTTTAAAAACTTATGCAGGAACATTTTGAAATTATGTCAATACGACTACAATATGTTTATTGTTATAAGTCTGATGTGTTTCATTTTTTTATTTGTATTATAATACATTGTTTCCGCTATAAAATATTGCGTGTAAGATATTTGCTTGATCCCACACGTAACCGTACTTACAACTTTCGAAAGTGTATAATATCCAGAATTAACGATGAAGCGTTTTTAAAAGAATTTTCGGTAGGCAGGTTTCATAAAATTAGCTTGCACTCCCACTTGCATTGCCTATAGTTACGGCACTGGTAACTGATTATCAGACTACTGAATGGGTAATTTAAAAAAAATTTAATACTTTAAAGTCGACAAAATGAATAATGTCCTATTTCATTTTTTTTTTTTTATATTGGTTTACTACCGTAGGCCTACTTATTGTTCCGCCCAGCGTTACCCGTGCCAAACAAATTTGTAATAAAACATTTTCGCTCTTGATTCACTGTTTCAATTTCCGTCACAGCCACTGCATTAAACCGTTGTTGCTAATACATTTTTAAAAATTCTTTTTCTCGGTTCTTTTTCAAACTATTATATGAATTAGTTATATAGTTATATTTACGTAGACGCAATCATAATTAAAATCACCTATAAGTTATTCATTTTTCGTTCAACCCAAATTAATACGGGTTGGGTCTACTATAACACTACTACTAATCGGATCGGGGATTTCAATAGCCTTAAACCATCTCTGAACAACTCGGATCATTGTGCGAAAAAACCGCGCGTAAACTGGTCCGGTACTTTGGAGATTACCCGTTACGAAAAAAATCCATTTCACATTTATTTATATAGATAGATCGATTTAGAATATGATTTGTTTTTGTTTTTTTTTTCTCATGTCTTCAAACAACTTTTCTATCACAAATCGAAAACTGTATAGACAAAAAACGATAAAATATTCTATCAACACAATTGTGTACGATCATACGCACTATTATCCACACAGGTACGACGCAGGACAGCACGTCACGACACGACACACGGTAAAACATTCCAGCGAAGATTATCCATGTATAACAAAATTAATAAATAAACTAATATTCATATAATATAGGGTTGATCTGAAATGTTTAATTATGTAATTCAAAATGTGTACAATGTTTTTTTCAAAAGTGATAAGAACAAATCATTTTTTGAACTTTTTGACTCGGTAACTCACCTTACCGCATGCCGACAATGGGTTAAAATACGAAATCCGACTGATCGAACAAAAATTGTAATCAATCTAATATCGGTTCGAAATAGCGTAGCCAAGTGCGTGTCATAACCGAGCTATAACTGCGGAAAATAATATCGTTTAGTGTCACTTATTTTCACGTGTTCTTTAGTTTTTTTTTTTTTTGTTAAGCTTTGGCGGTCAGCCCATCAAACCGCGGATGGTCTGACAGCGGCAATAAATCACAAAATCTAGTTCTATTGCCTATCGGGTGAAAATCATAAAAATATCCAGCAACGAAAACATAACAGGCCAAATCTGTACGGCCGAAATAAATAACATTGGAAAAAGGACCGATTTGTATGGAAGTAGGACGACCTACCTAAATGATTTGTTATTAGGTACCTACTGTACGTTAACGTGTCACCGTTCTAACGTTTCCATAATCCAAAAATAATGTTGAACAACACAATTTATTGTTAAAAAAAAAAATAATAATAATAATAAAAATAACTGGTATACAACAGTATAAAAAACCCTAGTAAGCATATAAATTATTATTCTATATATTATAACCTCGGGCTTTTTATACAGTGTTTTTTTTTTTTTATGTTGTGTTATTATCTTTGAGAAATAAACACAAAAATCACGATTGAAATATTATTTATTCCTTTGTATTCCTATTATCCACACATTGGAAAATTGTGGAGGGGTTATAAGGCTCTAAGCCCGCTCAAAACGTATAAACAGAGAAATTAGCCCCCTCAAATTACTAATTAGTAATTACTGATTTCCGCCAATATGCATGTGTGTTATTTATCATTATTTTTTAACAAAAACTGACAAGATTCATATTCAACAATGTTAACGAATTTGGTTTATTTTTATCCGGTACATAAAATTGAGTACACATTTGATTAGCACATCCTAAACAGTTCGAAAATTGGAAATACTAATGTCTGTTTGTAAAATACGTTTTAATCACGGTACATAACGATTACTGCGATTTCGAGATTTAGCCGAAGATTGTCACGTTCATTCGGTATTATTTGTATTGATTCTCAACAGTTATACTGAATGTTGTTCATTTGGCGAAAACCGATAAGACACCTACGGTTTTGGTTTGTGTCCGCAGTGCAAGTGCGTTTTTTTCCCTCAACTACAGGATAGTTATACTACGTGAAATAAAAGATTCTAATTCTCGAACATTTTCGCACGCTGTAACGTGCACGTCAATGAACGTAACGGCTGCAAAATAAACGTCCTTATCGAAAATGCGTTCTTGGTCACCGTAGTACTCGGGGACGAACCGGATGTGAGCAACTACTGGCGTTTACGGCGTTATTATCCAGAACTAGCATCGCCGTTGCAAATTTGATTACAGAGTAACGCGTAAACATCGTCGGCTAGCGATCTTTTCCATTTATTAATACTCTATATTATCGGTACTCGCGTATCGTGCAGTATTCTGGTAAAAACGGAAACTTCCATAATTGGCAATTTTCTCTGAAGTCTGACGAAAGTTTTTTATTCTTCTCGACCGAAGAGAGTTCAGCATTACGTAACGGATTAAGCCGCAATTGTATTTAGATGGCCAAAGTTATCTGGACGAACGACGAACAAAAAAATACAGTCGACTTGGTAAAATATTTTATGTTTATTACTACAATTTGTGTCGTTACTGTACAACGTAAAAAACTAATTTGAAAAAAAAACATTACGACGCCTATAGCTGAAAACGACACAAAATATTACATGATATAAGTTTTTTGAAAAAAAATCTGATACTGCTTATGAACGAGCAACTACAGGAAATGTTGAAAAAATGAATGTATAAGATAATTTAATGTACTCGTATATTTGTACGCAACACACGTCGATAAATCATTGCTAACGCTTCGATTCTAAACAGAGTGACAGAGTGACCGAGAAATCAACAAAAATTGTCAGATGTACTCCCGCATGTTAAGAAAATTATAAGGAAAATCGAAAACTGTCTTTTTCGGTTCGCAAACACCTCTACAAGGAAGTTTCCTTAAAGTTTTTAATTGGAGAAAAATGTCTTGCATAAAAAAAAGTTGTTTACAATAAAAACAAACAAAAAAAAAAATACATCATACTTATAACACTTGATTAGCATTTAGTTTTTGATAATCGGGTGAATATACTTAATTAGACAATAATTATAACGATTCAATAACCTTTTGTGAACACGTTATTAGAATAATCAATTTAAATGGGTCAGAAACTGTTTTCTAAATTTTCTCCTATTTTTTAACATTTGAAATGTATTTATATCTTTTAATGATCACCTTAATACTATGATTTTTCCACTAATCCATTGATCGAAACTTATTTAACCGCACGAGGTGGTAGCCGTTTTTATATATTAAATCAATACGTGGTGGAAAATTAAATATACTTTTTAATATCTGTTTTTAATTCTAAAAAAAAAACAAAACATATAAATTCTATGAACATACAATTTGTCTAAGCTATTTCGGTAGTTCGATATGCTCATAATAAATACTAATTTATAATGTGGTTGTTTTATTAATTTTTGAAAATACTATCTTAATTTTGGAGTTCTTTAAAATTGAAAATTGAAAATCGACTTTCTAAATAACCTAGAAACTTTGTCGTCGAATTCGTACACTGCTTTAAAATATTTAATCGGCCATCAGGAAGTGTTTTTTACAGTTTATTAACCAAAAACGTATGAAAAATAAGTGTGTTCCGACCTCCTTAATGCTACAAGGGAAACATATTTGCACTATTTTTAATACTTTGGTAAAAAAAAAACGAACGGAAAAGACCCGCATGGAAATATTGATTTGATACTGAGAAAAAGGAGACCTGACGGTGTTAATTCTCCCCTTGACATTAAATAGACGGTGAACGAAAGTAGAGTATTGTAAAAGTGAAAAATAATCTAAAATATAATCCGCTTTAATAAGCCAACGGAAAAATAAAACGTATATTATTATTTTTTTTTTCAAAAATTTATATTTCACAATTATCCGGATGACGTCCGATTTATTCGAAAAACTCAATTCGATTGAAAATCATCAATCAAAAATGAAAAAATTTTAATAATAATGTCATAAACCTCAACAATGATTGAGACGTTAGGCGCGAAAGAATGGTGAGAATTCGTCCTCGGTCGGGGTAGCTTCCGGTAATCCTCTTCTCCTTCGGTGCCGTACCATTAAACCTATCCCCTGATAAAAATCGCGGATACTGATATTGTACCGACAAGAATCCGAATAACTACGTGACGATCCGAAAAGAATAATACACAAAATAAACTTTCGAAAGAATCGTGTTAATTTACATAATATTCTTACCAAGTCGTAAAAACTTTACAGATTTATATATACTGCGGTTAATCATTTTTTATGTATTCCGTATTAACGAAACCGAGTAATAATAATTATTGTGCAAAACGGGCGGAAGAACAACAACGAAAAATAAAAATAAATACCGGGTCATTAAAAAACTATCAACTTAAAAAATATGCAATGTAATACACGTTTACGAAAATTAATTTTTATTACTAGTCACGCGCACGATTTTGTATAATAAAACGATAAATAATCGATTTCGGACGAATAAATGTGAGCGTGATTCCGGGAGAAGGCGAATAATAATTCAAAATTTAATCGGTCGGCTCGAGGAACCCAGCGCAGATGGCAGTAAAGTTTGAAAACAAAATAATATTTATTATGGTTCGTCACTGTACGCGAATCCACGAGAAAATCGAGCCAGTCTGCAGTATTCGCCGATTCGTATTTGGTTTCTGTTATTATTTTCAGATTCTGAGCGAAACGAGGGATGCAATTGTTTTATTATACGCATTTTTGTTGCGTGTCTGTAAACAGCTTTTCTACCAGAAATCTTGCTTTGGGTGCATTTAAGAGGCCATTTTTGATTTATTTTGTATTTTTTCTTTAGTTAACCGGAAAAACTGGCAACTTTTTATATAACTTTTAATGATTTCTGGATTACACTGGCCACAAGGGATAAATACGACTAATTTTACTCCGCCCAGAATCGTTTTTCTTTAGGAATGATTTACCGTCACGTACAGATATTATACATTAAATCAATCCATATTTTCTTTCGACATCTCCTCAAACAGCAATACATCCACGAGTAGCATTAGCCTTTTCGATATTACCTACCAGAATTTTGACAATTAAAAAACAATAACATCGTATTGTGATGTGCCGACGACAACGGAAAACGATGGGTGCTGTCTAGCATTAAAGTTTCAGCTGTGGGAAATCCGAAATCGGGTGGCTAGGTACGTGATTATATTTCTCTAACACAAAATACAGCGCACAGTGTTTCGGGGTTATTTAAAAAAAAAAAAAAAAAACAATTTGTTTTTATCATGATTAAACGGTTATGTTTGTAGATTTTAAATGAGATTTTTATTGTCTTCCATTCGTTATGAGAACCGTTTATCCGCCGTATTCTATCAAAAATAATTTTCAAAATTTTACCTCTAAAACGGCTCAAATGTTATTATTTTAGCCACCGACTCCCGGAATATCATTACAGTTTTTCTGTTTGGTATTCACGAAAAGAAGCCGGATCGAGTTGTCATAGTTGACTTTGCGTGGATTTATTTCTATTATTACGAACGAGTACAAGGGTTTCGGTGACACTGCCTATAATGAACTGCGGATACGATAACGAGTACTGTAAGCAATAGTATCATTTCCTAACCGTATTAGGTACTGTCATCATTTCCTAAAGGAATTGTCGACATTTCCGATAACAACTGTAGGTATACATACGGAAATAAAAGACGTGTCACACGATTTCCGAAGCCGCGCAGTACCGAAGTACTGAATAGATGCTTGTTTTTTCAATTGAAAGTGTACAAATTGATGATTCGTCTCGAAAAAAATGCCAAGTAAAAATGAAAAACCCGTTTTAACCTTTAGAAACGCCTTGAACACATTTTTTTATATAATATTAAATATGTATTCATTCGGTTTTTCGCGGACTGCGCCGAGAAAATGCTAAAATGCATCGTTCAGGTTGTCTTTCGCGACATCGATTTCAGAAACATCCTCCAAAATATAAAAAAAAAAAAAACAGCCTTTTGCCGAATATGGTCTTAAATATATATATATATATATATATACTTACTCTAAATCCTGATCCTATTTGTTTTTTTGTCCACGATCGAACAGAATCTAAAGCACTTTGATTTAACGGCATTACATTACTGTCTTATGGTTTTTTTTTTTTTTTTTTTTTTTTCGTGGAAAAAGGCCCATTCGATTCGTTTGCGAGTATATTATTTATATCCTTCTCTTATGGTCGGTCAAGCGCACAAAAACCGTCTTTGACCAAAACGTCCGAAGTCTGTCTAAAGTTTAACCGCGATCGTGGGTTTACCGCGGACGGATTTGGGTAACTGTATATACAGGACGATCAATCCTCGATAAGACACACTCGGAAAGTATAAACTTTTTTCGGAATTTTTGTTTTTTTTTTTTTTAGAACATTTAAAAAATAAACAGCTTTAAAAATATTTTTGCGTACCCTTTATTTTTTGTCACACATTATTTTGAGGGTGAAACTACTACCCGAATTTGGTTTTAAAATATGTATAAATAAATCTACAAATAAATACAATTTTAGTTACAATAAATGTTAATATTGCAATTTGTGATTTTCGTCAACCCGTTCACGAGATATTACACTTTTAGTTTTGCGGCTTCATGGCTAAGAGCGTGAATACTTATTAAATGGGAAAGTATTGAGAAGGTTTTTTTAAAAGTCTAAAAGTGTCAATCGTTTACCAATTGAAGGCGTCGGTGCAATAACGAGATATGTCCAAAATTTTCGAAAATGGGTTTTATACATCAAAATTTCAGGGGAAAAAATTGCCTATCAACCGGTGTAACAATCAGATATGTCCAATCAATGTACTGAAAAATATTCACCAAAAAACCTTATTAATTTTGATCAGTGTTATGACCAGACACGTCCCGGACGTATTCCATAAATATGCATATATAAAGAAAATTATGTTTTTCCCGGTGCAAGTACGAGATACGTCCGGACGTACCTTGTTTTTGCACCGAATCAACCTACGCTATTTATTCATTTTTTTTTTTTTTTTGGGGGGGGGTGGGTGATTAACGGTATGTAATGGATTTGATTATAAAACCAATAATATTAATTGTACTGTACACTGTTTTGTTTAATAGCCAGTTAATTAGAAAATATTGGCAAAACCGTGGACTCACTAATATTTACAATCATTTTATTACTAATATTGTTGATTATTTTAACATACTAATATTTCTTAACTCAAAATATCAAAAAACAAATAAAAAAAAAAAAAAAAAACAAAATTATGCGATTTATTTAGTAGTTCTATAAAAGGAGTAATAATATATATATATATGTAATTACAAGAACTTCATGAACATGAAATAATATATTTTCATAAACACGGTCGTGTTTTATTCATTAATGTATTGCCTATAACAAATTCGGTGCAATAACCAGATACGTTTTGGACGCATTCTGTTGTTGCGCCTAAAAAAAAAAAACAAATATTTAAGCATTACGGTAATTATTGTGTTTATTTTATTAAATAATTAAAATGTGTTATTCGTGTAATTATATGAAATAAATAATCTATCAATCAATATTATTTTACTTCAACATTTTAAAATTTTACTAATGTATTTATAAAACAATGTTTTTTATGTCTCCTGAAAAATTGTAAATTTGAAGGTATCTTGTTATTGCACCTGTGCCTTCAATTTTACTATTTCAGTTATCAAAAATACTTCGGAAAACATATTTCATTGACTTATGAAGTATACTTGAAATCGAATTGTTTACAATTTTTTATTCAATATTATTCATATTTTAAAATCCTAAAAAAACCGAAACGTAAAAATTAAATTCCCGATGAGCTAAGGGCTAAATTCAAAAAAAAAAAATGGAAAAACTCGTTTTCAAATAAACTTCATGACGAATCCAAGCATTTTTTTCGGACGTTTTATCCGATTACTATGGAAGTTAATACAATAATACAGTTGGCTGCTAACATAGATATGTTCGAATAGAAAACACCATTGAACGAATCCCCTTGAGATTTATCATAAACTCTCAAAATGATCGAATGGAGTTGGCCCGGGGATCCAGAAGAACCGACGTTCGAATACTTGATGCTACCCATCCTCGATGATTTTGTTTTACTTGCCAGCGGTATGCAGGCGTACCACCGTACCCCCGTCGCCTGCACAACTTTCACCACACCGACATCGACAGTCCGTTCTCGTATAATCTTGGTCCGCGGGCGTATTATGTATCGGAGTTCGTGGCCGCGCAATGTAAAACACGAGACTTTCGGTAAACCGGAAATTTTTCTAACATACTATAATACGAGAGTGATTGAATTGTGTGTTAAGTCCACGGTGCAAATGCTAAATGCGGTAAACCACTTGATACTATTATTGATTGACATGCCGAACCTATACTTCGCAAGCCACAATGATATTATGTTCCGCGCGTTATTGGATATGGCTCGAAGTGCGTGTCTGTGCACCACCGCGGGTTAAAATATTAACTATTAAGTTTTTTAACTTCATATTACTGCACTGTTCAAAAATATATTGAATATTCACAAATATGTAAATATGTGTTTTTCAGGTTCTAGTTTCTCCAGTTCGACGGAAATTGTTTTTTTTTATTTTCGGTTCGTGTTCACGACCGGGAGATAATAATAGATTATTTTTTATGCCCTGAAAGAAGGAATTAAATTATCAAAAATGTAGTACGAATCTGTCAGACATGCCTATTTAAGGTAAATTGAAAAAAAAAAAAAAATGAAACTCTGGTTTAACCTCTGCTCTGAGAACCGTTGAATTAACATAATTCTCCAAGTTGTAGGGAACGAGGTGTTTTTATTTTTTTAATTAATATTGCGCGCACTATATTTTGGTATAAATAACTTATTTAAACTTGTATATATAAGTACTTGGTTTTATTTTTGAAAAAACTTACACGAATTATAAATATTATTGAAGTTTAAGAAGTTTTTTTTTTTTCGATAACTCTAAAAAGTAATTTATTAAATATTTATTTTGAAATAGGTATGAAACATAATATTACAAACGAATACATAATGTTTTAATATTAAAAATTGTTGAATATTTTAAAACCAAACAAAAAAACACTGCAGTCACTTATTTTGTTTTTCTTCGAGAGCATTAAAAGAAATTTGAAACGACGCGCCTTTTGGATCGGAACGCCACGCAGACAGCAATTATATAATTCTTAACTTACACAACGGGTAAAAAGATTCCAATGAAAAATCACGACTCACCGATTTTCAAAGGACTTCCGTAGAGTAATCGTCGGAATTCGATAGTTTTTATTTTTTTCATAGTATACGACGAAACAATAGTCTACGAGAGTAGGGCTGTAGGAAGTATTCGTTTAAACCGGTACGGGACGAGAAAACGTTTAGTTTTAATGGCCAAATATATTTAGCGGAAGAAATGAATTGGTTTTTTTTTTTTTTTTTCAAATCCGCCATAAGTTACTCGATAAACTCATTTTCGTTTTTAAGCTCTGGAGCGAGAGAAAAAAACGATATCGTCGATTTTAACGGAGTTCCTCATACCTGTGCATGGAAATTCGGATCGGGTCAGTTTTACGCCCCGTCGCATCGGAGTGAAAGTGATACGGGTATTCCATTTGTTTTTTTGGAAACGTTTCAAAAATTTGATATATTATTGAATAAAATCAGTAGATAAATTTCGCGGTATTGAAACACTTTATCGAACACGGTGAAAAGAACATTTTATTAAGGACCATAAAAAAAAAAAAAGGGAAGACTGCGGTGGGCTGGACGTGCACGGAGAAGTAAAAACCCGCTAGCATAACGACAGTGCTGCAAGAACGGGATCCGAAAGGGAAAGACGGAGAATGAAACGGGAACAGACGTATTTAATAAGGACGTAAATGCTTCAACCTTTTAATAACCTTTCGGGCGTACCGAACTGGACGATTTTGTTGATGTAAAGAAATTGTTTTTGGAGAATAATTGGTTTTGAAACGGGACGGTCCCAGAGGCCGAATAAATGAACATACAAATGAACGCTTACCAATATTATAACCGTTTGGCCGAAAGTGTTTAGGATATTTTCGTTGGCTGCGTTCGTATTTCTGTAATCGGGTGTTACCAGCTAATGTACCTATAGGTGACGTTTGCGACTTTTTGAGGAAAAATACCGATTACGGTACATACCCGATGATTTATAATGATAAATTTTAAATTATCTAGATGAAGAAAAATAAATAAGAACTTTGTGTCTAGGTTGAAAAAAAAAAAAAAGACAATTTTGTTAATTATATTTTCACAAAACTATAAGTGATAAAAGTGTTAAATGTGTACCGGATTTTATAAAAGTCAACATTCTACGAATGGTGTGTGATCGACACCTTATATACTTATCCGTCGCTTTCGTCCCAATCATTTGGGAACGGCCACCCTCGTCCTGCACTTCCGATCGACCCGATCTTTTCCACCTCGCATATACTGGTCGCCCTCTTATCGTTTTCAATTCAACCGTTTTTTTTTTTCAAGTTGTGCGGTCGACGTTCTTTAGTAATAATTACAATTCATTATTAATGCAGATTAATTATTTTACACGTTGTTTTTGAACACATAAATTTCGATTCGAATAGATTTATCTAGAAGATTCGATTATTTATCTCAACTAACGGTTTGGATAACTTATTCGTCATTAATTTTATCAAGATAGGACAAACGACGAACGACACCTATCCGCAAAGACGGAATCCGGTGTACGTACTCTCGATTCGTTTAGTTTTAGATCCGTTAATGTGCGCGGTAATTTCGGCCAACGCATGTTGCCCGCGAACACGAACGAAAAACAATCTAGAAAATTTCGAAAAATTGTTCGGCGCCGGCTGTACGTATAGTTTTGTTTCGAAAATCCGCATTTAATTTTAATTTCACGATTACGCTGCAAACGTAATACGGTAACGACGACACTCACCGATGGTGGTGATGACGGACAGCGAATAGAGAAACGAGCCGGAAAACGTCCAGCGTTCCATCTCCTTGCTGGCGCCCTCGTAGCTGAAATTCCGGACGGCCTCGATGACGTGGCTCTGGAACGACCGGAGGTGCATCTGGACCTCGGTGCGCCAGTCGTCCTCGTAGTACGTGCTGCAGCACGTCAGGTCCCAGAGCCGAGCCACGGTGCCCGTCCGGTTGGCGGTGACCAGGTCAATAATGCCCTGCGAGTTGCCCGGCGCGCTCTCGATGAATATGAACATGAACGCGCCGGCGATGGTGTACCCGACCACCAGGCATATGATGCCGATGTTGCTGAACAGGAACGCAATGAACTGCCGCAGGTAGTCCTTGCACTGTTGCGTCCACGTCTTTTTCCGCTTGTTGTAGTACCGCCGGCCGCTCCGCTTGCGCTCCATGTCGGCGATCGGTACCGTTAATCGAGTGCTGCGACGGCCCTCGCGATTTCGTCACCGTCGGTCGACACGTCCCGCAATGACCGGCTCCGAGATCCCGGGGGCTGGCGTACGGCCGCCGCGCCGCGGACCGCGGTCGCGTCCATGCGGTGCCTACCCGCGAACCGGTCAGCGGTCGTACCCGCCAGTCGAGTGAAACCCCGTACGCGATCGTCCACCCGCGTACCGCTCACGCACGCGCGCGCGCACACACAAACACACACGCACACACGCACACACACACACACACACACAGGTGAACACGCGCGCACACTCACGCAAACGGCTACCCGCCCGAGAGAACCGCGAATATCGCGCGATCCGTAACGCGGACGGCTACGGCGAGAGGCGACAACGGGCGCCCGAACACACGACTCGCAGCTGCCGCAGTCTTACGGTTTCGCGTGCGTGTACGACGGCGGGCCGACGACGGCGCGACGACTCGGCCGACGCCGCGCGTGTGTATTAATAGACGCGTTTCCAAGCTCCCCGGACTGCTCCGCCGCCGGCTCCCACTTACCGGCCGGTTACCGGGGACCGGGCCTCCCGAATTAGACTCGCGGTTCCGCCGCAGCCGCCCGCGTCGCATAATTACCGTCGTTATTATTATTATTATTATTACTATTATTATTATTATTACACGTGTACGTACGGAACGTAAACGCACGCGTCTGCCGCGTCGCGGACGCACAATGCACCGAGCGCGTGCATGCGCGTGCGTGTGTGTGCGCGCGCGCGTGTTTGTGTGTGGCAAGCGCGCGCGCGTATTATTGTGCAGCTAAACTCCGAGATTCGGTATTATTTATACGCGCGGCTCTAGCGAGTTTCTAGAGCACAGTAATGATAATAATGATAATGTGCCGTACGCGTCGGCGGTCATGCCAGATTTACGGCGGGCGCGCGTACGACACGGCGGCGGCGGCGTTCGACGCCCGTGCCCGCGACACCCGGCGTGGCCGCGCCCGGTATTTTCCGCGTCGGCCGACGGCGCCGTGTCGCGGACGCCACTGGAAACGTGGCGGTGACGCCGCGACGAACGCGCGAACGGTTTTCGTTTTACGGATGGCCGGGCGCGGCGCGCACAACGGCGACCGGTCATTCGCACTGCCCGCGCGCAATATCTCGTCGGCGGTTCCGACGTAACGTCAACACCGGAAACGTGTTCGGATCGGGGCGCCCCGTCTATGTTCGTGGAATTTCGAATACGGGAAACTGTTCAAAAACCGAAATTAGATTGTGGTTTGACGCGAAACACATGAATTTCATTCAGCTAAGTACAAATGTCTCAAATGTTATCAAAAAAAAAAAACATTCGATACGGTGATCGCGCCCGTTATCGTGTCAGTATTCGCGAATTCTAACGATACAAGTCGAATAACGGCAACGGTAAAACGATGGTGACCGGGGCCGTCTTTTGAGGGGGGGGGGGCGTCTAACGGTTTTTTTTAATATTTAGTCGGCGCGTTTTACGCAACGTTTGTATTCCCGGCAATCGGCGTCGCCGGTGTTTTACGAGCCGACGAAATATTATATTTTCAGGCTCTCGGTCAAAATACAATTCGAAAAGTCGTGTTCGAAAAATCGGGTCTTTATTCGCGTGTATTGTAGTCACGTCCTAATAAAAACGAAAACATTACGCCC
Organism: Cinara cedri; assembly: GCA_902439185.1. NCBI lineage: Eukaryota > Metazoa > Arthropoda > Insecta > Hemiptera > Aphididae > Cinara > Cinara cedri. Next base: position 1,202,033 of record CABPRJ010000485.1, on the reverse strand, counting down.
GACGTCGTTAAAAGTGCGCCGGCACTATTTCCACCGGATACTGAAAATGTAAAATGCAATGGCATAGACGCAATTCAATCGGAGATGGAAATATGATTCGAGACGTGCCGAGATGGTGTGATTCGAATGCGTCGTGACGTTCTTATAAATAAACGCGAACAACGCGAAACGCGTTTTACCGCGGGCCAATAACGTTTGTGAATTGGCATTGACTGCACCTGTACGCGTCGCAGCAAACACGAGAAAGGTCATTTGGTACGCCACGGCCAATTAAAAATAATTTAAGACCGGCCGCGGGCGATGGCGGATTGGATTCCGTTGCGGTCTCAAGCGCAGGAAAAGACCGGGTCGATCGATCCAGTAACAACAGAAACGCCGCGGGCAACTCTGAAGAAACCGTTGAAAATCATAAAACGTGATGGGAGGGGGGGGGAGGCGCGGAAATTAAATCGATCGAACGGGCCGCGGAAAATCGACGATATTTTTCATCTGGGCGTGAGCGACCGAAACTAACGGTCGCCCGCCGAACCGATACCGGTTCGATCGCAGCGGTATTCACGGTTCACGGACGCGCCGACGTTGTCGTCCGGTCCGCGGGCCACTTACACCGACAGCGTCGCGCCTCGTCATCAAAACGCGATTTGTCTGCGGCAGTTACGCGTAGTGACGCGTACGCGTAAACCGTGTTCCGTTTCAAAGGCGAACGTGCGCGCCGCGCGAACGGAGGTCTCGCGATCTCGCCGGGTCACGGGGTTTCGTGCGGGGGACGCGCCGGACCGGGCCGGACGAAAGTCGGCCGCCGTCCGCGCGGCGTCGTCTCGAGAAACGCGGCGCGCGATACCAATACAATACCGCGCGGGCGCGAGCAACGTTTTTTGACCGGAAGAAAATCTGAGCCGGCAAACTGATAGGTTTACCAACGCCCACGCCCCGACCGCCGCGTACCGTTGTGCGGGACGGTGCCGACGACGGCGACGAACGGCGCGTCCCGATCGAGATTCGCGGTTGATTATTAGGACCGTGCACCGTTATTGTCGCGCGCCTATCGCGGTGAAAACCGTTTTCACCGCCCCGCGCCCGCGTCGACGAAACGGAGTTCGTCCCTCGATCTTGCGAACGTAAATAGTCGTGGTTTTTATTTTCTCTCTACGTGCAACGCGACGCGACGCCAAGACATTCGAAATTAATCTGCGTTTCTGCGTTCCCTCGCTCCGCCACCCGCCCCGACCGGTCGCGCGTCGCCCGGCGGTTACGCGCGTTCTATTGGTTATATGATTTAGAAGTGATTGTCCCGCTCGTTCTCACTCCGCGGCCGACGTCCGTTTTTTATGGCCGACACATTGTTATTGTAATGAGAGCGAACACGCAGTCGGGGAAACCGGGGAGGAGTAGGTGGAGAAAGAGTGCGAACGGACTCGTCGTGTATATATATATATATAAAAAAAAACAACGACGACGCAGCGATGTTTCGCCACGGCTTACAAACGTTGTTCCGTGCCAAAACGACACGACAATGGCGCGCGACACAAAAGACGGTTTGTTTTTTTTTTTTTTTTTTTCCCCCCTCGTGTTTATCGTAATATTTCATTTCGTTACGACCGTACGCCGCGCGGCGAATTATCGTCGCGCATTACTATTGCGTTATTGCCGTTATTATATTATACGGCGGCGGTTCGCGATTCGGTGATTCCTTCCACCACCCGATAACGATTGTTCAACGGATCCGGTTTTCGGGAAGGCCGATCCGCCGAACGTCCGCCGCGAAAATCGCCACGATCCGAGCGCAAATCGGCGTTCGCGATTCCGGATATCGCGCGCGAACCGAGTAGGAACGCGTTGGATTTACGTGTGAACGGGTTTTCCGTCAGAAGTAAGCGTACTCCGACCGTCGGGCATAGCACGTTTACCGAAAGGATATGTTCTCCGGTCGGTCGGTACTTTGAAGAGGTCGTTTTTGGAAATTATCGTTAATATTCGAGATGAAGACGAAAACCCGGTTCTTCGGGGTTTAAAAAAAAATTGACGGATTAAAAAATAAGGCGACCGTTTTTTTTTTTTTTAATTATTATTTCAAATCTTTGTTTTAAACCGACATTGTTGTCAACGGAAACGCACATTCTCGCAATCATTTTACTACGACACGACAAAGCAACGCTATCAACTGAACCCCGCTCGCAATAGTTTTTTCGTTACCGATGGTTCATCGTTTGTATACGGAGGTACATTAAATTCCCGTCCGTGCCCTATACCTTTTCAAGCTCCCGCCTACGAAAGTAGCTGCACCCACGTGCGACGTATTCCCGTCCTTTCTCTATCGTTATATTATGAACGGACTACCAGTGTCGCAAGTTGTACGACGATTTTTTAGACTCTGAATGGACCGCGGAATGCGTTATTATTAAGAAAATAACTTTTTTATTTGGCTGTGAAATCCGACTTTTTACGGCATTGTATGCCGTTTCAAGTCTTGTCTTATTTTTATTATCGAGGGTTTGAGAACATAACAATAATTACGCTTAACGAAATGATGCATTAACAAATTGTCCTCTATTCGATAGTTTAACGGGCATTAATGTTTGTTTCGTAACCAAAATAAACATGTTATACTATACTGGTAGCCGGGCGACGGACTTCACGATTAATTCGGCGAATTATCATTTTTCATATGTGTCCGGTCGGAGAGAAAAAACCGCGTCCAGTCAAAGGGAAAAATAAACTTTAGTCGTAAAACACGTGTCGAGAGGTGATGTGCCGTGGTAGGCGTATACTTTTATGTATACAATAAAAAATCCGTAAGCATATCAAAAGAAAAAAAAAACCGAATACACGTTTCTCGGGAAGAAGATTTTGCGATTGTTTGCAGTTTGTAAAAAAAAAAAAATGGCGGGCAGAAAAAGTTTCCAGGGGAAAATACAACACCCGTTTATTGATCTATACTTCGGACTTTTATTCGGATCCGGGAGTGCGTGTCCGGATTGTTAAAATGTTCAGACATTCAGAACAAGAAAAAGTTGAAACTGTTTCACGAAATTTTATTTTTGACATTATTGATAATTGTGATGGGAAAACAATTGGTGCGTTTATGGATTCTGTTTTCAGAACCTAACCTAACGGTCGATGTATTACTGAAAATTGTTCTCGACTCGAACCACTGCTAGAATTCTCGACTCAGAGACGTCTCGATTAGCATGTATAACTGTAAAAAACCCCACAAAATGCGCGATAATTATTTTCGGATAGAGCACCGGCCGAGTGTATATACACGAGGTATGGGAGAAAAAACATTCTTCTGACAATAAGAATATTCTCGAAACCGCCAGTGTTCTCGTAGAGCTACACATTTGTCATATAATAACGCGCGAATTTCTCGGTGACAACAAAAACGAAACAACCGTTGCTTTTTTGCCAGATATTTTTTGAACGCATCGATTCTTTGATCTTGAAACTTCAAGGCGAACTGAAACTTATTTGACACTCGGTGCCCGAGGTGAATTGATTTGGGATAAAACTGTAATTATTTTCGGAAGACGTTGGCAATGAACGTTTATATTTTTCTAACTTGAACAAATTGTGTGACGAAATACAGTGTTTAAAAACTAAGAGTAACTCTGCGTAATTTGAATCAAAATATGAACCAGATATAAAGACATATCGAAAATTGTGACTACAATGATAGCGGAGACGAGTTCGATTTTTTGGCTCGGCATACGACCGTGAATCTACTTTTCCAAAAAACGAATATTCTCAAGAATAAACACAGATCTCAGGCTCACCGACGAATACTTTGACTCGATAATGAAAACATCGTGTACTAACCATTTACCAAATTTCAAACATCTAATCGAAAAATAAATGCGTCGTCAATTTTTTTGATTTTTATGTGATTTGCATTAGTTTTCACTTTTCATCAACATTTATTGCGCAGTTAGTAAAGTTATCGTTATTTCGCATTTTTTTTTTGTATTGTTTTTTTTTTTTTGTTTTTTTATGTAAACTTAATAAAGCTTTCATCGGTTAAAATTTTGTTTTGAAATCGATGGCCCGCGAAAAGTTCCTAAACTCCTAACGAGGCACCCTGCGTAAATACGAATCGACGACTCCTCTCCCACCCCCCGATCCAGACAATTATTCCAGCGATTATCCTCTGCGGTCGTCTGGACGTTTTTAAACGATCCGTCTTCACGCAACGCCGATTATTGTCATATACGCGTACGTTTCGACCGACAAAACGATCACTTCCGAACGGGATCGTCGTAGGCGGCCATATTGTAATGGCGGGAGCAGGAGTTGGCATGCCGCCGTTCACCTATCTGTTTAATCGTTTCGGTCGGGGAACCGCGGCGACGAATCGCGCGAGGGTCCGATTAAAAAAAAAAATAATAAAATAAAAAAAAAAAATAAATAATAGATGAGTTTTCATGATTAATGAACGCGTCGCGGGCGATAATTATAATAATAATAATATTCGGGTACCGTGTCCGAAATAAAATAAAAAACGCATGTATATTTCTCTCGAGGTTTATATTTTGTGTCGCGCGCGGGTACGTGTACCTGTACCCGTTTATATAACGGTGAATCGTCGATTAAAAAAAAAAAATCCGAAAACCAAAAACCGCGGTCGAAACTCAATCTATACCGTGCGCTTTCCGCGTTTTAATAAGGGTAATAACGATTTTTTAATAACGACAATGTTACTGTCGTTTGCCCTACAACGCAGTCGTGGTGCGTGCGCGATTCTTCTGCCGACGGTTCGGGAGACATTTTTCAGCGCGAGCGTTTTCTTGTTAAAATATACATTTACATATTATAATACAATATAATATTTACGAAGTCGGGAGCGAGTTGAACTATTTTTTTTTTTTTTTTAAATAAGTTTGAGTTAATTTAAATTTAACAATGATCAAAAATTGTATAAACTCTGGGTAAAACGTTGAAAAATACACGGGAAAAAAAACTTCGCACCCGCAGAACGATACCCGTGGGCTTGGTTTCAAAATAAATTTTGTCGAGATAGAAACGCAAATTGCGTGAAACCTGACATCATATGTAACGGTGACGCGGAATCGACAGAAAACGATATTTTTAAACGAATGAAATTATAAAAAAAAAAAAAAATGACTAATAATAATGTGTTTTTGAACGACGTATCCGCTTGTATGGCACGCACGCGATGTGGGGCGGTCAAATATTTTTCGGTTTTTTTTATTACTCTTTTAACTGACACGTAGATGTTTCAATTTTTGAATGATTTGCGATGTGCCAAGTCCCGGCGCAACAGGTCACAACTGCAGTCGTAACATATTATCCGCGATATTCGGCCGACGGAGAAAATATCATTTTATAAGCACGCAGGTGGAATTTATTGTAAACTCCCCGCCCCCCACCCATTCCGCCCACAACTCCGGTTCGCGCCTAAATAATATAAACGACGGGAATCGATAACGCGCGATGTGAATACTTTATGATATGTTCACTTTTTTAAAAACCGAACGAAACAATGGCGCCGAGCATATTCGCAAATCGGTTGTCGGTCTTTAAGAATAAAGAAAACACTCGGTAGGAATTATTTCGAAACCGGATTGCGAAATGCGCATATTATCAGACCTGTGTTCCCATTTCTCGGCTTACCGGTCCACGAACGGCTTATAAATACCGATCCCCCCGCGGTCCCTCCGAGGTTTATTATTTGCTTGCGTCGCTAGTCGAATGGCGGGTCGCATTTTGGTCCGTTGTTCTTGGGTCTTGTGGAGGCTATAACCAAACGTCGAGTTCTGGATCTCGACCTGGGGGGTATTTTTCCGTTAAATTTGTCCGCCAGCGTTTCATTTAACAGTCGACCATTCGCCGTCTTTCCCAGAAGTGGCCAAACTATTCTGACCGTCCGTTCCTGAGTATCGATAGAATGTCGTACAATTTTTTTGTTTTTCGTTTTTTCGTCTTTCAGACATTTTCGACTCTTGTTGGCTATTTGGAACACGGTCCATATACATGCTCCGGAATACTTTTCGTTCAAATGTATTTCCTTTTTTTCTCATCGATTTTTTTTTTTTTTTTTTATGATCATTGCTCTGCAGTATCTCACGTACGTAAGTTACTACTATCGATCTCTGCGGTAGCCGTGGCATCACGCGTTTCGCATATTATAGTCAATTAACCCGACTCTCCCAATAATATTATGGGCGCACGTACGTAATAATACCGAATCAAAGTTCTCAGAGAGACGAAACCGGTAACCGACGGAAGACGACGGCGCGTCCGGATGCGAAATAATCAATTTCTCGTATAATTTACCGAACTAATCGGAGACGACATTGTCGTCGTTTCCGCTACGAATCACAATATGAATGCACCATTAAAACGTTTTGCGATTGTCCCGATTTTCTGAACCCACGCTAATACACGATTTACACGTGTGGAACAAACACTTGCTAATAGTAACCCTTTCGCTTTGAAGTATTCATTTCGATCTGCGTGACCGAGAATGCAGTGTTCATAATGTTCTAACGAGCTTTAACCTAAACCTTTTCGCATGTTAAATACGTTGGCATCCGTTTCGATGGTTTTCAAATCCCACATGCCTATTTACCTTAATAAAGGAATGGATATTTTATTATGTCGAGAAATATTTTCTGGGAGGGAATAGATTGACATGGTAAATGGGCGAACGTCGAGAGACACTCAAGGCAAAGAGTGAGAGAACGGTGTTTAATCATCAGAATGAAGTTATATCAGTGGTGATGGATGCATGGACAAATTCACGGCTGGAGGTATAAAATTGCTATCAGCTGGACGTTTCAAACGTAACGAATCGTTTATCGCCGTTTACAAACAATTATTAGTTTACTGTTTGTTACGGTATCATCAAAATATTCACAGATTGTGTTGGATTTCGATTTATCGATTTCATGGCTCGTGTGATGCCCACGTTTTTCGATTTCCGTATAGATTTAAGGGCAATCACATTGGTTGTTTGATGTTTAAAATGATTAATAATTTCTTTAGGAACGTTGAAAAATATCGATTTTTAATCCGATCAATTATAAATGAGATTGTCCATTGAGAAACTACACGGTGAAATATAAAATAATTCATAATGACGCATAATCCTATCGATTTTAGTCCTGGGCTCATTCGAAACAATTTTGACGGACTTTGAATAAACAAAATGTCAAACACGGGATTGGAGACCTATATCGGAACAACGCTGTTAGTACTCCAAAACAAAAAGCGGAGAGAATATGCTGTTGGAGTACAATTATTGTTTTAGCGAGTATTCAATGGAACTTTATAGCATTCCAAGACGAATAAAAACACACATTAGTAATCAAGTAAAATTCGAAAAAAAACATGTTTATATTACTTACACGTTTCTTCGATTTCCATTGATTGGCGATTCGGTGAGACGATTCAATTACGTATAACAGATATATTAAGACATAACTTAATCAAATAAGAATAAGAAACTTAAAAGTTCGTGTTTAACCGCAGAATCAAGAAATCGTGTCTTGTAAAGACAGCATGCATTATGATGTGCCTGACCGCGTTCCTCGTTTCGAAGTCAGTGTAGAATTTTATTATTCATAGAATAGTAGAGGTGTTCCGTATGGAATAAGTAACGTACGAATATTAAAAGTTTTAAAAACTTATTTTCGGTAAACACGCGTGTTTTACCTATATCGAACAAAATATAAAACTTTCTACGAGTACGGAAATTTGAGAGGTGTAAAATTTCGTCGGTGTTTGCCAAATAGTCTTTTATTACTTTATCAGAGTATATTTTCCAATTATTTTTTCTCTGTTTCACTCTATAGACACATATTTATTGCTATGATCAGCGGACGAAGCTATAACATTGGTAGGAAAAATGTTGAACTAAATAATCGAAATAAACAAATTGAACGTGTTCGTGTCATTTGGATGTCTCGTGAACAACCTCGGGTCTCGTTTTTTTTTTTCTTGGTGGTAAATAATTGTATCATTAAATTGTTTTCCTGCTACTCTTTTATATACTTATAAGGTGACTCGCTCTAGAACGAATGATTTCAAACTCGTAAATCAAAATAGATTAGAAAGTTGCGGAAAGAGGTTGTTTTTTAGATTCAATCACTCCTTGCAGACCCCACCCCTCTTAAAGCTACATGGTTAAAAGTTTGTATAATATATTATGTTGAATTTTGACGTATATATATACCTTTTGAGGAGGATTTTAACTTTCATCTAGCACCTGAGAAATTTTTTGGGAATATTTGTGGAAATTGAGCCTACCATCACAAAAACTCACAAAAGACTCATCCTTAACACTTATGCTATACAAATGTTGCTCAAGGGAGTTAAAATTTCAATTTCGTTTTTAAGAAATAAATGCTTTTTTAAAAGGTTTTTGGTGCATCGAATTCGCAGCCAGTTAGTTATAATATACTTATTACATTCAAATATTAACTGTCATTTTAAGAATATTGTAATACGAAATATATATGGAGAAAATTCAAAAAATTCGCGGATGTTTTTCCCCATTATGTTTTCTGTAAAAAGTTTTGCCAAAAATAAAAAGACAAAACATTATTACTATAATTATAACATTATGGCACGCTGATTTTATCGAAACGTCTGCTATTTATCATTCGATTTAAAATGATGCACGCTCCGGAAAATTTAGTATTTCTTTAAAAAAGAAATAGTTTACTAGTGAATTTACGGGCTACTGGATTGTCGCCCTTTCCCCACAGCCATGCAGGTTGGCTTTTTTTTTTTAGTTTTACGATGTCTAAACCTCTTTATACTGCTTTTAGTCGCATGAGTTCAAGGTTTTTTGTTATTGTATCATCTTGATTCAATATTCAGTCAAAATTTCAGATGAGGAGCTCCCGGTAGGGAACGAAAAAATATCGTCTTTGTACCGCTGTAAATTATTAGTTTAAGCAATAGTATATTTGTTCTATAAATATACGGTACTTTATCTTTTGGGGGAAGGAGGAGAAGTTCAACCCTCAACGCCCTTCTCCCGCGTTCGTTCACCGCCAAAGAGCTTTATTACCACTCTACTTATTTTAGTTCCACCGCAATGATGAGATTAACGGCGTTTTTTTTTTTTTTTGCGATATTTACGACGATCCGGTTGGTTTTTTTTTTTATTTGTATTCTTATTATTGTCACTCGGCTATAACGACCGTATATACCTATAATAATACGCACGTACTTACTGCAAAACGAAACTTTGCCCCGCTTCAGGTTTTTAACGAGCTCTATTCGAGATACCGCAGTAGATGTATTTTCGAGATACGCGGTGTCAGGCCAAGTTTTATTATACTATCGTATATTATGTGCGATTATACCGTGGACAAAGTTTCGCGGTGTCACAGAAAACCAAAAACCAAACCCCTCGTTTTTGACACTATATAGCGGTATGCCGGTATGCCGATACTGTAGAGATAATTACAAATATTATATTAAACTAAGTTCACGTCTTGATCGGCGTGACGAGAATGGCCACCGCGTCTATACAAACCGTCAAAGACACGCCCGATCGAAATAAATCTTTTGACGTCGTACGATGTTTTTCATCGTCATATATTCGTTAAAATATGCGAACGGGAACTGTACCAAAAATTGAAATCCACTTTGTGTAGTGGATTTCGTAAGTATATTCGCAGACCTGGTAGATATGCACTCTCACAGTGAGGTGTATATTCTCGTATCACGTGCGTTGTGACGACACTAAAATATAACCGTCAAATTTATTGGCGAATCTGAATTTCACAATATCCATATGCAAATTCACTCGCATTTACAAAGTATCTCTGGTGCCTTGGCATTCCGGACGATTTCAAAACAAATCAATAAATACAATTTTAACTCTCTGCGAAGCTAATCTAACCTAACCAAACACAGCGACGCTTAAATCGCAATTATTGTTCATCCAATTATCATACAGAAAAAGCGCCAGAAACAGAATATTTTACCCGAGACAATATATATAATGGAATGAAGTTCATTCGGGGGTGGGGGGGCGAAATGATAACATTGGTCCTTTCAAGGTCATAACTGAAAACCAATTTAGGGGGGGGGGAAATGAGGGTCCACAATTTGTATACTTCACACTTCCGTTAAAACGTATACCACTGGACATCACACCTCTTACCGGAATAACTGGCCAGGAACGTTCAACTTTTAATTTTACTGTATAACAGGTGAATAAATTCTTATTTATGGCAAATTAAGTGAAACTTCATCCGGAATTTTGCTAAGACATTTTGTGTGTTATCCTTGAATAAATAAAAACACACACGAATTCATGTAGAATTAGTTTTACGAAAATTGCTATTTTATTGCAGGGTACATAAAAGTTTATTCCGAGACATGAACACAAAAACAACACGATAAAAGCCGAACGATTAAAATATAACTGCCCGTCTAAATATACAGTACGCAGTAACAGTATTTAGTTTTTAAATAATTTTTACAAAAATAAATTTAGAAAAATGTTAGTACTTTCTATGATGTCCAAGTCAGTTCCTTCCATGAGTGTCTTATAATGTTATGGCCACTACGCCGCATATAAACAAATAGCGCAAGGACGTAATGACAGCTATAATAAAAGTTCGTCGAGATCTTTTATAATAGAAAATAGAAATCGATGGATGATTATTTCCAATAGTATTAACATAGTAAAATACGTATGTATACGGAATCAAAGAATTATTTCCAAATCTATAACTTATTAGTACCGCGTACGTCGGTATTAGATTTTGAACGGAGCGAGGAAGTATTGCAGATTTTTCAACGATGTTCATTTTTTATTTTTTTTATGTGTGAACAACTTTTCTACCAGAAATTTCGCTCTTATTTTCAAATACAGCATTTTTTCTGGAAGTTTGTTGTACTAGGGTGATACTAGAGGTCAGTTTTTGATTTTTTCATGGGTTTTCATAATAAATGGGAAAAAAAGGAAATTTTATAAAATGTATTATTTTCGTGAATATTACGGTCTTTCATAACACGTATAACCAAGCTCCGTCAGAATCGTTATTCGTTAACAATATTCGTTGCGTACAGATGCACATTACATTTCTCCTCTACCTTCCCAACTTCTCACCTATAACTGCAGTAGTCCACCCATCGTACAAAGTATGTCGGTGTGTTTTTTTTTTTTTTAGATTTATCACAAATTCATGTAAAACAACACTACCCTCTGGAAAAAAAAAACCACCTCGTTTTTAGAATATTTTATTACATCTCGTGGATCTCGCGATAAATAATTCAAATAATCTGCTGCAGTTGTATAAATCTCGACTGGGAGTTTTTTTCGCACTTACTTATACGTTGCTTTTTTTTTCAAATCAAAATTAAATTACGTGTATGAGAAAAGAAACGACGCATGGCGTACGATGGCAAATGCAGTAATAATAATATCATTTAACTCTATTAAACTCGAAAACCGGCGTCGTATTTCGCAAAAGTGTATATTTGAGAACGTGATACTTAACCAGGTTTGCTATTTCCGTCTTACAAACCTACGGCATAGTAAATTTGCTGCCAATAGAGACACCTATGCGCTGCTAGTTTTAATATTTGAGCGAAACTTAAATGTGAGAACTGTATCTGTGCACCCGTGTAAGTGTTTTTCGATATTTTACTATTGCCGATACAAATAAAATTGTAATAATTCGCTTGAAAATTAAAAGGTCGAAAACCGCTCACGTGGTTGCACCGATTATATTCTTAAAATTCAAGTTAGATCCGAATCAGGTCCGGATTCAATCCTAGCGTTAAAACGTACGGCACGGCATTTTCCCGGATTAACGCAAATTTGTTTAGCCGTACGTTTGTAAGACGGACAGATGAAAGCGCACGTACTCGTATCACGTCCTCTCAACAATTTTTGACAAACTACGTTTACACGAATCGTACGGCGGCGGTGGACGACGCGTTTAAGTATCTCGGCGATTTTATTTTATACGTTCTTTATATTCCATACGGGAAGCGGCCGAAAAACTTTTCGAAATAAATACGAAAATATACGGTATTAAATTCAATAAGTTGAGTTTCAAAAGTCCGCTATATATATATATGTATGACTGCTGCGGAATACAGGTGCAGGTATCTCCTATACCTATACCCATTTTCGGCACTGTTTGGAACGTTTCTCGCGGAGAACGCGGCGCAACGGGAAAGTTTACGACCGTAAAAAGGAATTCGTCCGGGCGGGGTCGCGGACGGTTCGCTGCCTCCGTTTGAAAACCGAAGACTCGTCCGACTCTGTACACGCAATCCCCTGACACAATAAAACTTTATTGAAACCGGCCGCGCATTATATCGCCGAATTCCAGCCGATTTATAACACAAAAGTACAACGGTTATGTAATCTGTTGTTAAATTCATTAAAACGTATTTTATAGCTGGCTAATGTTTCCATATAATAACTAAGTCCTGAGACGTTTAATTATTTCAGTTATATGTATACGAAAGTTCGATACCGTGCCAGCGGATAGATCTCTGTTGCAGCTGTGTAGTTGGACAAGTATTGGATTATACAGGGTGATTTAGTTTGTACTGGTATACTGTACGCAACGATGAATCCATTGCAAACGAAATAACAATTCCGAGCGGAATGTTTTAAGTACAGGACGATCAGCGTAACGTAACGTGACACCCACGATCTCGGAAAGTATTGTTTTTTTTTTTTTTGGTTTTGGAATTTGTTTGTTTAAAATCAATTTAAGAAATAGGTAACTAAAACATTGTGCGTTACTATTATTCGCCCTTTTTGGTTTTTTTTTTTTTTTTTTTTTTTTTTTTTAGTGTGAAACCACTACTTAAAATTGTCAAAAGCCAACTTGCACGATTCGTTAAAATGTTATAAATGGATNCAGGACGATCAGCGTAACGTAACGTGACACCCACGATCTCGGAAAGTATTGTTTTTTTTTTTTTTTTTTTTTAGTGTGAAACCACTACTTAAAATTGTCAAAAGCCAACTTGCACGATTCGTTAAAATGTTATAAATGGATAGTATAGTCGGTAGTTTGAATCGATTTTGGCGTAGGCATTTCCGGTTCTCGTCAATCCGTTGAAGAAATGTTCTACTTTTTATTTTCGTCGGAGGGAGAGCAGTGTTACAATAATTTTTGCGCGGCGGCCGTCGCACGGCGTTTGAATGGCGTTACGCCCTTGAAATAAGCGCGACAACAAATAACCGCGATGTAACAATTGAGAGCTACTTATTCTTTTCAAAATTATCCCGAGAAACGAATTCCGAAAAAAACAAACGCTCTTCGATATAACAAGCGCCTTGTGTCACGATGGCCAGTCTGTACAGCCGGTACGATATTATTTCGATGGCATTCAACCGACGCGCTTACGTCTCGCCGGCCGAACACCACGGATCCGGTGTCGGGTAATTTATACGTATAAACATTATGCCGCGAAGGCGTTTGCGGAAATCGCGGACTCTTTTCCGAACGCCCGCGCGACGAAACCCAAAAGCGAATGGGGCCGACTGCCGGAAACGCGGTCGCGATGACGGACGCCCGGAAATTTCCGGTTTTCGACCGTCTCGCGCCCGGATCTCGAAAAACGCGCGCGCGCACAGGAGCGCCGACGAGGAGCGAGTGAGAGAGAAACGTCCGCAGTAACGTTGACGGGGAACGTTCCCGGAAAGTATGACCGACATCCGGTGTGGTACGGATAACAATATTATTATAAACCGCACGGGCGTGATGGACTCGCCAAACAGATAACAACGATTCGGGCGTAAATATGTAGTAAATAATATTTATGCCTAAACATATTACGCAGACTTCTCGATTATCCGTCACTCCGCCGTCTACGTGTACACGTTTCCGCGTCGTCAATACGAAAAAATTAAAAAAACGTCTGAGCGCATTATGAGTAGGCCACTTTTGTGGATCGGCGAGGCTGGCAATTGGAAAACGGAACTCGTAAAACCACCGCAGAGATAAAAACAGTAATACGCGATTAGTGTCGTGTTGTTTTTTTTTTCCCCCCGCGTCATACAGTCAAAATTAACGAATAAAACCCGACTCGTATTTTGTTGTCGGTTTTTTTTCGTTTTTTTTTTTTAATTGCTCAGAAAATCTCTCAAATGAGAATCCGAGAAAATCGTTCAAAGACATTGAAAACGAGCGGGAAATGTCGTGTTGAATTTTCTATCTAGATTTAAAGGGGTCTTTGTTTTTTCGATCCATTCTCATAGTAATTGAGAAAAACGTAATAGAAAACCAGACAAATACACACATCATTAACATGGTTTTATCATTTTCGATTTTCTCTTTTTGTTACAATCCAGTTGATTGTCAACCGCAGAGAGTTGACGTTGTCGCCGAATTAGCTTGTTCTAGACGCCGACAAACTGTCAACATACTTTCGAAATTGTCATCATGTTTTAGGCGCTTAAAATTTTCGGGTTTTTCATTTTTATTACGCGAACGAAAATTGTTGGCAAATAACTACGAGGTTATTTTAATACGTCGACCGAAAAACCATCGGCAGTGTCGGTCATTTTTCTCACGTTCGGGATTAGTGTCCTCGTCCCTTCTCGGCGATTCTGTAACGGTACCAATGCGGGGGAGCGCGCGCGCAGTCCGGCCGTACGCTCGTACGAGAAAAACGCGCGGCGCGGACGGCGCGTTAGCAACACGAATCGCGCGTGTCAAACGAAAACCGAAAACGGTTCCCGGGGGCCAATTCGAACCGGTAAATATACGCACTGGCGCGTGGGCGCTTTGCGGGTTAGCGATTAAACAACATCGTGCGCCGGGTGGGGGGGGGAGGGAGGGAATGTAAAACCCGCGAATGGACGACGACGAAAACGCAGGGCAGGGCGCCGGCGGGCGAGAGAAGAAAAAGCGATAAAATATAATATACGTATATTTATTAGGCAGGTGACGTTTAATGGGTCGAATTAGTGGCGGCGGCGGCGTTAAACTTGCCGGTATAATTCATTACGTTCGCTTTCTCGCGCGCGCGCACCCCGACGACACGGCCGACGAAAACTACGTGCGCGAGAGTTAGCGAATAACAGTAATAATATTATTATTATTATTATTCCAGCCGTCTTCTTCTCATTATCCGCCGTTCCCGGCCGTCGTCGAAATTACCTGCGAAACTAACTCGCGCGTCAAAGTTACCGCCGCCGCCGCCGCCGCCGCCGGCGGGGCGACAGTCACCGGGCGCGTGTCCCCGTGGGAACGTATTTATGCGCGTGCAGAGTGTGAGTTCCTGTCTCGCGGCACCCCGTCGCCCGTAGAGACGCGATCGAACATCGTAAAACGGGGCTCCGTTTGATGTCGTTTCCGGGCGCTGTTTGCCGTCGCCGCCACAAACTTTTTCGGCAAATAAAACCACCCAGAAACCGTGGCCCGGGCGCATCGGAAGGTACCGACTGAGAACCGCGCGAGTTTCGCCGAAACGCCGAACCTGAAACCGACCCGCTCGTAAATAACGGTAGCGATAGGTAATATATCGAAGTGAGTGAACATTTTTTCGAACGTGTACGCGGTACGGGCTTTATACATACTGTTATTGTCGCAATGAATTTTATGCGGCGCGCCAATTCGAATGTTTAAAACGGCCGTTTCAGGAGAATTTCCCATGCGGTTGTTAGTTATTTTCCCCCCTATCACCCACGAAGAAAACCTAAAAAATAATATCCGATACGAAATTTGTACGACCGTTAGTATTTCGGTTCGGCAAACGATCGCCTTTAAATCGATCGCGCACCATAGGTAATCATATTGTCGGCCGTTGCCGTTGTTGTGCCGCTGCCCGATCTCTCCGTTTGAACGACTGGCGCTTACAACGGTATTACATACACATTATCGGTTCTAAATTCGCCCGAAGCATGTAAAATGCGAACTTATGTGGCTGGGTGTACGCGAGGGTACGGGGGTTTTTATTTGTTTTTTTTTTTTACTCCGTGTAATTGTAACTCATCCAGACACGCGATAAAATCGCACAAAGGGCGAATAACCGAACATGGAAAATCGCGTGTTCACGCGTCTGTAAATCCGAACAAACGTCGTGTTTTTCGCAAAACGGAAACGCACACATACCGTCGGCCAGTGTTGGGAAAATACGTACGCGATACGCTCGGCGCACGGTCAGCGAATTATTCGGATGCACTGGGAAACGTTGCATTTCCGACACTATATATTATATATATATATATAGAAAAACGATACGGCCTTTTGTTCGTATATTTTTCTTTTTTTCAACCCGACGCAATAATATTACCTATACAGTTTCCTTTAGGTTTTTTTCCCCCTCCGACGACAACGACGATATTCCACTATCGATCTTTCGGCGAAAATTCGGTTATAATTTTATACGGGTACCAATGCGCAATACTTAAGCGCGCGAAATCCGTCGCGGTGGGCCGCGTCTGCTCGTAAAATTCGGTTTCGTACACGCAAGTATATGCCTGCATTACCGTATTATAATATTATCATAATGCTGTGAACGAGAAGCGTTGAAAAAGATAAAAAAAAAAAAAAAAAAAAAAAAAAATTGCATACGTACTCGTCAACGCAAATAGGCCGGACGTTATTCGATTTAATATTATACACAAACGCGCGCCGTTGTCGACTCGATACAAAAAAAAGAAGCCCAAAGGAAAAGAACGCGATCGGTTTCCACGAAACGTGCGACGTTTTTACACGTTCCGTTTTCGAGGTTTAGATGAGCTCAGATCATGCGCTCTTTTCGCTGGATAAAATTTCACTGGAGAAACCTAACCTTTTATACTGGTGACTATCGGAGCCCTTGTAATTTTACCGAGGGGGAATAAAACTTTTCAAGCGAATTTACAACTCGCTGGATAAACAATATCCCGGGGTCGATATCACCGCGCGGCCTACACCGGACACCTTAATCGGTCGTTCGACCAACTAGACATCGAACCGCGGTAGGGACTGAATTCCAGCCCCGTCTGGCTCCCGCGTTAGTATCGGTACGAGTGCACGGCAATGATATAATATACATGAATATCGTGTTACCGGTCGGGGCGGTAAGTCTATAAATACACGATCGCAGTCGGATTTATGCCATTAACCACGTGAGAATATTATT
Organism: Cinara cedri; assembly: GCA_902439185.1. Taxonomy (NCBI): domain Eukaryota; kingdom Metazoa; phylum Arthropoda; class Insecta; order Hemiptera; family Aphididae; genus Cinara; species Cinara cedri. Next base: position 1,184,948 of record CABPRJ010000485.1, on the reverse strand, counting down.
TTGAAATGCGCATCCGTTGCGCGAGACTATAATCCGCGTGTTCGACTTTCAGGGGTCGGCGAGGAGTGAAACGATTTGAATTATTAGCAACGGAAATGCACTATAATATAATATCGTTTAATGTAAATCTATACAGTGCAGCAGCTGTGGGGGTCCGGATATATGGTTCCCACCCCTCCCCCTCTACACATACGCACAAATACACACATACATATACATACACATACGCATACACAAACACACACACTCACACACACATTACCAACACGCACATAATATGCTCGTGAATCTGACCGACCGCCGCTATTTAATTATACTGTAGTTCCATACTATATTACGTTAAAACGCCGAAAAATTGGGTATATGGAGTCAAATTACACTTATTTCAGTCGAAATAGATTTATGTAACAAGAATGTTAGAACTAAAACGTAAAAAAAAAAATTCTTTAAAATAGCACTTATTATTTCCCTTCCCGCTTATACTTTAATCATTGGTTTAAAAATGAGTTTTTTTTATAAATGTTATATAATTAAAAATCGTTTTTAGGGCTTGTAAAATTATAATTATTATTTATTAAACAGACAAAATTACTTCGTAACAAGATGTTCAGTTTGATTATTTTAAATTCAAATTAAGTTGGAGACTCTTAATGCCCGGAAGAATCGTAAAGATGTTGTGTATGTGAATTAAATGTTTTTTTTTTTTTAACATTACTTTTTTGGCCCAAGTGCAGTTTGATCGTTACTTGGTTTTGATCCGTGTGGAATTAGACTGTTTCAATCTATTTCGGTAAAAAGTACATAAAAATCGACAATTTCCGAGAAAATTGTGTCACCCACTTCCACCTGTGGCTCACGGACACACTTATACTTGAGTTTTAAAAATGTACTGAAAAAAAAAAAAAACAAACCATACCGAAGTCTCATTATTACACCGTAATTCTGATTTGTCGAACGAAACGGTTGACGGGGTCCGCAACGGACAATACCGAAAAATCCCTGTTAATGAACGGCGCATAATTCACGACGAGAAACGCGGCGGAGCGGAATATCTTAAAAATGAAAATTATTGTGATAATAAACACATTATACTCGTATATCCGTATAATAAATCGATCGTACGCGTCGAGTTCGTTACCCCGTAAAGTTGTAACGAATCGCATTCCAAAGCGCCAAACTTTTTACGCTTAATAAGCCGGATTAAGGGCGCGCGACTAAGTGACGGGCTCTTATTCGCGTCACCGGCAAAACGTTTCGAAAACTGAATAAAAACCTACCACGTACATATATAATATAAATACATATTTATATATATATATATATATATATATTTCAAAAAAAATTTTTTTTTTTTTTTATAAAATCCACCGATATATGGGTACTGCAACACTGTAATATTAACTGTCTACAAATGACTATGACGGGCTAGACATGCCCGGAGAAATCGCCACTAATAGAGGCGGCGCTGGAATAGATGCCGATAACGGAAAAACCCGTCGAGAAGCCCGGGCATGAAATGCGAAGATAGATGCAAAGTTTTAAAAAACTACGAACAAGATTTATAGGCGGGGGGGGGGTGGTGGAGAGAACTGGCCGATTATTATCACGGTTACAGAGGAAAGTTGTGGGACGGCATGTTCTTAAAAGCCGAACGAATCCCGAAATAATAGTCCTAAAATCAGTGGACTACTTCGTGTATACATACAGGATATAACTGAACTGTTTAACAAATGAAAAAAAAAAAATGTAAAATTTAATTGAAATTAAAAAAAAAGACCTAGATGGCTCTTTTGTAAATCTGATTTTTAAAACAATTTTGGTTTCAAAAACTGTTTTACCAAGATTGAGTCAATTGATTTTAGTTTTGCAAAGCTATATGAAACATTTTGCGTCTTTAAAATTGTTTATTTGATGTTTTCATGAAATATTGTTCATTTCAATAATATTCTTATCGTATTAATTTAAGGTGCGTACCTAATAAATGCTTTTCATTCATCGTTAGTCAAATATAATTTATAGAACAGTTATTTCAGATTATAAAAAAAAAAAAAAGGTAAATCGAAAAATCTAAATTTTTATTTTTATTTCTAAAGTAATAAATAATAAAAGCGGGGAGCTCTAGAAATTGTTTAAAAAAAAAAAAAAAAAAAACTTAAAAATATTCAATATACATAAATTTATTACATTAAATTGTTAAATAATCCTGTTACACTGTTACAATTTCAGAATAATTTCCCGCCATTAAATTATATTTTCTAACGGTGTGTACCACGTGAATTCGAAAATTCGAGAAATCATATAGTGTAAAACCGTGAAACTCCGCGAGAATTCCGGGAGGACGTCAAAAATATACGATATCCCACGTGAAACCATCATCGCGAGGCCCGGGTTTTAAAGGGCCCGGTCGAAAGATCAATTTGTACACGGACGGCGGCCAGTTAAAGGAATTGTTCTTGTTCAATGACAAAAAATATTTTGCTTACCTACTGCGCGTGTTGTAGAAAACAAATGGGGAATCAACGAATTGCAATTCGATTGTGTAACAAAATATGATGACTATACTTGATATAAAAAATACTCACAATGGCGAGGAAGGGATAACTGTCCGAAAGTCACGGGAAAGATTTGATACATCTGCTAGTGGAGCATTTTTTTTTTTTTTATAAGGTAGTGGAGAATAGATACGCAGTGGGCATTCGCTGAAAAATGTCCCGACGACGGTATAAAAACAATAATATTTTATTGTGTGAAATTATCATACGCGAGTGACATTTGTGCGAACACGACCATGAAGTAAATCGTATAAGTTACTCGTTCGTACGTTATTGACTGGCGTAATATTTCGAATCGAACCATGGACGGCCGGACAGTATAAAGTCGTCCGACTTAGTGAGTTCAGCGTTTAAAAAAAAAAAAAAAACACGGTTACGAGATTTCATCGCAGACGTCCAGCTGTCTTTTGTGTTCGACATTTCAAATCTCTACACTCGATAATCACGATAGACGTGGACACTAAAAACTGGTACCAAAAGTAAAAATGACATCATATAAATGGACACAATACATGTACATATCGAAAATGTCTAAGTAATTTTGTATGCATATCGTTCACATTTTATTTTATCTTAATAGTTTTCCTATTCGATGAATGGCAATGGGTTCGATTATGTGTTAGGCCATCAGTAATGTGCTGCCCATTGTGTGAACACGTATCTACGTTAAATTAATTAAAATGAACTTCAATAAAAGAAAAAAGATTGAATCTAGAGAGAAAAATTAATATTCTTAAAAAATTTGCAAATCCATTATAAAGAACAGGAGAAATGAATGTAGAAAAAAAAAAGATTACAGATTTTTTTAACTGTACGTAAACGTTTAACATTTTTATAAGTACCCAGTTTTTAATAAATACATATATTGATATAAAATAAATCAGCTGTCATGCGCCAATTTTTATTATAATTATTTTACCCGTATTCATTTTTGGCTTTGGCCGTGTCAGAATTGAATGTATAATTCTATTCTCTATAGCGTCTCCCTATAGTGGACATTTTGTAATTTCTCGCAAATGTCCAGTACGTAGAGGTCTTCTTAATAGTAGACAACTCCCTATCATGGACATTTGTTAATTTCCCATGGCCGTCCACTTTACAGAGGTTTCGCTGTATTAGTATTATACGATTAAATACAAAACCACGGTGGATATTTTCATTTTGTTTTTTAATCTTTTCGAACGCTGGAAAATTCCAAAAGAGATAGAAAATGGACGTGGCGTATAAGTTAAAATATAACAATAACCGATTGAAATAAAAAAAAAACCCCTTCCGCGTTTGCCTAATTATATTACGGTCGGCGACATGACGATTTACGGTATGTGTCGATGCGGACTGAGATGAACACCCTGTACACATACAGTGAACCCGACTTTTAATCCGTGCCTAGAATTGCGGTACAACCGGGTACCTTATATTAGCTAAGAGTGGCTGTTTAAGAGACCCGGAGGGTTCAGGGCCAGCCCCGGGCAGCGTAACAACGCATCAAAGCGCGGTCCTTTCTCCCGCTTCCTAGTTCGCCTTACCGTCTGTCTACGGTTCGGCCGCCGTCAGGTAGATGGCCACCGGCTTATTTAACCGCCGCCCGACGAAACTCGTAATCCCGTCCGAATCCGACCGCAGGGCGCTGACCGCGGCCGGCACCCGGGTCTCCGTTCGGCGCCGGGAATGGGTCGATGCCGGGGCTCCGAAGACCACCCGGACTGCTTTTCATAAATGCCGAGAGTCGGACATGTCTCGACGCCCAGTCACCGACGAAGCGGACGATCAGCCCGCACCGGCGGCCGTCGGGTGTTTACCGACACGCGCGTGACCACAGAGGCGAGTGTTTCGCCCGAGAACATCCCACGCCGTGACCCGACGGTCGGAACACCCCGAACGACCGCGTGGAGAGGCGAGCCCGCGGTCGCGATCTATCGTCGGATACAAGCCCGGTGGGGGGGCGGTACCCCGACACTCGCCCGTCCGACGAGAATTCGTCTATGTTCGCTTCACGACGCGAAGAAATCCGGGCCGCTAATAATATCTAAAGCCGACGGAGAGACCTGTGCCGTCTAAAAAGCCCGGGGGAAGGGGGGGAGGGGGGAAACAGTCCTCCCGGGCCGTCTAGGAAACCGCCGACAACCCACCAAGAGACTAATCCCCTGGCTGCGGTTTCGCCAGATCCCGTATACACACAGCGTGACTAATGAGCCGCCGGACTACGCGGGTTTTTTTTTTTTTTTTTATTTTTCTTTTTACCGCGTCGACAGTAATCGGTTTCCGGCGGAAAATCCGACGAAATTAATACGCGCTATTGTCATAACATTACTGTGTGCAAACAATGCGCTCCGCGAAATTTAATTTATGATTTTCGGATTAAAATCGGCAAAGAGGTACCGCAGAGACGAGTGTTTTTTCGAGGAAATTGATACTCGTTTCAGAAACGGTCACAAATTACAAATATAATGCAACGTGATATAGTTTGGCTGTCGAAAAGTGTTACTCCCCCACCGGTAAACCGTTCCGTAACGCTCCGGCAGGTAATTTTTAACGCATAATACAATTATTGTTATTCAAAGGTAGTCTTTTGTCGTCGCCGTCGGCCATAAATTTCAGGGCGCGCCGGTTCAGTGTTATTGTTTAACAGGAAAAGAGAAAGTTAAAAAAAAAAAAAAGAAAGAAAGAAAACCCAAAGGGTTATAACGACGAAACCGCCGCCGCTCGGATTTTTGGCGCCCCTGGCACCTACCTATATATACGTAAATATATACGTTTTATATGTATATACGGTTAGTCAACCGGAACTTCCGCGGTCTACCGACGAAAACGATCGTTGACCGAAATAGCGCGCGATCGGTGCGAAATACAATTTTGCGACCGAGGCCGCGGGGTTCTGTATTGCGTGCGCCGGTTCGGATTCCGGACGGACCCCGGAAAACTTCTAGAAGCCGCGACCCTGTTAGAAGACCGGCGGGCCGAAAACAGCACGTATTGTGCAGTCGCGCGCGCGTCCTAGTAGACGGACGGCGATCGCGGTGCGACGACGGAAGCCTCCTGCCCCCGGACAGCGCGGTGTGTAAAACGGCGAATGCCGACCGCGGCCCCGTGATTACGGCCGTCGCGACGGCATTGTCCGCGGGGCCGGGACGTTTCCGAACGCGGCGGCGCTACTACGGCGCCGCGTTGTCCGTTTCGCGGCCGGACGACGCGTTCCGGAGAACAGTTTTACGGTCCGACGGTCGACGCGCGGCGAAACGTTTTCCCGGCGGCGTTGTACGCGCGCCGAACCGATCGGCTTCGTGACGTTACTCGGGGAACGGATCGATATTGAAACGATAACAATGCGTACGCATTCGGGACGGTTCGAGAATTTCGTTTCACAGAACATACGCATATACATGTACGTGTGTTGTACATAAAGACGTCGTCGTTTACGCGTTATACGTGTACGTGCACGTGTAAAACGGAAGACGCGACGATTGGATTTTATTACGTTCGGCTCGGAGACGACGCTGCGCCGCCACGCCGTTTTGTGCGCCGCGTCGATATGATGTTACGTCGAGGCCGCGCGCGCACCGTGCACGGCGTTAGCGCGATACGGTTGTCGTTGCGCGATTCGAATTTACACCGGGACAATGTTCGGGCATCGCCGGCGAAAAGGCCGCGGGAAAACGCCAGAGCGAATAAACGTAACCGCATTGCCGTCGGGACGTTTCGCATGAATACGGCCGGGACGACGTCTAAGTATCGGGCCCTTAAAACTACCGACGAATGGCGTAAAGAACGCGGTTTTTTTCGAAAATCATCTTTATTATAATACGTGTACAGGACGGTTCACTAGGCGTGGTCGCCCCTCGCTTTTTTTTCCATTTCGATTTTGCGTACATTCCAACTTTGATTTTCGGCATTTTTACGTACGGTTACGGCCGATATTTCCAAATATTCAGATTTTGCGCAACATTCAAGGAGTATCTTGCGCCGATACCGATTTTCGTTTTTAAAATGAGAATCTATATTAAAAATTCTATACAAATACGGAATATTACTTTAAATACATTTTGCTGTCAAATTGTTTGGTTTCCGTCTGACGGTTGACGATAAAACGCAAACGCCGTATCGGCACACAAATGATACTCGCATACTTTCCTCCTACCTAAACTCAAAAGTGGAAAATCCCGTTAAGAGGCTAACGGAAATTAAAAATGTTGACATCTACATTTTCATTAAAATAATACTACATCTATTCACGGAGATCCAAAAATCATAATTTTAATATATATATATATAATTTAGCCAAAAAAAGGGGTGAGGAAGCTTAGTGAATCACACCGTATAAATGTATAATATATAAATAAATGAAAAAACCTAGACAAATCAGCTTCACCATCGATTGAATGTGTTTTTATGGAACGCGGTTTTTATCCGGATAGTTTACACGATAAAAGGTAGTAGTGCGAATTTTACAAAAATGTTGTCGAGCATTCATAGTTCAAAATGGCGTTCTTTATTACAATTAAACGATAACGGCAAGACGAATAAAAATTATGAAATTGATTTACAATGGTTCTGATCGTTCTTCAGAAGCGTCAGCTTTGTCTTCTCATCGTGGTCGGGAAGCCACTCAGAAACTTCTGAAAAGCGTTACTTTTTGCCGGCGATGTTGAATGATTTGAAAGAATATATAAAACGATGTGACGCCTGTCAAGAAGAAAAACCTGCTACATTAAAAGTTATTCTTAAATTGCAATGGGTATCTGTCCCTAAACAGGTATTTAAACAAATCGGTGTAGATATATTATCACTTCCTGAAGTCGATAACATGAAATATGCTGTAGTCGCTATCGATTATTTTTCAAAATGGAATGAAGCAAAAGCACTTAGTGATAAAATGGCAGAATCGGTTGTCCGCTTCCTTTACGGCCACATAATGTGTAGATACGGCTGTCCTTTAATTCACATATCCGATCAAGGAAGGGAATTTAATAATAAATTAATGTCAGAATTATTCCACATAAGAGAGACTAAGCAAAGAGTAACAACGGCATATCATCATCAAGAGAATAGTTTAGTGGAGCGTCAGAACAGAACTATTAAATACTGTTTCCTTAAAATTCTACAAAGTAACCATACATTTTGCAGGTTATATTATTTGCTCATCGTACAACGCAACACAATTCAACAAATATTTCTCATTTTCAGATTGTTTACAAGCGAGAACCTATGTTACTTATTGCTATATGTAATTTGAAATCAACCGATGAAGACAACATAATATTATCCGAGGATGATACGATTTCCGATGATGAATTATTCAATAAATTCGCTTTTAACATTCTAAAATATTTTAAAAATAAGGAGTACAATGGAAGATTAAGTCCACATAAATATAAAAATACTCAAAAACGGTCATCATATAATTAAATCATAAAATCATATAAAATTGATGATGTGTTCAGTGTAAATGATAAGGTTCTACTTAGAAATCTCAAGAGAGATTATCGCAAAGGAGGTTGGAACGCAGCCACCTATGAGCATTATCGTACCTAAGGATTTTTGTATAAAACATATATAATTTTTTTTTTTTTTATTTTAAGTTTTTAAATTTTTTTTTAAAAATTTTGATATTTTATTGTGTAATTAATAATTAATTTCTAAAACAATTGTTCTTTCTTTAACTAAACAAATTATACACATTATATAAAAAATCGAAATTATTATTAATGCAAAATAAATAAAAACATGTTACCTATCTATTACATTATCTTATATTACCTTATATTTTTTAAGTAAACTTTATGCATTTTTAATTTTTCAGCAGTTTGGGCTCCCGAAGAAGAAATATTTGATGCAGCTCTTATAATTAACACAACAGTAATGGCATACACATTTCCAACTTAACCGGATTGGTCGATATTTCATAAATCTGGCAGTGTTCCCGAAATATATAATAAAATGAAGAGATGTATATATTTTGTTAACACAAATAGTAATCATTTTGATGTTGTTAGTACTGTGGAAATAAATTAAAATAAATCTGTTTATATGATAATCGTATCAAAGAAAGGCCATAAACCATAAAAAATATAATTATTTAGTAATATAAAACATTTATAAAGTCGTATAAATATGAAATATTTAATTAAAATTTAGTTACAATAGTACTTAACCATGTGGTATTTTATTTCCGTTAATAACAAAAATATAGAAGGTAATCAAATATTTAATCATTATAGTAAAAAAAAGCGAAAAAATTATAAAACAAAATCAGTGAGCGTTAGGGAAAATTATAAAAAGAAAATAGTCCAATAAACCAAGAGATATCGACATTCCATCAGGGAGTTGAAAAAAACCGGACAATTTATTTTGACTCCCTAACGATCTCAACGATATTGAGAGGGATTCGAAAAACACGGGAGTCGAATTTAGAAAAAATGTTCGACCCCCCTTACGAAATCGACTCCCCCAGTACAAATCGTTGGGAAGTCAAAAAAAAAAACGGTTACGCCGGTTACCGGAATCAGAAAACGACTATGTTTACCGTGTTGGATAACTGTAGGTCATATCCATGAATACAGTTAACATAACGTTTTGTAATAATATTGTAAATTAATTATCGAAAACTGCATCGCCAAAACACGCATATTACATTTAAAGTACATTTTCTTAAAACAACTTATTTCGGATCAAATTATTGAAATGAAGTATCAAATAAATGTCATTGACGTTCGTCAAATACATTACATTTCTAAAACTTTTTATTTTTTTTTTTTTTTATGCGTGTTCTTAAGTATTATTGTTAAAATATTGCTTACGCACTTTTGCCTATTAAGGCGTGATATGAACACCGTACAGTGGTCTCTCGATTTTTCGGACGACTGACGTTGTTATTACACGGATTGTTCGGCTCGAAACGGATCGTTTGTCATGTAACGAAAAAGAAAAAAAAATGCTTAGGTGTTTTAAAGGCGGTTTTTTTTTTCTTTGAACGCAGACATATTATTGTAAAAATTCCGACCGGTGACAAAAGTTTCGTATACATGTATACGCGTAGCGATCCCGAAGTCGAAACGTAGTATTCTGACCGAATCAAGTGGGGATGGATAAGGAAACGGGGCAGTAAAAAAAAAAATCACGAAACCGAACGAACGATCTAGCTGCAGCGCGGTCTTAAATTAAATTCACGGGTGTCAAATTTTTCATTTTATTAAAGTTATAGATGATGGTTACTCGGCCGCGGTGACAGGCACGGCTCGAGATAAGTCTATGGAAATTTATTCATTCACTGAGAGCATTTTTTTTTTTTTTTTTTTTTGTGTAACTCATTCAAGACCACAAATTTCCAAATTTGTATAATCCAAAAACTCGTGAAAAAAATTTCCAATTCAGTTGGCATGCCTGAATATGTTGAAAAAAACGACATATTAATTTATTGCAGAGACGAAATATTATTTAAGATATTTTTAACGATTATTTTGTTTATTTTTTCTACTGATAGTATTCGGTTTTTTTATTTTAGATTCTGAGCGTAGCGAAGAATGCATTGGCTTTACTAAGATGTTTATTTTTTTATCCTTTGTACAATAATTCTAGCAGAAAAATTGCTCGGATATAAACGCATGGCACCATTTATAAAAAAGGATGTTGTCCAGATGGTACTTTTAAAAGGTAATTTTTTGATTTTCCAAACAGTTTTCATAATATCTGGAAAAAACCAGGATGAAACGTAAGAAAAACGGGAAATGTACGAAAAAAATGCTTTTATTATTTTTCAATATTGTTATTTATTGTAATTCAGTTAAAAATATTTGTAGAGACTTAAAATTTAAACATAAAACTGATATTTGTCTTTTCTAGACGTGATCAAATTTTCAAAAAAATTAAGACACGTTTGAGATATTTATAGACATTTTAATATTGAGAGTTTTGTACGTAATATTTATTCGGTAGGCACTATGTGGTGAAATTATAAAATTTGAACAGAAATGCTTGAACATTTAACATTTTATTTCCATGGTAATTTAGGAAGGAATTTTTTTTCAAACGGCTTTCATAATATCTAGGAAAAACCGGGAAAAAATGTCGGAAAAACGGACAATATACGAAATGTATTTGTTAGTAAAAAAATATTACGATTTTTTTTTTCTGTCAACAACTTTTTTACCAGCAACTTTGCTCTAATTTACAATGATAACACTTTTTCTAAAAGAAAATCTTACTGGGGAGGTACCCTAGGAGGTCATTTTTTGATTTTCCCAAGAATTTTTCCAGCAAATGTGAAAAACCAGGAAAAAACACGGAAAAGCTGGAAAAAATAGGAAAATCGGTACAATATTAAACAAATATTATTAAATAAAATACATAATGCCTATTTAAGTAGGTATTTTACTATAATATGTCATAAATATTGTTGATAAAGCATCACTATTAACTGAACTGTGCTGAGAATCGTTTTTTTTTGTTATCAATGGTTTATCGATGTTTACAGATGTACATTAAATTATCTATAACAATGGCTGCACCCATTTCCATTATTCTAGGACATCTTTTTTTAGATATTTTCGTGTATGCTTATCCACATGATGGAATCGTATTGTCGGCCTGTGTCAATCAACCGCAAGTTATGGTAACGGTTATTGAGTGAATTATAATTTGGATCAGATTAGCGAATTTTCGTATTTATGAACTGCAAACATGGGTTTAGACAATAAGGACCGTCAAGAAATAAAATAACGTACGGAGTTGGCAAATGCTGTTCATGACTAAAAAATCAGACAAGAAATTAACATCAAGATGATAATAATCATCAAAAAACATATGTCTGTAGTATCTTTATAGTGTTATATGTGTGAGGAAATTTGATCATAGTCAAAGCCGAAAGATTCAATGTTCAGTTATCATGGACTCTATGTTAGTCTGCCGATGAAAAATCGTTGGACATGCGTTCAGGCATACAGGAGATAGCTACACGGCATATTTATAACAGAAGGCTAGATAGAAGGGAAATTTTCGTCGGGATGTTAACGCAATTCGTTCGTTCGGCATTTCGAAAAAGATGCACGGAGATAATATAAGAGCTAAAGCTAACGGCAGACGACTGGTTTAGAATGGAGAAAAAGAGATATGTTAACCGACCTGGAAGTCGAAAGAAAAAAAAAAAAATGGTCGATATCGCATTCTGTTATACGCGGTGTTTTTACTCGATTTACAGTTGTAATTTCAATAATACGCTCGATAAATTCGTCAGCAAAACGTATAAATAACCTATATATATATATATATATATACATCCAACAAAACAATAATATCACTTATGTTATATTGCAATGTTTATGGCGTCGCGCAAAAACTAATCCACTAGAGGTCAACGAACGGCTCGTGTTTTTTATACATAGGTATTCTACAGGGTGTTTAATGCAGGACTTGACCATTTTCGTAGGGATATTTCATGTAGAAAATAGTCAAACACTAGATCGGGTACATCACTCTGTATAATATTATTAAATTGAGTGTATGTGTGACGCAGTATTGTTTTGTCTCTCTCTCTCTCTTTCTTTCTGGTTTCTATATTCGGGTTTGATTTTCGAACACGACCCAATATACGATAATACACTATACGCGCGATACGAAATGTTTTTGTCGAAATCGATTGGCGTTGGAAACATTCTAAAACTAACCCCATTTGGAAATCAATAGCTTATAAATATTGACTAGGTACACGGCGTCTGCCGCTGCAGTTAACGCGCGTGTTCTTTCGTTGGAAACAATAATAATAATAACAATAAAAAGTGAAATAGATTTACCACCGTCATGGCACGAATTCGAAGATTTCCGATCCGGTCTAGCGTTTTAAAGGAGGGGGCGAGGGGGTAATGCAAAACCGAGATCTGACAATAAAGCGTAAATACGACGCGCGATAAAACTCATACTGTATTATCCTGAAACGAAAATGAAAACGAATTCTGGCGTTTACAAATGTCACTGTCTGAATAAACAGAGAAATATTCGACGGCGATTGCAAACTTAAGCTACAGAAACGCCAGAAGCTCATTTACCTGAGGAAATGTTTCGGAAAATACCAAGGATTATGGAAGTGGGATAGGGTTAGGATGTGAGAAGTGGGTGGAACATACCTCCCTCTGTGAATTTGTTTTTTGTTTCAAAGTTCAAATTTGTTCAAATCAATTTGTTTCTCAGAAATCGTAACTCGGATTGCATTCCATTTCCAATTTAATGTGTTCAATCCAAAGGACGGTGGAATCATTCACCTTCTTATTTAACAGAACTATTCAGACTGAGGCCAATGTTAATAGTGTTAATTGAATACAACTAAATTTTTTTATATCAACATTAGAGCAAAGATTTTCTATTTAAATCTTAATGAATTACCCCTTTTATTTAAAACATTATGTCGGATAAGAAAGAATATGAGTTTTCGATGAGGTGTTTTTATTTTTTTAGAGGGTAACGTTGTTTTACGTGAATTTGTGATTAATCTAAAAAATTAACACAAAAGGATAAACTTCGCACGATAGGTACACTACTGTTATAGGTGAGAAGTTGAGAAGGTAGAGGATAAATTTAATTTACATCTGTGCACAACGAATATTGTTAACGAAAAATGATTCTGAGCGGAATTCGGTTATACATGTTTTGAAAGACCGTAATATTCACGAAAATAATAAATTTCATACATTTTTTTTTTTCCAATTTATTATGAAAACCCCTTGGAAAATTAAAAACTAGTATCACCTCAGTCCAATTAACTTCCGGAAAAAGTGCTACACTTTAAAGTCTGAGTAAGATTTCTGGTAGAAAAGTTGTTCACAGGAAAAATAAAATAAAAAATTAACATCATTATAAAACCTGCAATACACTCCTCACTCCACTCAAAATCTAAAACCGACGTACGCGTTACTTATTAATTTGGAAATAATTCTTTGATGCCGTATACATACGGATATTACAATATTAATACTAATGAAAATAACCATTCATCAATTTCTCTTCTGTAGCATAAGTAAGCTCTTCATGTACTTGTATTATAGCTGTTATTACGTCCTTCCGCTATTTGTCTCTGTACAGGGTGATCGACATCACTTAAGACACTGATTAACTCGAAAAGTATTAACTAACGAAAAAGCGGAGTTCTTAGCGTAGTTCGGTTATGTATGTTATGAAAGGCCGTTATATTTACGATGTGAAAATATATTTTAAGTAGGAAGCCAATATAAATGCAAATTGCATTTTTTTTCTGAATACCCGAAAAACAATGCTTTCCAAACACAAAAATCGTTACACGCATCAAAGAATTTAAAAATGAAATAATAATTTTCCTTTGTTGTGTTTTTAAGAACATTTTTATGTTTAGAGAATTTTCGACATTTTAAATGCATTTTTTTCTTATTTTTACATACTTAATAGTGTTACCAGTTAATTTGATAACATTTTTTTTGATTTCGTTGTAAAGGAAAACAAATTCATAATTATGTTTTTATAGAGTATTATGGCTTAACGATTGTACCAGATAATTACAATGCCGGCTGCAATATAGAAACCGATAAGCTTTTTATCGAAGTCATAATGTTATCGTATTGCACTAGGTATTTGCACTGTTGTGTTTAGTGTTTAATATCGAGTTTAATAGTCGTCTCGTTTAAAATAATTTTTTAAAGCATTTTTAACGTTTTTTTTAATAACAGCGTTAAATTATATTTTTTCAAGTAATTTTTCTTGATTTTCAGGGCATTTAAATCCACTCCCTAATTATAATATACACTATATATTATTATTGTATTATAAATAGTTGACTATAAATTCCGTGTTAGTTTAAAGTGACAACGAAAATGATTTTCACGGCCGTGTCGTAATCGGAGTGTCGAAAAGTCCTATGTCCCGGATATGAACATAAAAACGTCAAATAATAATAAAATATAATTTATGTCAGCGTGCACACACGCGATCCGGCCGGGCTACGGCCTACACTACCATTGATTTTTGTACACCGTATACTGTTCTAATGTTATTTTTATTAAATTATCTGAAATCTAAAAAAGTAAATTAAAATCGGTATCACACCGCATCTGCACGTTTATATATTATACGGGCGGCCCCACGAAGGTATGCCCTTGAATATCTTTGAAGATTTTTTTTTTTTCAAGACTGACAAGAATTTGTACTAGAAATATTTATATTTGAATTATGTTTTTTAGAATATATTATTCTAAACATTTAATTGTACCATATATTCATATACGATCAATATAGTTTCTCAGTAATATCTGTTTTAATATCTAGAAAAAGGTGTGACAAACGATTAAAACAGGTTATTACGTTACGCGATCGCGAATTACAGTTGTAAAACAAGATAAATCATGGTAAATCATGGTACATTGAAACGGCTATTATTAAGAAACTATTGATCGGATATGAATGTGTAACGATACATTAAAATCCATGATAATTGAATAATATATTCTACGAAATGTCTATTTTCAATTTGTTTCGAAAATAATAAAATAGTTATTTTTTAAATTTTTTTACAAAAAAAAAAAAAAATTAAGAATATTCCAAATTTAAATATGTATAGTCCTCATCCCTATGAGTGACATAAAAAAAAAAACCACATGATTTGAATCTTTATCATCCCCAGCGTTATTCAAGGGTTATATCTTGGTAGAAAAACCTATATATATATAGAGAGAGAGAGTGATTTTTTTATCATTAACTAGCAATTATCTAAGAGGATGTTATAGCAGTTTAAAGTTTAGACCGGAGGAGTTAGGGAAGAGTGATAAATTGCCTATCTATGACCCTTATCTACTCCTCCGGTCTAAACTGTAGATCTTGATACGGGCAAGGATCCAACACATGTCGATCTTATTTTGAAAACGATTTTGCCCCTTCTACCCTATTGTAAACCTAACTACGCACATGCGCCTATAGAATCTAATCAGTTTTCGAATTCGTGTAACATTCTGTTTATAAAAAAATGCTATACGAATTTTTAATTTTTTTTCATGAATATATTATGCCGTTCGTTATTATATGACGTATAATAGAGTAGCGACGTGCTGTCGCGATGAATGTGGAAATTACTTTGAGAAATTCGTCATTAACAAAGACGGCGGCAGAAACAAATTCTAAACATCACTACGATGGCAAATTATATTATTCGCGAAATAGTTAAAAACTTGTTAAGAGACTGTCAACAACAAAACCGACCAGTATTGTTGTCCATGGGTGCGTATTTATAATACACGGATACACGCCGACAATCACGAAATGAAATAACTTTTCTCAACATCGCATATACGTAGGCGTGTATAAAAGAATTTCCTGGATGAAATAATATACTGCCAAAGGAAATGAAAAATGTCGATTTTTTTTTTCAACATCGCCCACGAAAAATGTAGTAGGTATCTTAAAGTTTAGCAGTGGGTCCAAAATGATAGAATTAGAAGTTGGTAAATTGAGATACGAACTTTTTTCGTCGCGACAAGTGAAATCCGGCTAGAGATTATAAAATAATATGTTAGTGCTGAGCTGCATACAAATTATTCCAAAAATATTCAAGGATAATGTTTAATTAATATCTAATTGAATATTTAATATTTCGGTAAATCAAAAATTAATGGCATAAAAATATTACAAATTATTCTATGAGTATAAACATATATTATCTATAAACTTCTTTAAAATATATTTTTTTACGGAAGCTCTCTTACCGTGGTCATATCATAAACTTGTTATCATACACTTATTGACAATAACAAATAATATTAAAACTATTTGCTTAGGAGAATATTTTCAATTTCGTTATTCCATTTTTTATCACTGAAGTAATCTGCAATTAAAAATGTTAATATATCAGATACAATATGCAAAATATTTAAAGGGAAAAATGTCCTAGATCGAAAAAATTAAATTCTTATAGATCAAATAGTACCGCACTAAAGTATTGTCGAAAATATAGAGGTGATAATTATTATTTATTAAAATAAATCTTCATATTGAAGCTAGAAAATAATATATTCTAATTTGAAATGTAACTTATGTTAAATATAAATAAATAAACAATGTTCATGAAGTTGGAAAAAGTAAATACGAGTTTTCTCGTTATGGCAGGCGATATAATATGTCTGTTTCGACATTAGTGTTGTAAACAAATTATCAACTAATAACAAGATATCAATGATTTGCACTGCATGATGGTTAGCCACAATCGGTATTCATTCACGCGATTTGACCCTATTTTAATATCTTTCTTTACACAGGCCACGTCAATCAGTCGATGTTTTCGAGACCCCGTGACGACGATACAAGGAAAACTTCCGCAGTTATCGGTCCGTGGGCATTTCCATCAATATTTCCATGTACATATAAGTATTGTATTTTTCCAGCACGGAGTGCCTTCCGCGATCGTCGTAGTGGTATCCAATGTCCGAAATGTGACGTAGTTGTAATAATAATAATACATTCAATTATTATCGTATCGCGTTTCCGCCGGGAAATAATAACGACACAGTTTATTGTAGTGACAGGAGTTAACTGCAATATCTGTATACACCTGTTGTTTACTATTTTTTCGTTTTGAAAATAATTGAGGGCTCCAGAGACTTAGCGACGTCAACATTGTCAATACAATTAAGTGGACCGGTTAACAAGGCGAATTCGGGTATGAAGATGACATGTTATTATAATATTATTTTGCATTATGGACGTAAGTAAAAAAAAAAAATACTATATCTGGCACGCAAATCCAACTGTCGATTTTGTTTTTCGCCTTGAAATCATTACCATAATAATAAGCAGTAGCATCGGTACAGTGGTATATGCTCTCCGCCCTTCGATTTTTCGTGTTTTTTATATTAGACTGTAGTCATAAAGCATCGGGAAAATTGTCCAAATATTTCGCGTAAATAAGGTCAATTTGTTTCCTTCATTTTCTAAGAAGACGCGGCTGTATTCACTATAGGAGATTCCTTTACCGGACTGCAATATTTTGATCGTCACATATTTTATTTTAGTGGTGTAACGGATACAGTTTCACTGACCCGTAACAGAACCTCTCGTAAGTCGTTTGAAGTTTTTCTAAGCTGGGCATAACACTGGAGCGCGGAATACGAGCTTGCCAATGCGTGTGCAATAAACGAGACCAGTCGGAACACCAACAGCCGGGTTTTGAAAATATCGTCGAGTAAATAATTTAAAAATTGTTTCAAATTTATCAATCACCGCACGTCACTCGTGCTCAGCTTCGCCTGATATTACCATACCCACCATCAGGGTTATCCGGCTCAGGTGTATTAATATTATTCTAATATATATTAATCGTACTTGGAATAAATTCTATCTTTGGTAAATTTTGTTTAATTGTGTTGAGTGACGAACGTGCAGGTCTTAAGTCTTTTTGATCTGTAAAATATAACCTAGACATCTTTGTTTATACATTATGTCCGACGACCCGGTCCAAAAAGCCAAAGAGGGAAGTAGGAATATTCAATCAGCTGCTCCGACTAAGTGGATAGTACACGTCAAATCCGTTTGAAGTATTATATATTTTAGAAACGTTTTTTCTTATTTTTTTTTTTTTTTTTTTTTTTTTTTTTTTTTTTTTTTTAACAAAAATATATATCATTTGGTTTTGATGTTTTTTTTTTTTTTTAAAAGAAAAAAAACTCGATCTTTTCCGCAGTAAATTAACTCCCAAACGCATTTATTG
>CABPRJ010000485.1:1152757-1166609 GCA_902439185.1 Cinara cedri | reverse complement strand
CAAAAAAAAAAAAAAAACACACCGTAATCAGGGTTCGGTTATGGCGGAGGTAATACACATTTCTCGAATCCCAACGATAAACTTTATCTTCCGAGTTTAATACGTTTCACTTTTAATGCGAGTATGATCACCACGTAACGAAACGTGTATCACTAACAATAATTTTATTTTTTTGGCCTTTTTTTTTTTTTTTTTAACAAAAATATATATCATTTGGTTTTGATGTTTTTTTTTTTTTTTAAAAGAAAAAAAACTCGATCTTTTCCGCAGTAAATTAACTCCCAAACGCATTTATTGTGTGTATTTTTTTTCTTATTAGTATTACTATTTATCGTTACATTTTATTTTTATGCCCCCGACATGTACAAAGTGCGACACGCATACATACGAACAAAACAAAAAAAAAAAACCACATCAGTCTTATTTACAGACCAAATACCCTCTCCCTCTTTCCCCCGGTCCAACCGTTACACTGATATACGCAAAAAAAACGACGATTTTTTTTTTTTAATTTGTATTTTATCGAACAGATGTATTACTACTGATAATTTAAGACTACGAGGAATAGGTACGTTTATAGTATGACGACCTTTGTGCATTTTTGGCACGAGTTTTATTTATACCTATGTAAAAAAAAAAAATAGAGAAAATCGCACGGAAGGGATGGTAATAAAAATAAAACCGTCTTAATCGAATTGCGTTTAAATTCGTACACTTTCACGGTGCTCGTTTTGTTATTTTCAGTATTTATCGTATCAGCCTGCTCGTAGTTTCGACAAACATTTTTGAGGATGCAATTTCGGGACTACGTCATATTATAAATTACAAACATACAAGTCGGTTCGACAATAAAATAGGGGCGTACAATATGGAAGTCTTTTTTTTTTTTTCGGGGGGCGGCCAATAACATGTCCGACTGACCCCTCGTCTCCCTCGTTCATTCAACCGATTCGGTTATTATCGTAATAATAATATTGTTTGTAGTAGTCGTTCGAATTTTTTTCCACGTCGATTCTGCTCAGTTTATAGCTACGACTCCGGTAAGTTTCGGGGGGGCCGAGTTACTTACATTTACGCCGAGTCCGTATATATGGAATCTATACATCACGTTTTTTTCCTCGTCCAAAGACACGCGTTCATTCGTTTTATTGTCGTCTAGTTTTCAAATGTATTCGGGTTTGAATACTTGTTCTTGAGCGATTCACGATAATGTATGAACCGCGGAAAACGAAGCTACAATATTTTGAAACGCTGTGGTTTTTACGATTAAAATTTCGAATGCTTTAAAAACAACTCAAAAATTGACAGGATTTTACCGCATCTAATAAAAGCTAATGTAATTATGCTGTTTATGCTGTGAAAAGGTCAAATATTATTTACGATTATTTGCAACCGAGTTACAACAAAGAAATAAAAATCGATAATAATGAATTTTTATGCATTTGTACATTTTTCCTATACACTTTTACAAAGAAAATCAATGCACCGACTAGATACAATTTGCTCTCGGACAAAATACTACATTTGAATATCGAAGCAATATTTCTTGTAGAATAGTTGTTCATAGACGGGATGAAAAAATACGCTAATGTCAATGAGGCCAATAAATTCCTCACTCCGTTCACTATCTAAAATAACAAGGAACAATGATAACGAGAAGACGAGAAAAATAATGCGTTTAGCGGCTCGGATCTACCAGTACAACAGATTTCCACGCGGTTCCAGAAAACATAAAAGCGGAAATTAATCTGTCAGTTTTCGAACCGCGTAATTATTTCACACGTCGTCATTCGGTATAATATAAGTAAACATTTGAAATAAAAAGAAAAAAATAGAGATAAAATCGGCAAAAATCTCAGTCGTCCAGTAAGTACGCCGTAATTCTCGGTCTTAACACTATCCGACGACGGATTATAAATCTTCCTTCTTCCGCAATAAATTAATCCGGTTTAATACTAGTATATAAGTAAAGAGAATGTTTTTTTTTTTCTTATAGAAAATATAGTTATATAATAGTATTTCTCGAATAAAATATCGCAAACGCGTTAATAACGAACTTAACGCGGGAAACGTAAAATATTCATAAATCGTCGAAGCTGGTTGGGTTAGATAGCCTATACAAAACATTTTCACGGGAGCGATTTGTATAATTAATTCATATTGTCTCGAATTACGATTCACAACCAAAGAACATAATATATTAGGTATAATAAATCGAAATATTATCGAAAACCTAGAACGAAATCGATAATTTTCATTGGTACTAGAGAGAAATAAATAATTTTACTTACAAGCCTTACGACCAAAAACGCGATTTTTGTTTCGGAACATTCAATACTGCGCATAAAAAATAATATAGTATAATTGATATGGAAAACAGAAAAATATATTAGACTTTATATGACTAGGTAAATTTTTTGTTTGACAGCCATAATATTATATAACGAAGACGATTTTTACCGATTGACCCGTTAATATTCGCTAATATCCCGTGAATTATGCAAATATGTTAAAAAAATATTTCTCATGAAAACATGGGATAAACGAATATTTTACGGGTTCATAATTACAATTAGTATATTAAATGACCGTTGAAGTATAAAGGGTGGTTCTTTATCATGAACACGCAATTTTGTCGTTTTCAATTTTTGGAAGTGAATTTGATTTATTTAGTTTTTTTTTTTCATTATTTTATTATTGTTTAGCATTATTTGTACGCTGTTTTCAATTTTATACTTAACTCCTTGCATCTGAAATGAATATCCACTTTAGATGTTTAAACAGCAATCGCCTCCTTCATCATAAATGATGAATCCCTCCTCATAAATTCAAGTAGAGAATATTTTTCTAGAAATTTTGATATCCATAACGCGAATAATATATTTACTGATTCTAATTTACAACAATTAAAAGTTCTGACCAGAGGAGTAAAGGAGGATAATAAATTGGATAAACTGATAACTTACCCCTACTTCAATAAACGTTTAAAACTCATAAACGGCAAATCTAATATTAGTGTTATGAATATCAAAATTTCTACAAAAACATTATCTATTCGAATTTTTGTTCGAAAAGAGGTGTCTTATTTGAAAAACAAAAGCATTTATTAACTTCAAGTATAAATGGCAGGCGATAAAAATTTAAAATAATGTTAAAATAAAGCATAAACGATTCCATAATGATGACTCAAAGTACAAAATATATTAACCAGCTTTGTTCACAATATTTGACGCTCGCTACACAACCGTATCCATCTAAAGTTCAATCTTAATTTAAGACGAAATTCGTATTGTTAAACCATCCATAGTACCTATGGAATATATATCGAGTGATATATTGTATATTCGCTATAATCGCTACTGTAGTCTTTAAAAAGCCAAAGGTTTACTATAAGTTATAACCATACCATTATTAGGTATAAGTGTAATATCCTCACGTGCATTGTCTAACCTAATGTTTTAGTAAAGGGTATAAATAGTAAATTAGTAACATATACAATATACATATTGTGTAGGTAAAAATTAAAAAACAAACGAAACATTTTTTTTTTTTTTACTAATATTGCTGTATAATATTAGTTTAACCTCAAACAATTTGTTTTACTCAATTAATTTAAATAGCAAATAATAAATGTGTTTTATTGAAAAATAGTCCATAAGTGTTCTTTGGATTTCAATTTTGTTAAATTATTTTTAAACAAATTTTCGATTGGTTATCATTAGCTGAACGGTGTTCTTCCAGCCACGGCCGTAGGTACGTTTCTGATTTGAACACTTCAATAGAAGCGCCATTATATTTAACAAACATTAAACTGGAAACGTTTGAAATTAAAAGTGACGCTCTCAAATTTGTAACAATATTATTCATGAGACTAAATCCCTATTCGCGTTCAGCTGTCAAACGTGGCAATGGCGCGATTGTATTTGAAATGGATTTAAAGTTGTTTGATATAAATTCATTATCTTCGATAAAGGCTCATGAACCTCGTGTATATATATTGTATATTAAAACCTATAGTAACTATATACAATTGTACATCATATTTTGCGATTTCACTATAACGGAGAGTATACGACCATAACCGGAAGGTTTACGATATTTATAAGTAACTTTCAGAAGGTATATGGCGTACCCATGCCGCCGTATACCCTCCACTACAGCCGTGGCTATAATATATTAAATTATTGACTTTATAGGTCTGCGTAACGGATTTTAGGAACTGCAGTAGAAGTACCGCAGTGTTCTGACTTAGAAACGCGAAATAAAAATACAAATACTCCTCGGCATAAAATACGGGTTTCAAATTAATCCTAAGCCAGTTCGCTACCTACATTCGGCTACATACGGCTTTTCGGTATACGGTTCTATGGTCTTAGCGACACAAGGTAAATTGTGCACACAAAACGCCGCATTTTTATACTTATTCGGGGTTGACGGACGAGACTATGCGAATGCCATTGAAGACTTGCCGTGTTTGCTGTTTAGTGTTTCTGTAACGCTTTCGTTAATAACGCGCATAGCCTCGAACAGGCACATTCAAATGTGAAGCGGCGGAGTGAAATCTAAACCGAAACGGTATCGGCTGCCCCCGATCAACGGCGGATGAGAACAATCGTCGGATCTTAAAATGATATGTACCCGAAGGCCGCGACAGATCGAAATCGTCGTCGGACATCAGCGGCCACCGTTGCCGGTCCGGGGCCGGCCGATTTGCCAAATCGACTTTATTTACGAACGCTACTGTATAATATGATACATCGAAACGACAATAGCCGACCGGCATATATTATATTATTACAAGTATATATTATAATAATATATACTATACGGACATATACGCCGTGGTCGAAAATTCAATACGACCGGAAGATAAACGCGGTCGGGCTCGCGGGTAACGGCCTGCGCATAATCCGATATTGCATTATGCGGACGGACTGTATTATTCCGTAGTTGTTTGGGCGAAAAAAAAAATAATAATAATAATAAAAGAACCCCGCAGACGGCAACTGCGAATACGCTGTGATGTACGACCGTATTCGTGCACGGAGATCGCCCTCAATATTATCATCGTGTGGATAGCGAATCGATGATAAGTATTTCCAAACGAAGGTGGGGGGGGGGTCAGGGGAGAAACGTAAGTGGAGGAAACGGTCGTGCGCGAGACGATAGCGGTTCTTCTTCGTTCTCGTCGTTTGTCTGTAAAATCTGACCCGTAAAGCGTATGCGTGTCTTAATATACTTGTTTTCCAATTTCCTTCGACTCTTCCCGACAACACAATCATTCAATCATTCAATCCTGGTGCATAATTTTGTAGACATGATTTGACTAAATGCACCTCTGTCTAGGTCGTCCTCTAGGTCTTTTCCCATGTATTGTTGTTGCTGTCGTTACTTTTTTCAATATTCCGTTGGACTTTCATACATGTCCCGTCCATTCCGTTTGGCTTTTATACATGCATTTATATTAGGCACTGGGAACATTTTTTAAATTGCCTTAATTGTTCTAACCCTGCATTCGCCAATTTCCAAGATAGAAAACGTTTACCTACGAAAATACTAGCTGCGTTGTTCCATAGAAGCGACGCAGTTAGTATTTTGCTATCAAAACTCATCAATTTATCTACGTTTCACATCAGTAAGAAAGAACTGATTAAAGTTCAAACAGAATACAATATTTTAAAATGGGATTATATTATACTTTGTGTTTATTCTAATAGTTTTTAGTTTCTAAAATAACAGTCGCACAAGTGGTGCCTATTTTATTTCAAAAAAATGTTTCTGGAATTAAATATATACATGGGCCGCAACTGGAGGAAGGGTGTTCAATAGTGTGTACGTTTAAACGTATAAAATATGAATCTATACAATAATAGCATAAAAAAAACTGTAGCCCGCTCCCCCCCCCCGAAATACGTTTTCTAAACCTATGATATCAATTTCCCCCCCCCCCTTAAATGAGTTTCAACGAATCGGCCGCTGACTCGTATCGTGTCTGTCTGTAACGTAAGATATCAATTGTAAGAGAAATCATGTACAAGTATAGTAATATTACGAGTATGTATCCCGATGTACTTATTTAGTATACATTTTTTCGTTTGAAATTAATTTTATAATTTCCCGAGTCTGTTTTATAAATATACGGGGTTTTTGATCTTTTTGACGATATTTTTCACGAGCTACACCGTAATGTAGGTACTGCCTGCGCCCTGCATATTATAATAATATATGCGATTGAATGAAAAAATAAATTCAACATATGGCTTGTACTTCAGAAATCAGAATATATAATTGGTATTCGACGATTAATTGGAAAAAATAATAATTGGATGCAAATTAAAAATCCCGTGGAAAGAATCCTCGTCGTTGTCGTCGTCATTGCCCGAACAGGCGCGTCGTTTTTGATGTTAATGCACAGTGTAATCAATTGATATTGAACGAAACGGTATTAATTTTCAAGTAAGGAATATATTATTATAGTATGTATAGCAAAGCAAGTGGGTCAAATAATATATCAAATTCGGTCATGTTCGATAATTGACAATAACATGCAGTGTGTCCCATAGAGAAACCTACTGGTTTCGATATTGATGAAAAAATATTAATTTTTTTCTTTTTTTTGAACATGGCGTAAGAAATAAGGACTGCAAATATTCATGTTTTAATTCAACTTAAAGTTTGGGCGGACAATACAAAATAAAAAAAAAAAAAAATATTATTTTTTATATTTTTGAAAAATTCCAAGACGGTAAAATTATAGTTTATTGAACTGAACATTTTATTTTTAAATTTATTATCAAACCATAATTAGTTAGTTAAAATAATATGAATGTTTTTAACACCGGCGATTCAAATAAAAAATAAATAATAACAGCAGAATTCAATCATCTTCATTATATAAATGTTGCAATGGAGACGTATCTTTGTGGAACACTCTAAGTAATCCGTATTCAACTAAAGGCAAAGCACGTGGTACGTATAAATGCCAATGGCACGAGTCACGTATTTTAAATAATATTATATTATTATATAATCGAGTTTTCAACAAATACTCGTATGCGCATAATATAGGAAAGTACTATATACATACCAATAATGAAACGAGAAACTTTGAAATTAAATTGTATAAGAAACGAAATTCAATTAAATTCTGGGGTTTTTTCCCGAGTTGTTCTTCCAAAAGTCGCACAAAGTGTAAAATATATATCCACCTACATTGTATAATACTATTATTTTTGTTTTCGGTGGAAAAATTGTGTTCCATCACGTGGAAGAGTAATTTAATGACTTTTTTTCTTTCCTTGAAAACGAAAAAAACAGTATTTGAAAATATATACGTGCAGGGTGATTTATTATATGGGTGTGGACAATAAGGTCGATCGAATCTGGAAAACCGTAGAAGCATATTTAAAAAGCTGCCCTAGGAGGGTGCAGCCGCTGTTGTAGGCGGGAAGTTGGGAAGCTAGGATACAGAAGGGAACTCAATGTATGCCCGTAGGCAATGATAAGCCATTGCTAACGTGAAAACGATTTTAACCGGAGTACAGCTGATAGTAATGCTTTGTCAACAATAAATTGTCAAATTTTGGTAAAATAATTATATGTGCATTATATATTTTCGTTAATAGTATTTGTTTAATATTATACTAATTTTTAGCCGTTGTTCCTGGTTTCCCATATTTTTCCCTATTTTTCACATTTGCTGGGAAAACTCTTGAGAAAATCGAAAAATGACTCTCTTAAAGTACCTTCCCAGTCAGATTTAATTTTGGAAAAAGTGCTTTTATTTGAAAATGGAGCAAAGTTGCTGGTAGAAAAGTTGTGCATGAAAAAAAAAATAAAAATATTTTTATACCATTATCTTCTTTGCTCCATTCAAAATCTAAAATGTGTAATTTTATCGTATATTATGTTCAAAACTTCGCGACGTTAACGGATAATGAAGTTTTAAGTAGAATTTGAGGGATAATACAGGGCATTTTAAGGGACAGTATTATGATAGGTCACATACACTACATAGGTCATTATTGAATAGGTTATACGTAGAAGATAAAAAATTAAACGAGTAAGATCAACAAGAATATTTACTGAAAATTCTACAAATGGACGCGGAAATAAACACTTAACGAGAGTTGAAGAATTTGAATTTAGACAGGCTGTTTATTTTTCGTGAAAATCGAAAGTGGTTATCAGTTTTTTTTTTTTTTTTTTACATTTTATACCAAAAAGAAACGACTAATTATTGCAGTATACGTGTATTCGGGGGAGAGGAAAGAAAAAAATAATTAAATACAATGTATATAATATTGATACCGACGGGAAAAGTTTACGGAACGAACCCCGTATACCCCTATATAGTTAAAAGATCAACGAGTGGAAAGTTTCCGAAACCGAAAAAATAAAATAAAATACACGAGTCAGCGATGGCGATAGCAAAAACCCCCGTTAAGTATAATTGGAAAGCTTAATGAGAATAGCGTCGCGCGATGAATTCGAATTAGAAAAAGAAACGGAAAAAAAAAAAAAAAATAAGTATCAAGACCGTTTCGACCATTTCGATATACGCGTTTCCGTAAAAACGATCACGTCCGTTTTATTGAAAAAAACTTTCACAAGATTTTAAGAGGTCTCGTTATTATTTCTTTTTCTTCTCGGTAATTTGGGTAACGTTTAACGTTTTCATCGTTAGCGTTTGGAAACGCGTATAATAATAATAATAGGAGGGGAAATGGTTTTTTTTTTCGAACCGCAAACGTTTCAAACATATACAATAAACAAAATCTCTACACCTAGTAATTGTATTTAGCAATAATTTCTCGTACCGTTCTATACACAAAAATATAGTCCGGAAATAGGCACCGGGTCAAATTTAAAAACGGTTATCGGATACTTCCGGTTCCGGCGTAATGATTGAACGTGAACGTATTGTGATATTATTTGGACTATCTGGAGAAAATTCCCCCGTTTTTCGGTTGCAGCCAATCGAATCTCGTGTTACGGTTATGGCGCACGTGACGTGGCTCGCCGATAGGTTAATAATGTAATATTATTATTGAGTTTCAGTGGGCTACGCCTAAATCAAACGGTTTTTCGATTTCTCTTTCCCACCGGCACGATGACCAAAATAAGCAAAACCGTGCGAATACGGTACATGATAATGTTCTCTTCTTGTCGTCTGGTGTAATCCTTGGATTATTCGATCGCACCTCTCCATGCCTCTCTGTTGTAGCTCGATTATTGTTCGTTTAGATCCTTGTATTTTTCCCTATTCGTGGCCTGTACAATATTCGAGACGACGTATTTTGGTCTTCCCAAGCATCCCTCAACATATTCTTCGATTGTTGTTTTTGATAGACAACATTTAACTGCATATTTCCATAGTACAGCCAACTTTCCGTCATTCTGTTCGAAACCTCTTCATTTGAAACTCATCATCGTTACAAACGACCAAAAGATTATCGGTAAGGAATGTATCTTTGAAATGGTTTTTATAACAGTCCGGCGATCACGTTGGTCGAAACAGCGTCGTTGTACCGTCGTGCGATTTCGTTGATTTCGACATTACTAAATTGGACGTGAGCATTTAAAATATACGTGAAAAATCAGTCGGGGCACTCCGAATCAAGTCTCATACTAACAACGCGAGTCTTATTCTTCTCCTTCGTCATCCGCACCTCGATCGGTGGTCGGCAACAGCTCTTCGCGCTTCACTGTTAAAACTCGAATCCTGCCCACTCTCGATTCCCACGTCGCGGTGTGTATTAAAAGTGCTTCTGGTCTTCCGTTTCCGATTTGATTTTCTACCGGAACCTGACGAATTATTGTGCGCGCCGAAATCGGTTATAAAACAAAATAACACGTGAAACGAACGAATTTCAAGGGGACCCCCCCCCTCTTCCCCCTCTCGCCGTTTCCGACCATTTCGACGGGTCTCGTGTATATTATAGTGTTATAATACGATTATTATTGTTATTGTTATCATTATTATTATTATTATTATTATTATTATTACTAAAGTGTATTGAATCCGGGCGATAGGGTAGCGCAAAACGACGAATATAAATATACAGAGGAAGAGAGAGGGAGAGAGCGAGAGAGAAGAAGAGCGTCACGTGACGTCGCCGCGGCATTGCCGAAATGGTTTTTTTTTTTTTTTTTCTCGAATACCCGCCGAGAAATCGATAACCCGTTTGTATAATAATATACACATATAATATACGTATACGTGTATATTATACAGGGTGTTTTTTTTTTTTCAAAATGAACCGGCGATTATCACACTATATACCGCGGATAAATTTAAGTGGATATACGAATTCGCGGGGTTTCTACGTATTTTTTTATTATTACAAAAACGTTTATCAATATTTTACGTCCGCACGATTTTTTTTTTTTTTTTTTTTAGATTTTCACCGTTGAACGTTAGCACACAACATCGACTTGTTTATTGTTTTAAAAGAGAATGATATTTCTTTATTTTTAAAACCAAAAATGACTAAACTGTTATTGACGTGAACTATCGTGTTTTTCTCAAATATATTTAGAAATCGGCAAGGAAATTCAAAAAAAAAATAATAATAATTGCTCTTCAACATACCAACTACATTCAAAATCGTTCAAAAAATTCTATTGTCTTTTTTTTTTTTCTAATTGGAGCGAGATATCCGGTATGAAAAATGTGTACAAAGAGAAATAAAACCGTACACGCCAAAAAAAAAACCTATACATTCCTTGCTGCATTTTTTATACAAAAGGCAGATAATGCTGATGGATGTGCTATTGTTAAGGGAGGAACGTCGGAACGGGTGTAGAGAGTAATTCAATTTATATCTGTACGAGGCGATAAACTATTACCAACAAAAAACGATTCGGCGAAAAGTTCGGTTGAACGTGTCTTGATTAATTTAAGTTGAACATTATATACATTAATATAAAAACTCCTAATAACAAAAAAGAAATTACAATTTTTTCTCCTGTATTAATGAATTTCAACATACATTTTTTACCCGAACGCTGATAAAAATGTATTATAATATAATATGTCCATCGTATAGTAACATAAAATATGAAAAACTAAGTGTAATTTAAAATGGCTTTACCCAATAATAACTCGGAAAACATCAGAACGTTTTAAAACGTCTACCGCGTTTATAAAATACTATAAATATTAAGTATTCGGTGAACATGTTCAAATTTCGAATACGATTATTTTTTTTTTTTTTTTAATTTTTCGTTTTTCCGTAGCTTTTCGCCGTTATAAGTGAACCTATGAGAAAACCCTAAAACAGAGATAATTCGGTACCTGCTGAACCAACCGCTGAAATCGTTTACGCAATAAAAACAAAAGAAAAAGCACACGTCATAGTATAAAATCAATACATTCTTCGCGACAACGATCAGAATCTGAAACGTAGTCGACCTGGAAAAAAAACTCACTACGGGCCTTTTAAACAGGGGCCTTTTTTTTTTTTTTATTTTTTTTTTTTTACAGATATATACGCTCGATAATATTTATGCGCAAAACGAATCGAAATGACTACACGATTTTTCTTTTATTTTCGCATATAAAAAACCTCAGCTAGGTACCGAAAAAAAAAAAAAAAAAAAAAGCAAAATGTATACGGACGTTATTAGCGTCACGCGGGCGAGAGACGAAATTGTTTCCGGGATTGTCACGAGCGGCGAGGCGGAACAACCGGAATAACGACACACGTGCTATAAAAACGACACGCAATTCTTCGGGTTTTTATTCCCATCGTATTGTGTCGCCGACGAAAATCCCGAGTACACTTGCCAAATCGCGTCGAGTAAAAGAGTAAAACCGCATTTCCTAGATGGAGTTCTTTTTGTTCTTTTTTTTTTTTTTTTTGAAAATGATTATAATGAACCAATCGGATCGGGCCGGTAAAACCGCGGGTGCCCGAAAAAGATTGCGTATGTAAAAATGTGTCGTGAACACACGACGATATCGCGGTGAAAATCTCTCGCGGTGTAACAGTTATTAATGGATTTTACGAAACACTCGTGAAAAACTGTCTAGTCAAGGGGGGAACCGTTGCCATTACGTCTGTTTACTGTATTTTACGCCTCAATTATAGCAACAATGGCAGATCCGCATGTTCTTGTACTTTGTGGTCAAAAACCCTAAATCGAATGCAATAAAATAATTTTTTTGCTAAACGTTACAAGCAGTAGTGATCTGATATGAATTTTTTCCGGAATTCAAATATATTTTGCTATCGATGTAAAACCGATAAACCAATCAGACATTTGAAATCAAACACTGTGCGCCGATATTGAGAATAACCGTTACAGGTATCAAAAAAACCGATATCCGATATAAATTTTGAAACCATAATTGAATTTTCTGATTTCCTTGTCTGTTTCCTTTTGTAAGGCACATTTTTTCGTTTATTTTTTGTTGATTTAAATTAAACGCGATTAGTTTACCCCATTTTCTTAAAGTATTTTTTTTTCGTAAATTAAAAGTATCGTAAAAAAAACAAATCAATTTTCAAAACAGAAATTCGACTGCCGCTGAAAAAAAAAACGATTAACTCTCAACCGTTTTAAACCAATTATCAAATAATACTATCCCGAGCTCTCCTCGCCCATCACAGATTCTAACCTAACAGCCTCAACGAAATCTCGATTTTCTGTTTGTAAAACACTGCCCGATGATAAAGCCGTTGCATGTGCTGAATAACACAATAATAGTGATGTGCTGTTTATTATGTTTTTACATTATTATTTATTACAAATGAGATTATAAAATATTTAATATAATCGATCAAAAAAAAAAAACACGATTTATATTTTTCGTCAATTGGGTGGGGAGCGACAACCCCCCACCCCCTATTCCTCCCTTGCGAACGGGCCTGTGACAGAGCATGCGCGTCCGTATTAGCCGTTTAATGTTATCGCCGCGGACAACACGGGCAAAGGTCACCGCGAGAAATACAATATTATTATATTGTACTGTTTCGGGGCCCGGCGAGACCGACGGTTTTTGTTTCTCGTTCGGCGGCCGGCCTGACTCGTTCAGAACGGTCATTCGATACAAGACGTACGTCTGTAAACGTATATGTCTATTTGTTTTTATTACGTCGTTTCGGTTGCCGGAAATCTGGCGGAAAAATGGAAAAATGGAAAAAAAAAAAAAAAAAACGCGCGCGGTAAATCGCCGCCGCGCCCGCCGACGACGGGTTCCCGCGGATATTTTCACGCGGGGACGTCGCTGGTCCGCCGCCGCCGTCGTATTGTTACAGCCGGGGTCCGGTGCGTTCGTTTCCTCTCGCTTTCCGCGGTCCGCGTCGCGTCCGCGCGTGTGTCTCAATGGAAAAATATTATTTTTATTATTGTATTGTATACGCGGTGTCCGGTAAGTGTCACGTCCGGGAATCGCGTTGTTCTCGCACCGCGTTTTGCCCGCGGCCCGATGCAGCCGCGGCGACGGAGTCCGCCAAAAACCGCGAGAACGCTGCGCCACGACAACGCGCTCGCGCGCCCGGGTTTCTCTTTTTCCATTCGAGTCGCACGCGCGCGTTTCGGCCGTCGCTCGCGTACAGCGGCCCCGCTCAGTTAGGGCCGGTCACGGGGGACCCGAGCCCGGGCGCGTCCCCGGGCGCGTAACGTTCGTCACGCGTCCAGCGCACGGCCGTCCGAACGATGGAGCTGCGCAATTCAAAGTGTTATTGTTGCACTGCGTAATCCGTTTTGAAACGCTCCGTTTCGGAACGCTATTCGTTTTCGCGGAAATTCCGGTTCGCGAGCGTTGGCGTTGTCGTTCAGGCGTTTTTTCACGCGATTCGCGTGCGGTTTGTTCGGTCGGTGCGCGGAGACTCGCGTCAACAGT
>CABPRJ010000485.1:867966-1152703 GCA_902439185.1 Cinara cedri | reverse complement strand
TTATTGTTGCACTGCGTAATCCGTTTTGAAACGCTCCGTTTCGGAACGCTATTCGTTTTCGCGGAAATTCCGGTTCGCGAACGTTGGCGTCGTCGTTTAGGCGTTTTTTCACGCGGTTCGCGTGCGGTTTGTTCGGTCGGTGCGCGGAGACTCGCATCAACAGTCACGGTGTAACGATGAACGATCAAGCTGAATCGAGGCGCCCTTCGGCCGATAACGGGAGAGTTAATGAACGCAAAGCGTTACAACTCGCGAAACAGCCGCGCGCTGATAAATCATCGACCGTTGAACGTGGACCGCAATATTCGACGTTACGACCGTTCGCGTTCCGCGGCTGATGACCGTGTCAACATTGATTTACTCCTTATCAACCGACCGAACCTAACCCCGTTTGTCCCTCGTACCGTTCTGATGATTCCGGTTCTGATTTTTCGTGCCGATTCTTGCTCGATGATGTGCAAAACCGTGGGAAAAAAAAAAAAACAAATTACTTTCAAATTGCATTATTCGCCTGAAAACCGTTGTTCTTGAAATGGGCATTTTTTTTTTTTTTTTTCGTGAAATAATATCGTTACACCTGCGCAAATGAAATAAAAAGATACACCCGGGGAAAAAAAATGGTATTTAATCCGTTCCAATGCACAATGCACATATTATAATGACAAAACATAAAGCCGATACTGTTCACGGGTAGACTACGGTTGTGTAATGTAGTGGAAAGCTAGGATATAAAAGGTAATTTAGTTTCTAAACTGTATTCAACAATAAACCATTGCAAACGAAAAACTATTCTAAACGGAGTTATGTTATTAGTCGTGGTTATCCCCTTATTGCCGTCACAAGCCTGGATTTAGACCTTTAAGGGCCCAGGGGCCAATACATAGTTGTGGCCCCCCACAAATGAAAACAACTTTTTAAAATAATACAAATGTACAATAAAACATATTTAAGTATCGTAAAAATATGAAAAACATATTAATTTTTATTAAAATACATATATCTACAAATTAAATTATGTACGTATTTTATGTAAAAGTTTTTTTTCTTGCTTTTTTGCGTAGCAAATGCTTCTAAGGTTTTATTAAAACTTAAATTTTGAAGAAAAACATTGTTTGTAGATAATATTATTAATGATTACAGATTATCTTGAGTATATCTATATATATTTATTTTTTATTCTGGGCAACTTCGTAAATACTTTATCCGAGGTACAATTAGCAACAACTAATAACGCAGTGTAGAGTGTAGACAGCAGACTGTTGTAATCCGTAGGTCTCCGAGTTCTGAGTACCCAAGATGTATGTAAGTCACATACTTACATAAACATATTTTTCAAATTTTTCTATTTTTAAATACAGCGATAACAAAATATATCCATATTCCCTACACACACAAACTTGGCCATGTGCCCCCCACTTACCCTAACAGTGGATTGTGCGGGTTGTTAGGGAGGGCCTGTTAGTTCAAACAAGAAAAGAATAAAAATATTCTTGTGCACCATAAAAAGTACGAATTACCATTCAATGTTTTTTTAAGTCGAGAAGACTACCGGCCCCTTATATACGTGAGTCCCACTGGCTCTCCCTTTAATCTGGGCTTGATTTCCGAGGTAATCCAGAAATCAAAAAAATCAAAGAACATAAATAATAGACATGATAAATGTTTTCGTTAAATTCAATTACAAAAAAGACGTCTAACGATAAGAGGGACGGGTGCAGCCACTGTTATAGGAAATTTAATGTATACTTGTAAGCAAAGATAACCACTGCCGATGAAAAAACGATTCTGAGTTCAGTTGATAGAGTGATGCTTTGTGAACAATATATGTACATATTATAGTAAAATAATTAAATAGGATTTTTATATTTTCTTTGATAATATCTGTTTAATTTTGTACCGATTTTCTTGATTTTCTTACGGTTTTCCTGGTTTTCCCTTGTTTTTTCATATTTTCTGAGAAAATCGAAAAATGAACATTCTAGCCAGGGAAATTTCCTTTTAAAAAAATTGCTATCATTAAAAGTTGAAATAAAATTAAGGTGGAAAAGTTGTCCATAAAAAAAAAAAATCGTAATATTATACAAAAATATTTTGTATATTTTCCTGTTTTCCTCCGGTTTTTTTTTTTGTTATTCATATTTGATGAGAGAACTCTTGAATAAAACGATAAATTAACTCCTTATAGTGATTCCCCGTATCGATTTCCTTTCAGAAAAGGTACTGCACATAAAAATCGGAGCATAAAGGAAGAAGAAAAAGAGTAGAAAAGTTGTTCACAGAACAGAAAAAAAAACAAAAAATAACATCTCTGTAATACCATATTTCTTTCTTCACTTCACTCAGAATCTAAAAATGTTTCAAATAAAGATCCACCGAACAGAATACCTAGTACTTTCCAGGTATTCGGTGAAAATATCGAAGTATTTTTATCGAATGAAAATGACGTAAACAGCATTAAGAAAAAAAAATTATTGAAATTTTAAAATAAATTAGGCTCTACTGAGAAAATATCCGCTCATTATATTTACACTTTTAAAAACCGGAAAAAATTTTCCGAGAAAAGAAAAAAACGCATCTCTGCATACCTTTTCATTGTACTCAGAATATAAAAAAAAAAAAAATATCTAACATATTATTAAAAAATAATACTTATAAATGAAGTGACCATCAATCAAGGAGATAATTTCCAAAACCGATAATTACGAAAAATTTTAGCAGACAACGTATAATGGGATAAGTCTAAATTTCGGTATTGATTAAATTTCAATAACCAATTCCCTCCTTCCTCTGTCTTGCTCGAGTAAGTACTGTTTCCGCCCTTGCGCGAAAATAATTTCAAACAACACAGACACTCGAACGGAAATAAGTTCAATTTTTCCCGTTGTTTGTTGTTTTTTATTTATTTATTTTTTTTTTTCTGTTTCCATATTAACCAAATGCGGTGCACATCGTAATGTTTCGGAACAAGTTTGCTCAAGCGCGTAAAAGTGATAGAGAGCGCGAAAGAGACGGACATAAAGAGAAAGCGAGTGTAATGAACAAAACAAATATTTTTTCAGAACGCGCCACTAACAATTATTTATATTTGTATGCGTATGTATGTATATACATGTTTTTTTTATTTTTTTACAATTGTACGACACGAAATTAAAAATAATTATAATAATAAATTATAACGACGTCCGTTCAGGCGGGATGGGATCGGGGTAGCGGCCGGGGGAAGCGCACCCTATTACTGAAATCGCGCGTTATTTTTCCCCGCGCACGTCGCATGTAATTTTTTTCCGCGTTTGTTATTTATTTTTTTTTTTTTCATTCCTAATATATGATTATTATTATTATTTATTCGTGTACAAACATTATCGTCGCAAATTTTTCGGAATGAACACGCCAACAATCTTACAGCGATCAAAACGCTCAATTTCGTATATTTTATACGAGTGTTGACCCGTGGAAAAATATTTGCACGAGATTCGGAAATTCCAAACTGCTGTAAATACCCGAAAAAACTAAAGTGAAATACCGTTTTTTTATCTCACTCCCACCGGAATCGTCCCGAAATCACGAGTATAACATAATGAATATAACACAGTAATAGACAATAGTGTTAATAGTGTTAATAGTGTTATTACACTATTAATACTCTTACGTAATTAAATTTTTTACACATATTAATTTCTAGATATTTTCAAGACAAAAAAGAAAAAAAATTATAGTTACTTACCTTTCGTACCGGACGTGTAGCTGCTGTTTTGCAGATATTTTGTCTTTGATCCTTGTATTGGACTTGTGCGTAGAGGATTCGCGAGTCCGGCCGATAGGTGTAAGGAAGCCCGGTATTTCTGCATTAAAAGAGCCTTTGGAAAACCAAAATCAATATTATGAACAGTGAGCATATGGTAAATAACTCGCAATTAACTATAACTTTCAACTTGAATCCTAACAATTAAATAGTTTCAACTTATTACACGCATTGGAAATTGGTCTGAGTGCGTTCGCTCCGACAGTCAAGCACCGAATGAACATAAAATATCCGTCTGTCCATTTGTTCGTTTTTCTTTTATCGCCTACTCGTATCATTCATTTCGTAGTTATAATTTCCATTTATCATTTATCAGTTATACCTGTTAATATCTCATTTCGCTTATCTCATACGCATAATATATTATCGCGCACCAATGAGTCTTATCCGTATATGAGTATTATACTCATTGTCAAGTAATAAGTTCTGAGGGAATAACTGATAAGATACATGAAACGCGATAAGTGATGGAAAATCAAGGGTCAGCTATTTTATAAAATCGATAAAATATAACAGATTGGAAATATCAGATAAGGGCTACGCGATAGGGGGGAAAAAAAAGCGTTACAGGCGGATCCGGGCATATGACTAATCGATTGCAGGTGTGTTCGATGTTCAATCGAATGCGTATTGTTCGACCTATGTTTGAAAATCTACCAATAATCGACAATTAAAACGAAACAAACGAAAACTCCCTAAGGTTTCGGCCGCGGGCCCGTCCGTGCATCGTCAGGCCGACATCGCCGGAAAACTCGCGGAAACGATTTCGACAACGGGAAACGGGGGCTCGACGGGTAGAGCGGCCGGATGACGGGTTTTCTCGCATATAATACATTTCTGGCGCGATCGTTTGTCGATTAATGCACCGACGACGGACAATTTTTCTCACGTCACGAAAAACGTTCCATCACTCCCGCGTCTTCCGCCCGCGGCGTCCGAAGCCGTAGCCCGGAGGGTCACGCCGATAACCGCGCAGAAACTTATGAAAAATGCATCGAAAGCCTGTCCGGAGCCGTCTGTTGGATGCCGTCTCGGATCCGATCGCGGTAATCGGATAAAGGCGTCGCGAAAAATGTGTCGGCCTGCGTAAAGGTTGTGCAAATAACGATTTGTGTCCGGTAGTAGTTTATTTTCTTTTTTTCTATCACGATTCGTCCTTAAAAAAAAAAAAAAAAAAAAAAAGGGGGAGGAAAAAAAAGGTGTTTTTAGTTCGACACGAAAAATCAATATTGACGTCGGCAGTTTGATTTGAAGCGTTTTAACGTGGTAATTTTCAATTGGACCACTGCGCCCACGAAAATAAAAAAAACAAATAAACCGCCGCCTTATTCTCGTAATACGAAATCCGGACGCAAATTTAGCAGTTTCGTTATGAGAATATCATCCGTAATGTTTATAAAGATTGTTTTTTATTATTATTTTATTTTTTTTTTTTGGAAGGATTGCGAATTTTGTTTATATTTTCGCTGTGAAGCGATACGGCCTTTTGGCTATACTTTTTCACAATACCCCCTCCCCCTCTTTCTCTCTCTCTCAATATTTATCTTTGTTTATCTTTTTTTTTTCGCTCTCTTCCGGCCACAGTTTATATGAGTGTCATAATGTTTTCGATAAAATGTCTCAACGGCTAGCGTATAGTGTTTGTCTCGGAGAGATTTCGACCAGCGCCCGAAAATCGACAAAAGTTAGTGGAAAACACGGTCGTGGCCATCAATCGAACCCACCCACCGACCGTTCAGCGAAACCTGACCTCTGCTCAATATCACTCGGGCTATGGCGTTCACACGGTGCCCAAATGTTGTATTGTTTTTAGGGAGGGCCGTTATCGGACCGGGTCGCCGAAAAGGTCACCGGGGAAACGACGACAAACACCTCTCGTCGACGCCGTGTATCTGATACTGCGGCGTCCAAACGTCGGTTTCGCGACGGTTAAACACACCGTACATTATCATCGAGACGATAAATTATTATCGTATTGTAATATGCGTATAATATAATTTATATACCGGGTATCAGACTCTGTCGTCCATAAATAATATCGTCGCGGTATATTATATTGTGCTATATATTATTACGAAATTCCGTTGCGTCGTGTATCGCAATAAATTCGAACGACGACGCGATTACGTCTATAGCCAGGTGGGTACATACAGGGTGATCGATCTGTCAGACGACATTAATCCATCTCGGAGAGTATTCATTTTTTCGGAATTTTTTTTTTTTGTAGAAAATTTAAGAAACAAACGGCTATACGATTTCGCGTTGGTTTCCGTCAATCCGTTTAACCAGGCATTCCACTTTTAAGTTTGAAATGAATGATGGCGCGTTAGTAAAACGCCCACGCCGTGCTGCCACCCAAATTATACTCCACTACTCCGAACCGAATCGAACTTAATTTTTTTTTTTTTATACATATACATTTTGCCATTTTAAAAGCAAAAGTAGTTATTGGTTTTATCCACGAAAGTAAGGGTATGACAAAAAATAACATAAATGTAAATTTGTAGAGCTGTTTTTTTTCTTAAACGTTTTATAAAACAAAATTCCTAACAAATTTAACACTTTCCGAGATAATGAGTGCCCTGCGGTAGATTGATCATCCTGTATATAATATATGAGCAATAATATACAGACTCTCATATATTTAAACTTTCGAAGTAAATCTTTAAATAATTATACTCGTGGTTTCTTTTCCCTGTGTTTTGCGAGAGAAGTGATTCGAAAAATTATTCCGGTACACTTATCTGCATTTTATAGCAGTTAACCGAAGTAAAATCCGAACGGAGATGATTAAAATTCCTTTTCACCCGACCCTCGGCAGCAACTCGATGCGTTGTTTCATTAACCACGATCAATGAACACTCCCTTTTCGTCGAAATCCGACAACTACCTAATCAAAGTCTATAATCTCCTATGATTTCACAACTCTTGGGTAATATTCGAATTTTCTCCACCCTCTCGACACTTTGAACACTCTGTTTTTGCCTCTTATTACCTCCTATATTCGAACGTTCGATAATAACTCAAAGTTTACTTAATTCGAAGTTATCCACGAGAATCGTTTTCATAGGTCGTTCAACGCACTTGATTTTCTTTCTTTCCGCCGTACGCCGGTCATGCGGACAAGTATAATCATCTCAATTCCTTTCTGTTTACTAGTTGTACGGTTATACGTTGTCTTTTTTGACATTATTTTTCCGCCTCGATTTCGGTTGGCCTAAATGTCTATTTCAATGACGGGGATTAGCTGTTTCGTTTACCCGGTGAATTATTATCGTGCTTTTCGTGCACCGTGCATGTCCACGTGCTCGTTTCAAATCTTTTCTCCGTTATTTTTACTTTAAACCTTTGACACAGCAGTGTAATTTCAATCGTATTTTCAAAAAAAAAAAAACAATCGTTTGTTTCGCCTTGAATATCTATAGACAAAAGTATCCTGAAACCTTATGTACGCGATTACGTTTAAAAACGTCTGAAAATTAAAATAATTAAAAAATCAGAATTAATTTCACGAAAATACTGTCGGCTGAACAAAAAAAAACACCACTTACCGGCACGTCCGATCTTTACTGTGCGAGAAAACGTTTTGCCTATTTTCCATACGTAATTAACCGATTATCGGTGGGATACTAGACACACTTCTCATTGTTCAGAGTTGTTATTTCGAGTATTGTTGACAAATTGTCTATATTATTTAATTATAAAAAAAAAACATAAAATGTCACAAAATCATTAGATTCCAAAGTTCAAAGTCACTATAGTTGTGTGTAATAATAAAAACGATAGTATATTTTAAAATCTCTTTAAGTCGAATTCTTTTTCTTAGAACCTGCATTAGACGAAAGAATTGCATTGTCATTGAATTTCGAATTATCAAGTTTCCACTGGTTTTTTTTTTCTTTTTTTTGTTTGTTTGTTTCCACACATTTAATTTTCCATCGTCCAAAATATTCATCAATTAAAACGGCCATACCGTTTCTCCTTAAATGATTGCCGTCAGGCAATAAAAATATTAGTGAAAAAGTTTTATGATGGTCGTTTAAAGGTGGATACCCAAACATACATATTTATATAATTTTCAAACTTAACCAAAAAAAAAATTTTCTCGAGAAAATTTGGAAAATCATTTCCAACTCACTTGATTAACCGACGATATCGTATTACTGTTTTTGTATTTGTCACAGCCGACATTCTTGGAAACCCAGTCATCGTCACCATGTGGCAGACGTGACGCAGTGTCGCCGTAAAATATATCGCTGACGTCGGCGTTTAATGAACCGGACGATTGACGTTTGATTAAAAAAGAAAAAAATATCAATAAACCCGTCCGTCCGATTATATCCCCGAAGAATATATACGGTAAATTACACGCGGTCGATTCCGGCCCTCGCGGATACGGAAACGCGATATAAATTGAAAGCATAAAAGAAAAAAAAAACAACTAAAAGAAGAAAATACCTCCTCAGTTTGTGGTGGATACGTCTTACTGAAATTTCAGAACAACGACGACGATGCATAGTGAGATAGAACGGAATCTAGGAATCTAGTAAGTCGACAATTATTTGTATACTGATGTTTTAAAAAAAAAAAAAAAAACTGGAAAGGAGAATATGCATATGATGGTAGTTCAACTTAAATTCGTTCGTAACGATGAACAATTGACGTAATACCATTCTGAGCAGATTATTACTAATCGTAGTGTCCTCCCTGTTGCGAGTGTAGCCCGAAAATTAACAAAAAC
Organism: Cinara cedri; assembly: GCA_902439185.1. NCBI lineage: Eukaryota > Metazoa > Arthropoda > Insecta > Hemiptera > Aphididae > Cinara > Cinara cedri. Next base: position 1,144,160 of record CABPRJ010000485.1, on the reverse strand, counting down.
TGCACTAAAAAATTGCCAAATTTTACGATTCTAAAAGATTACAAAGAGAAAATCGAACGTAATCTTCACAATGGATTAACTCATGAAATTCGCTATAAAGTTTTTGATCAGCAGAAATCATGTTTACAGATAGTTATCAAAATAAAAAAAAAAAATAATACGTCAAACCAATACATTACTCGCTTCACTGAGAATCTAAAATAACGACTTGTCCAAATTTTTAAATTGACTTAGTGTCACAAAAATGTGCCTCCCTCCCGAAATATAAATCCCCCTCCTAAAATCGTTCATCTATTCTCACCCCATATAAAGTCTCCATTAAGTAAGTACCAAGTACACATTATTTATTTAATAAATATTGTGGAAGACTGTTATTTTTTAAGAAAATCTCACGATTATTTTTATTGATTTATGGGTTATAGGTTAACATATTGGTTAGAATAAATAAAACAATAAAGAAACGGACATACTTCGCACAATGTGTGGGCCACTGTTGTAGGTGATAAGTTGGGAAGGTAGAAGATAAATTTAATGTGTATCCGTACGAAACGATTAATCGTTGCTAACGAAAAGCGATTCTGAGCGGAGTTCGGTTACACATGTTTTGAAAGACAATAATATTCACGATTTGAAAATAATAAGTTTCGTAAATTTTCATGTGTTTCGGTCTATCCATCCAAACAAACATTCGCGTTTAAATTCCCGATAAGATTGAATTTATTATAAATATGTTGTTACATAAAGTACATCGAATAATTAATAATACACTACTTGTGTATATAATATTTATTATATTGTCTTCGAAATTATTTAATGTCTCCCGTTTTTGATTCGGTTTCAAGCTCACACGAAACATCGCCGTCTTCTTTGTTCATAATTTAATCATTTTCTTTTAAAATCAGTAGGGTTGGCAAATTTGGTCGGAATATGTTAACATAGGTTTGTGATTTTTTTTTTTTCTTTTTGCGTATTTAACGATAAAATTAAGGATCGGATAAACCGAGTAAAATACGAATAATTTATTTTAATAAATTGTAATTGATCGCGTTGCGGACGACTTCAAACCAAATTGGTACCTATAAAAAAAACGAGAAGTATTGTACTATAAGTATTCTTATTATAACAATGCATTATACGTTGTTTCAAAAATTAGTTACTTTTTTTTACACGTTAAGTTACACAGTTTTAAATGTTGAATAAAAGTGAAATTTCTTGTTTCATGTATATTGTATGATTTATCTTAGTTCTAAAAATAAATCTTAAAAATTAAATAACTTACCGTGAATTTCGTGAGCAAATTACAAAAATATTCCGGAAATCCGTTGCAACGAAAATTCGTAACGGACCTTATAAATACTAAATATTAAGGTGACCAAAAGTACCGTCTTAAACGGGGTTGTCTTTTATTTCAACTTTTTCTCCCTTTGTCCCCGCGAAACGTACACGGGACGCATTTCGTTATTCATTTTTTTTTAAGCTTTTGCTATATGACTACCGTTTTTTCCCTTACTGTTAAATAAATCATTTGTTGAAATTTATCTGAACTTATAAATGACGTTATTCAATAAAATCGACTTAACAGTGATATTTTTGGGTTCTTGTTTTGGCCGTTCTGGCGGGTACATTATATTATACACTGCAATACACAATAAGCAATGGACGCATTTAAAAAAAAAAAAGATTCTTGTTATGCGATTTACATTATTTTACGAAAAGATAATAAATTATAGTCGATGCGATTATTTCAGCACGAAACAGCGGAAGACGAAACTGAGCAACCGCCGTCATCAAAACAGAATTATTGTCTTTGTGTATAAAATATGTTTTATTTGTATTTAAAAACCTTTTTGCAGAGCATATTTATTTTGTTTTTTTTTTTTTTTTAAATTATATTTATAGTAAGGTCTTCTTATCACAACCTATCACACTTACCTCTTTGTACGTCGTGTATAATTTGTTTCTTTTGAGTGTCCCGTATTTTCATTACATTTTCATGGTCAACCTACAACGTGTACCGGCCCACAATATACAGAAGCGACTAATCGTTATCGTGCCAATAACTGATAAATATTTATCGTAAAATCGTTATAAATCGATAGGATGGCTATTATACAGATATCTACTTTTTTTTTTTTTTTTCTATTATTCGGGATTTAACGATATTTTTAAACGACAGTTTCAGCGGGCTACATTTCATGTAGCCGTCCCACTGTGCGCGACGGTTAAAAACGACGAAATTCGTTTTTATGGTTCCGTACTCAAATTTGACGAAAACGAATTCCTTAGAATTCCGTCGGGTCCATCAAATACGGCCATTGACCACAGGTTTACAAATTAAATATTTTCCCGTCGATTTCGTTTAAACTCTCTCCTCAAAATAGGAGGAGCAAGATCTCTGGTAGAAAAGTTGTCCACGTCTGTCTGTTAACGTTCGGCGGAAACAACTTTGTGCTGTTATCAGTTTTAGTATTAGAATAGGTCGAGTTTTTTGATTAGGACGTTATCTGTGCAACCATGTCGGATATTTTAATTGTTTTCAAACGAGACACGTGCATACCTGAAAAATATCACAAGTTAAAAACGCTCACTATCTCGCCGGCCTGTGTGATGCCTTATCACTACACAACACTGTTATTATAACGGAAACGGTGAGGTACACGTTGAAACGCCCGGCTCTGCCTTTTAGCCGCGACACTTCTGGACGCTAAAACTGTTAGTGTTTTACGGTCCGATACAAATAAACCGGCCGTCGTATTCCGCCTGCGGCGCATTCGGGGGCAATGTATTTCGCGACCGATTCCGAGGATAAAGGTCGGCGAATCACCGGAACCGATCCTTTAAACGCGGCTGTATTATAACAATGTAATATGTAACGATGATGGCGGCGGTCGACAGTGGCGGTTTTTCGGCGTGTTTGTTTAGGATTTTCGGTGAACCACGCGACCGACCGGTGGTGGCGGTACATTTAGCGAAAAAGGAGCGGCTGGGTTGGGGCGGCAGGGTACTCCTCTGTAACAGCGCGACTACGGCGAGGGGTGCGCGAGCCCGCTTAAAAAAACATACACAAATAAAAGTCACAAACAAAAATATCAAGTAAAAACACGACGACAATTCGAACTCAAACAGTTGTTATTATTATAATTTTTTTTTATTACAATTATAATATTTATATATATATTATTTCCAATATATAACACTATAAAATATGCGTATTATAATAATAATTGTAATATTACGGTAAACGGTATAATAGTTTGAAAATTTCAAAAAAAAAAAAAGAAAAGACAAACGCATACAAACGAAAATAACAAACGTCCAACAAAAGAAAAAAAAAAATTTTTAAAGAAAAAGGAGCCGCGGCGCCAACACGAATCTTATTGTACGTCATAATATTATACAATTACATAATAATAATAATAATAATAATTTTAACAGTTTTCCGCGGTCCGCACAACTCCGGTTTCGCCCCTTATTCGCGCGGTAACACTCGCGGGGGTGGGGGGGCGTCGTTTGCGGATTTTCGGGCGCGGATCCCAACGTCCGACGAAAATTTTTTTTTTACCATTGTTTTCGCAAACGCGTTTTGAACCGAACGTACGCGCCGCTGCTACGGAACGGAAACGGTATTTTTTTTTAGTGTTTTTTTTTTCAATCGTTTTTTTAACCCTTGTACCGCCTAAGCTCGCTTTAGCCGATCCGGTACGCGTCCGTAAACCGCCTGTCGGGCAGTGCGGTATCGTTAAAACGCGTGAAGCGACAACTACCGACCCACAAAAGGAATTTCGTTTTTGAGAGCTTAAAGAAATACGAAAAACTACGGTTTTACCGTAACCAATGCGACCGTAGCAGTCTGTACGTACACCTCAAACGGGCATTTTGGCAGTGCGTCACTTTTTGCGTGCTGCTCCGGTATGGAAAATGTTCACAAATATCTATTATACCTCGAAATGAAATTTTCATTTTAAAATCCAAAAATAAATCCCTGCGCGACCCCGTCGTCGTCGTCGTCGTCGGTCCGACCTCGGCCGTAACCTCGGGAAATAAAACTTAACGGTTTATAATCTCTTTTCGCGGTAAGGGTGAAAAAGAAGAGAGAAAAATCGGTTTAGCGTCGTGGTGACTTCCGCACGACCGATTTTCGATTCCGGAAAATCCAATCGCTTTTACTTACGATTAAAAAAAAAAAAAAAAAACCTTTTTCCAAAGTATACGCACTTTTAAATAACATAAAAAATGCACTCGCTTCATTTCTTCCATACTTTTTTTCCGAAAAAGAATTTACCGTTTGGGCCGACGACGACGACGAAGTGTTGTCTTTATGATAGCAGAGCATATTTTTGATCGGCCTTGTTCTCTAATCCTCTCTTATAATGAATATTTTCGACGGTCAAAAAACCCTACCGACGAACCGTCGTCCCCAGGGTTCCAAGACCGAATCCGGGCTCTGAGCGAGGGTATATTTATATTGCACGCCCGTTGACCGCCAGATGGCACTGATATTGTACACCTATAAAACATAGACTTATTTACTAAAAGGACTACGCCTTCTTCACCTCCTCCCATCCCCCTCTTTATAACCATTAGCTCATCGACAAATAATTGATAACACAGTCGGCAACGTTGGCGGTAATTTAAAATTGGTCTTGCCATAAGGCAGAATTTTTCGTGTTTTTTCTGTATTTTTACAAGGATCATTGGCAGCCGATTTTTGGCAACTCGTTGTGTAACCACTTAGAGTCTTTAACCGCGGAGCCATTTATCTACGGTGTTGTTTACGATAAATATCAACGTTTTTCGTGGAAACATAAGTCGCGGTTTTTTTTCTTCCACGATACCTTCCATTTCTTATCGGATGTCTTTTGAGTGAATTTTACTCGAGGCGCAATCGGGTCAATTCATATTATGTATACGCCTATTACCGGGCTAATCACGAACAAAAATATGCCCAGTTCGCAGCAATAAGGCGGGCGGAACGCGGTGTCTGCAGTACCACAAATAATAATAATAATAATCGTATTAATAATAGTAATAATAATAATAATAACAGTAATAATGAGCGGACGCATCACGGCGAGTAAATACAAAAATTACTTAACCACTTAAACCACGTGTTAATAATAATTATAATTATAATAATAATAATAATAATAATAATAAATAATTATAATTATAATATCATATTATAGAATTACATTAACATTATAACGTATAAGTATATAGGTTTTTATATATTTATTTATATAGGTAAATTATGATAACTAAATAGGTATGTACATGCCGAGATTTATACGATCAAATCGCCACTGGATCTGTGGTGCTGCTGCTGCTGCTGGTGGTGATGGTTCTGCTGCTGCAGGTGATGCTGGTGGTGGTGGTGGTGCGGGCCGAACGCGAGTTTTTCGTCCTCAAACGTGACCATCTTATCCCGGGACGCGGTGGGTGCGCGTGGTGGCCGGGCGAGTGTGGCCGCGGTGGTGCGCAACGCCGAGGGCGGCAGCGGTGGCGGTATCTTCTGCAGTTCTATGGACGAGCACAGGTCGTGTGCACTGACGCTACGCGGTATGAAGTACTCGGACACCATTCCGCCACCGTCAGAATAATGGGTGGCCGCCGACCGGCTGTTGCCCATCATGGGCTGTTGCACGGAACACCGACCTAACGACTGTCGTTGGAACGGTGGCGGTGGTGCGGGCAGTGTTACGCGGTGTCGGCCTCTGCCGTCGTCGGCCATACCGTCGTGACCGTGGTGGCCGCCGTCATCGTCGTCCATGTCGTCGTTACAGTGGTCATCGAACGCGGGTGGCGGCAAAAGCGGCGGCTTTTGATCCGGCTGTGGTGGCGACGACGACGCCGGCACCAACGGTTTCAAGTCGATGGCTACGGTGGTGCCCTGTGGCGGCGGCGGCGGCGGCTGCCCGAAATCCACGTGTCAGGAACTGGTAGCGCTCCCGCTGTTTCGCACGGTGCTGTGGTGTGGCGGTCCAGACTGTCGTCCGCGGCCGCTGTGCCGAGACGACGGCGGAGGGCTGCTGGCATCGTCATCTTCTGCGGCCCCTCCGACCGTGCAGACGACCACCTGCTCCTTTTGCCGGTGGTGAATTTGCTGCTGCTGCTGCTGATAATGCTGCTGCTGTTGTTGTTGCGACCACCACCACCACCAACAGCAGCACCATCGGCAGTTCCGAGACATGGCGGCCAGCTCGTCTTGCAATAGCTGAAAGCACATGGCCACCACGGCCATACCGACAAGTATGTAACCGGAAGACACAAACACGGACACGTCCTTTGTGGACTCGACGCCGCCCGGAACCAGCTCGCCGAACCCAATGGTGCCCAGACTGGTGAAACAAAAGTACGATCCTTCCAGCAGGGTCCACCGTTCGAGTTTCTGATAGATGAACGCGCCCAGCGCCACGTACGCGGCGACCACGGACAGGGACAGCAGAACGGGCACGCGTTTCTGGCCTCCACTGCCGCTGGAACCGGTCGAACAGGAACCTCCGCTAGCCATGTCGGCGTAGGCGGCAGCGCCAGACACCGTCTCAAACTCGTACCGGTGGTGGTAATAGTCACCGCCGCCACTGCCGCCCATGTAGTCCGTGGCACCCACGTGGTTGCTAGACACCGTATTGGGCGGCGCTCGTTTTCCGCTGCCGGAACGACCACGGCCGATGCCGTCGTCATCTTCCCGGTCGTCACGGTGTCCAGACGACGGCGAGCATAGTCTGGAGTAAATGCGTCGGAAGTTCTTGGCCAACGTCTCGCCCATCGTCGACAAGTACAATAGCATCAGTGGTATACCGATCAGCGCGTAAACGATCGTGATCACCCGGCCCCACGGTGTCTGCGGCGTCACGCTACCGTAACCTGTAACATCAACACCAAGCGTTTGAAGAAGAACAAAAAAACCTGCGGTAGGCCGAAATTCATACAAGCGAGCCAAAATATGTCCGTCGCGAAATATGTTATTTACCGACGTAGTTAGTTATAATTTTATAAACGAATTAATAAATATAAGTTATTTATTCTAAGAAGAAATTTTAAAGTGACCTAATCTATTAAGTTAAGAGGAAATTCGAACGAAGAACTCATCAGGAAGGCAGAAAGTCAGATACACATCAATAGACGTTGATAAAGTTGTAACGATGAAAAATAAAAAGATTAGCTGGACGGATTAAACAGTATGGCGAGTACAGTTAAAATAATTTGGGCAGTTATAACATGAACACCCGAAAATATAAGCCCACTAGAACGTCTGAGACAAAAACGGGCTGATAGAATCTGGAAAGAAACGATATATTGGGAGTGAATAATGGGAAATAAATGGATAATGATATAGACATACGGAAACTGATATTGGAAAAAATATAGATAAAAAATAAAAAGGACGGACATACTTCACAAGTGAGTGAAGCCACTTTTGAAATTGGGAAGTTGGGGTGGTAGGATACAGATGGGGATTTAATGTACATATGTAAACAACGAGAAACCATTGAAACGAAAAAACGGTTTTCAGTGGAGTTCAGTTAATAGCGTTGCTTTTTCAACAATTTATATGACATATTATGGTAAAATGATTACGACGATGTGAATTTCCATGACAACAATGATTGTTTGAAAAAAGTTAAAATTAAAAATAAAAATTTTATAATAACATTTTTTATTGTATTTTAATATTTTTTTTTTTTTTTAATAAAAATTTCATAATAAAAATAAATAAAAGCGGTTGCCATTGGCAATCTTATTTTTAATCTTTCAATCAATTTTAACCTAAAGAATCAGGTTTTCCTCATTAACTCGAATAATAATAATTTCAAAAAATGACCTCTTTAAAGTACCATCCAGAGAACATTTCCTTACAGAGAAAATACTATACTTGATAAACATAATAAGATTTCTGGTAAAAAAAGTGTTTACAAAAAAATATAAACTTCTTTGTAAAACCTGCAACACATTCTTTGTAAAAACAATGTAAATAAAAATAATAATTTTTAACCAATCCATAATAATTTATCAGTTAATATGTTTTTGATATATTAACAAGGTACCCACACCTGATTGATTTTAAGATTAAAAAGTAAAGAAATTCAATTGGAATTCGTAGTTATTCGTATAAAATATAAGATACCAAAAAAAAAAAAATATATATATATAAAGTCAAGGGAGATAGCTTTCGTTCCCTCCCCCACGTTAAATATGAAACTGTCCTATACTTGGTAATATTTAGTGTGTATTGTTATAAAAAACGATCATTGAACATTGAACGATTTGATTATTCTTCGTGTACTGTCTTTGTTATTTTTGGTTTTTTGGTTTCGGGGGTAAATACTGTACTGCACACAGACGTGATGTCGAAAATGTTTATCAATATCATATATTTCGTTTCAATAATCTGTAAAAAAAAAAAAGTACCGTTTTAACGGATAGAGGAAGAGCCGAGAGGGGGGGGGCGGAGGCAAAGGACTCGAAAACGCGCGAGTAAACCGCACACAAAACAAACGCAATTTACATAAATGCATAGATGTTATTATTGGATTTGCACATAAATCGACGATTACACGCGGATGTGCATACGGTAAAGTGAATCGTCACGAGCATCCTGTATAGTATACCAAGTCGAGTCCTAAACACCTTATCTTTTGGCGGCCTTTAAAACTGCGTATCTATAAACTACATAACTGCCGTTATCGCGTTGATTTTGGACGCAGAGAAAACGGTTTGCGTCCGGTGTACGCGCGATTTTCCGCACGCCGATTACTCGTATAATATAATGCATGTTACACTATACTATACTATTATGGTCACAGCCAAAACTTGAAAACCGTCGCCGGTAGCGAATTATCGTAATCAATACGATTTCATTACATCGTTATTATTTTTAGTATTACAGAAGGTGTACAAAATTATATAGCATACATTAAGTGAACATGCGTGTGTACGCACAAGGCCGGAGTCGTATAGTTCATTGTTATAAAACGCCCCGTTATTTTTATAGCGGTTCGTTGCGAGAAAAATGCGTAAAATTCCTTTGTATAACATACTGTACTCGACGTAAGAATAGACGTTTTTCGATTTTCCCATTTGGCGATGTATACCGGAAAGAATATTCTTACAGCGGCCGAGACGGAGGAAATACTATACGAAGAGCCGCGGATACGAACTATACGCGTTGGGAAAAAATAATATTTCATCGACACCATTTCGAAAAAACGGAAAAGCCAACTGCGACGGGCCGAACGCGCCACTTATAATTCATTACTACAACGGCCTGTAACGGACCCCGCAATAAGAAAAAGACCTTTGGAAAGATCAATGACGAGATACGGGGAAGACGCGTTGAAAAAGTACGTGGAAGGATATTTATAGGAGGAGAACCAAATCAGAAGATTCCGTCGGTGGACAACTGGACGCGGATTTGTCGCGACACGGACAACGGTCAGAATATACATAAGTTGCTTTTATTAAAATATTAATCAAAAAATGCATGCGATTTTGTGCGAAAGCTATTTTAGGATAAAAATGTATTCAGAGTTTTCGCTTTTTACCTAATCACGACAATACTATCTATACATTTTCAAATTGATCATTATCTATAGACCAACTGTCAAATATATTAACTCGTGGCGTTTTAAAGAATATTTCACAAGTCAATATGATAACAAGACTGCTTTAGTTCCCCCTTCCCGACGTTATGAATGTAAACTAACATATTGTGTTCTATTAACTAGTAGGCATACGTATTATCACCAAATCACGAACGTTAATGTTATTTGTATGTTTTTATCGAGTACTTAACCTCGCACGTTCTGATGAGCCGAAAAATCTGACATCTTAATTTTTTTTGGTAAAATATGGTTCAATTGCGATATATATATATAATAATAATTAATTAAATGTCAAGATTTAACCGATGAAAGTTGGCCGATACAGTTGCGGCATTGATTTCACAATAACAATTTTCCTTCGTTCTCACTGATCAATAAAAATATACGATTCCATTTCGCCACCAGTCCACCGGAGTTTCAATCGTCACTTATTAATTGTCCACGTTCCTATTCGATTTGTCTTGTTTTTTTTCAAAAAAAAAAAAAAAAAAAACGTTATCATCCCCTTCCAAAATTCGATGTATATAAACTGCATTACACAAACATAATATACGAAATACATTGAATTCATAAAGACGAAAAATGCGGGAAGCCACGAAAACGACTTCGGTTTTCCTATTATATTTAGCGTAAGCGCGAACTTAAGTTTTGGTGAATCACGTTAAAATATAAATGTTGATTATGCTACAGAAACCAAAAAAAAAAAAAAAAAAAATGGCGTCTTTTGATCACAAACAGCCAGGGGAAAAATCAGCTTATAGATGCGAAAAAAACTCATATATCAATACGAATATAAAATATTATATGTTATTTAATGTTATGGAAAACACACAAGGGGATTTATCCATTCCCTTATCTAGTGAGTGCCTCCGCGCATTCGGCAATCGCACGCATTGCACGACGTTTAATATTCTGTTTATGTTCGCAACGAATGACTTGGTTCGACTATCTCGAATACAGTTTCTGGATAAACAACATATTATCCGTTTAGGTCTGCGTGATAATTTTTTTTCCCCAAAATAATCGTTTATTCTAATAATATTCTATTATAAACGATTAATCGAATTTAAGAAAGTGGACAGTTATTAATTGATTATTTTTAACTGATTCAAAATAACCGATCGTCAAACGAATAATAAAAAAAATTTAATAATCGATTAATCGAAATAATCGCGCAGCCGTATGTCTGTTCGAAACGCCATCATATACTTAAACTTACTTATAGAATAAGTGAGTGTAGTGTTTTCTCAAAAATGTTTTATATCAAAATAAGTCTGAGAATAATCGATTTTAATTTTCTATGCAGTAAGAAAATTATACTTATACTAATACTTGGCTTTTTTAGATTCTGAGTTGAGCGAAAGCGAAGAGGCTGATGTTTTTACAAAGATGTTTTTTTTTTTTTTCTATAGACAATTTTTCTACCAGAAATCTTGCTCCTATATTTACGTGTAGCACCTTTTAAAAAAGCAAATTGGTACTAGCAATTATTTTGCTTCAACTTTTAATGATGGCAATTTTTCTAAAAGAAAATTTCACTAGAGTTACTTTAAAGATGTCGTTTTTCGATTTTCTCCGGAATTTTCCCAGAAAATTTGAAAACTGGGAAAAATCCATAGGAAAACCGGAAAAAACGTAGGAAAAACGGGGAAATCGGTAGGGTTAGGTTACATGACCTAACACTTATAGGTCACTGGCGAAGGTCATACGGTTATTATAGCCAACTATTACAATTTTTTGTCAATAATTCGATAATTATTTCAATTAATTCAATAATTATTCGATGGTTTTTTTTTTTTCAATTAATTTAATTTAACTCAGTTGAAGAATAATAATTCATCAACTTATTGCGCCCAGGTTTGTATAAAACCGCCTTGTATCACGAGAAAAATAACTTTCGTAAAAAAAAAAAAACACAGTTTATAAAGGGAAGCAATATTATTTTACTCACTTTTAATAACACGATTACAATCATTTCCGAGGAATATTATTATAATAACACTATAATATTAAACATAAAGAGATACGCGTTACGTTTTAGAGTATGACGTGAGAGGAGTACTACAATATGATAAAAAAACGTTTTTTATATTTTTTTCAAATGATAATCGTAGCTAAAAAAGAAATATTGATGAAGGTACTCAGAAATTTCAATACATTTAATGCCATAATTATCACAATGTATATTTAAAAAGTATATCTACGTAGTTTTCTCATTAAACACATTACAATTACAGTTAACAATTTTCCGACGTAACGTAATTTACGCGGGTACATTTGTATAGAATGGATTTGGGTCACAGCTGCGAAAACATAAGAAAAAAAGACGCCCTAGGATAATAGGGATGGGTGCAGCCGCTGTTATAGATAATTTAATGCATACCTTTAATTAACGATGTAAACCAATGCTTACGAAAAAGTTGTCCGCAGAAAAAAAAATATCTTTGTAAAACCATAAGCTTCTTCGCTCCACTCAGAGTCTAAAAGTTGACGATGTTAAAATATAATTATTATTGTACCTATTTGCAACCCGTGTGTCCTAAAAGTCGGTTCATTAAACACTATACTAGCGGATAACTGCAAACAAAATACCTACTCGAATTCGTTAAGATACATAATTAGAAAAATAAACTTCATGTCTAAAAAATCCTTCAAAATCAAGATATCTAATAATTTTCACGGTTGTTTTAAAGACAAAGATGTCTGCTAATTTATCTGCTAAATACCTGCGGTCCAATCGGCGACGTTGCTAATGCTAATTTAATTCCAGTCCTTTTTTAGATTAGGAGTTAATTCATTACAGTGTGTACATCGAGCCGTAACGTAATTTGATTATTCGGCTGTGAATCACGTACGAACGCGGACACTTAACTTTATTATTGTAGCTAGTTATTACAATTACCAGAAAAACATAGAAAATGACACCATCAACGCAATTACCACTAGATGAAATTGCCCACCTTAAATCGTTCGCAAATTTGAAGATTGTAACAAAATTTCTAGTAAAAAATCTATCGTTTAGAAACAGCAAAAAAGCTCAGTAAAACTAATTTCGTTACATGACCTAAAACTTTTGCAATCTTAAACATTTATTAAAATTACAATATAGGGTTTGTGCTGCGTACAATAAATCGTATTCGGTATCACAGGTGAATATATATTATATATTTTATTTTTTTCGAAATTTATAATGAAACTTAATTTTACGAGCGTTGCCATTACTCTGTAATATATATTCGCTTCGCACCGGCACAATTCAGTAAGGCTATACTTAACAACCGTAGGTGAGTTACTTCACCGACGTGTAGTATGACTACTCGTATTATCGTAACAACTCGTCGTCGTGTAATTTATTCGTGAAAAGCGATTTAAATGCGCATATCGTAAGCACACCGAACAATTATTAATTTTCTTTTAAATACGTAGAAAAAGTGTACGTAAAAAAAAAAAAAAAAAAATGGGTAAGCTCCACTATTGTTGGTGAGAAGTTGGGTAAGTGTACTTATGAGAAACCTGGGGAGATGTATTACATAAAATCGTTTAATGTATATTACAATGATAACCTATTGGTTAAGAAAAACGATTCAGAGCGATGTTCTGGTGTAAATGGTGTAAATTGCGTTAAGATATGATTTTTAAACGCTTATGAAAAAATTTACTACATTCCTTTTTTTTTTATTATTATGTGCCATTCAGTATAGCACTGATATACGATGGCAGGTAATACGTTGTGTATTTTTAAGAAAAAATAAATTACAAAACATTATATGTATTATACATATTGATGTATACAACTATAAATGTGATTGAGTTTCGGCAAAACGGTGAATGTTTGACAGTGAACGGTGATTATTCACGCATGAACCATCGGTTTCGGCGAATATCGAAAATTCGCCTATGGTTGCATGACGCACAACAGGTACCTATTAGATAAATTTTGCATATGTAAAGTTGCGTCCTTAAGGAAATAAAAATGCGAGTTTTTGGACATTTTTTGATTTATTAATGTGCTCGGTCCTGATATCAATGTATTTTTAGAGAAATGAACAATTTATGAATATCTGTGTATATATATAATATGCACGACAAGCAAATAGTATAAAATAATTCAAATTTACATGACGACATGAAAAAATAAAAAAATCTAAAAAAGGGGAGGTTCAAAAAGAAACGTATTCAATGTTGAATGTTAATAGACAAAGTATACCATATTTTTAGTGCAAGGAATTTTTTTTTTTTTAAATATCTGTAATAAGAAAAAACGTTAAATTTGTATATTATTTAGGTATTGATAAAAACGCTTGGGCTTTTGAATACACGGCTCGTATCATTATAATATCAAGCACGAACGGTTGCGGTAGGACGGGATATCACGGTTTTACGCAGCTATTGGTAAGCGCTGCGATTATAGTTATCTTTTAGAAACGGATCTATTCATACCGTACGTTCGATAATTTGGTTTTTTTTTTTTTCACGCACTATAATAATGTTATTATTTACGTACACTGGCATCCATAACAAATAATCAAATATAGATTGTACATAGTATATAAGTTTTTTAAGGTTTTCTTTTTAAACTATAATTTACCTTTGTTAACGGTTGTCAATTATTGTTATTTTTTTTTTTTTTCCGGCACTTGCTTTAAATACTGCCACACGCCACTGATATATATATACACATAGAACAGACAAAGAGCCACAGTGCAATCGTTTTTATCTCTGGAGAAGATTTGACAAAAACACAAAAATTGATTTAAACAGTTTAAACAATAATTGTCCAGAAGTTTATAATTATTATGCTGGCGGTTAACCAGAAGTATTTGAAAACATCGGATTTATAATTCCTGGGGAAATTACACAAAATTCATTAAAACGGATAGCAATTAATAATATTATTCACGTATTTATATAGATGACGAGTGATTGTATAAATAAACCGTATCCCATAAACTTTAATATATACTACCGCGGTATGAAATGGACATTCGAATATGGAAAAAAAAAAAATGTCTATTCGAAGATACCCAAATAATAATCTATACAACATTATGTTCCCAGAAATATATATATATATATATATATATATACAAATCTGGATTATATTATAGAGTCGGGCGGATAGGATCCTCTCCCCCTCCGTGCAGAAAAATTCATCTCCTTAGTATCGTAATTTAAACATACACCGCTGAATAATTCGACCGTGTACACCGAGTTTGATATTATAATATTTTGTACGAATCGAAATTTCAGCCGATGACACGACCTGAATAATTTGCTCGGGTTCGTGTATTCCGGGGATGGAAAAAAAAGGTTATTATACGTACTGCGGGGTTCGATATGGATATATTTGCAAGTTTACTGATAAAATATTTATTTCTCATACTAAAAACGATATATCGGTATCCAGTCCTCTTAATCATTATTTTAGATTCTGGGCATAGCGAGAAACGTATTGGTTTTATTAAGATGTACGAGTTTTTTTTTTTTAATTGCATAAACAATTTGTCTATTAGAAATTGTGTTCCAATCAAAATTTACAAGTTTTTTTTTTAGCGTTTTAGATCTAATTGGTGCATTAAAGGTGTATTGTTTTGATTTCCAAGCAATTTTCGTAATAATTAAGAACACCACTAAATACGTATGGAAAAAACGAACAAATTTTCATTATTTTCGATTATGTTTTTTTTTTGAAAATCTTACAAAAAGTGGAAGTTTCTTGTTGCCTATTGTTGTGTTCAGTAGTCGGTTTTAAATAATCCTTGCAATTTTCTAACAACTGGTAAAACCTGCAAAAATGGCAAAGTTTACGAAACTGACAGTTTCACTATGAAGTTAAAAATAAATTATGAGACTTTAAATTTTCCCAGAATACTTAAATCGGATTTTTTTAGGCGACGTAAAATGTATAAAACATTCTGGCGATTTATTTATAAGCATTTGAAATTTTTAAGTTTTTATTTATTTTTGTTTCGTTTTTTTCAAATTTCATCATAACTTGTACTTTACGATGAAAACAAAAAATTGAGCATACTGAATAAAAAAAGTATTTAAGTTTAAATTTTAAATAAAAATCGTACAGATCATAATATTTCAAAACAAGGTTGTACGAACCAGGGATGGATCCAAGAAAAGGGGGTCTAGAGGTTCAGGCCCCCCAGACATATTATTTTTCCGAATTATTTTTACAATTCTACAGATCCTGATATTACTATATTCCAATCATTTATGTGTGTGAAAAAATAATATACACAATATATTTTGTTATATTTTAATTGTAAAAAAATTGTTAGGCCCTTTCCCAGATCTTTACTCTGGATTCGTGCCTGGTACGAACTTTGAATCGAATTTTGTCAGTAATGATTTACCGTTGCGTATATAAATAAAAATGAAATAACGGCGAGCATTCTATATTCCCGGTTTTCCACCTAAAAAAGTGGCACACTCCAGTGGGGAGTATCAGATATTTTTTTTAAAAAATTCAAACTTAATAGGTTTCAAAAAATATTTCAACGCCATCATAACCTAGGCGCTCGGTTTTTTATAATGTTATCTAGACAAATAAAATAAATTATCTAACGCGTCCGCGCTAAATCATTTTCACGCCGGGTCTGTTATTATTATTATTCTCTTTTTTTTTTTTTTTTTGCGTTATTATTATTTATTTAATCCGATCGCTTAAGCTCGTCGTTTTGACTTACGATACGCGCGGGACGAGTTTAAATAAATAATACGAGCAAAAAAAAAAAAAAAAAAAAAATGAATAATATAATTTACAAATGTCGCGTTGTCTTCACGGAGGAAAAACGAATGTTTACACACACGCACACTTAAGGATTATAATATTTATGCGAACGCCACGGAATATTACCAATTTAAATAATAATAATAATAATAAAGATACGTCGGCAAAAATAATAAGTTCTCGGATAATATTATAATGTTTCGTTTGAGTTACGATACACCACGCTATGCGATACCGTACTCGCGTTAAGATTTACGATGTAGGTATACAAGTACATTGTATACGGGGATGCGCTGTACGTAATCAAATATTTAAAAAAACCTATATATTACATTGCAATGGTGTTTCGAAATACTCGCGTGGCCGTGGGTAGGTAAGCGTGTATTCGTTTTTAAATCTTCTTCACAATCCGAGTAGATAAAAAATATTATATCGCTTTGGAACTTCGATAAAGTACCCACGCACGTGATATTATTTTTGGCGTTTCCATTGATGGCAACCATGACGGTTAAGCAAACGGGCGAGGTAACCATAAAACTAACTATCGTTCACTCCGAGTGACGTCATTTTCCCGCCGCCGTTTTAAATTTTTTCGTATTAAAACAATATTGATACTATAAGACAACAGCCATTGTTTATTTTTCAATCAAATAACTGTTTGTACCGTGACTTGCTCCGTTTGACGTCAGCTAAGACGTGCACATTGTTATTTTCTTGGCATTCATGTTTATTTAGCCACAGTTATGACATTTGTAGAGTCGTATATTCTTCTTCTGTTTAAGGAGTAACGGTATTTAAGATCAGCCCTCCGAGCAAAATATACTCCTCCGTAAATTTTTGTCCTCCGCTACCTCCAACCATTATTCTCCAGGTTCCGCGTTTCTTATATCCCTGACATCACTATACCACATGTGTCTCAAGCGAGCAGTGTCGTATATAAAGGCACTTTTAAAATTATCTATAGATAAATAAAAGGGATGCAATTTGCTCGAATAATTAACAATCTCTAAATGGAGATAACAAAAGATGTAATAATTACTCAATAATTGTCTAGATACAGGTAAATATTTAAATATTTAATAACTTTTCATTTGTGTATAGGTAAATGATAAAGAAAAAAAAAATTGTTTTCATTATCTCCAGTCACAATATAATTAAATGTGACGGATACGGTGCACGTCTAGTAGATTAAAAAAAAGACGTAAAAAACAATAATTAACTATTGATGTACATCTTGATATTGTTTATTTATGTATATCATGTTAAATTTTAAACAATTAAGTGTGTTTCACTAATAACTTTTCATTTCTAACAAGCTAAACATACAAAACTATTTAAAAACTAAACGTTTTACATGCCATCTTGATAGGTAGAGGATAAAATAATACCTAAGGTCATTATTAATTATCCAAATGAAATAAAACCAAGAGATAGAATCCACCATAGATAGTTTGATAGAGTGGAAATATTTGGTAACGACGATAATTGAGGACACGGACGATAAAAAACAATATAGAGACTTGATGGAAGCGGCAAAAAGCTCTCAAGGTCTGCATCCAAGAAAACAAAAAGAATAGATATTGGAGCCAGGTGCGGCCACTTTATAAGTGAAAAGGTAGGATACTTTAAGTTTAATTTAGGATAATTTGAATCAGTACGCAATGAATAAATTATTGCTGACGGAATACGATTCAGAGCGATGTTCAATAAGACATATTTTAAAATTTTTGTAATTTTTACGATTTCCATCAACATTTGATCTTAAAACGCTTACAGAAAAAAAGTAATACATTAAATACAAATTTGTTTTTTTTAGAACATTAAGGGAAACTTATAATATACCTTGTGTTAAATTTTCAAACATTTCTCATAAGTCATATAATTTTAATAACAGATACCTACCAAAGAAAAAAAATACATAAAAAACAAGAAAATATCAAATCTCTATAAATACCTATCCCGAGAATAGCAAGAGTATTTCGAAAATTTGACTTCGTATAAAAATGGGATATACAGCGTATAGTTATTAAATAGTGTTTCAAAGTGTTAAAAATGTAATTCCGCGAAAAGTCAATACTTTTCGAGATAATGAGTGTCTTACGTTATGTTGATCACTGTGTATATGCCTTACATTCTTAATTTCTCTATTTCTATTACGTGACGATATTCAATGAACTATCGTGACGTAGTTGGATGCTGCTCCATCGGTTTGTCGCTTCTAAATATTTTGAATATTATATACGTTTGTCTATATAAATATACATAGGAAATAGATTAATTATGTGTTTTAGAATAACAAAAAAAAAAAAATTCGGATTTCAGTTTTCGTTTCATATTTGCTGGTTTTTCCTAATTATTATGAAAACTCCTTAGTAAATCAAAAAAATGAATTGTCTAAAATGTCAACAAGATAACATTTTCTTTCATAAAAAGTAATATACACTATACACCGGAGTTAATTTTTCGTTAAAAAAGGTTGTTCACTGACAGAACCAACCGATGACTATACTTACCGATGGTGGTGATGAGCGTCAACGAGTACAGAAACGATGACGCAAAGTTCCACCTATGCCTCCGGTCCGTCTGATTGGGTCCACCGTACTTGCGGATCAATGTGTCCTGGAACTTGAGTATCTCCTGTTCGGCCAACCGGGTCCAGTTATCCCGGTACAATATGTTCAGGTCTTCAGTGATCTTCCACAGTTTTTCCACCGTCTGCGCCCGGAGCTTATCGTTCCGGGCTAGCTGGTACTGCTGTAGCTGTTGCTGTTGCTGACCCACAACGGGAGGCTGCTGGTGCTGATGCTGGTGCTGGTGCTGCTGCTGCTGTTGCTGTTGCTGGCCGTTGCGGATCTGCTGTTGCACTGTGTCCCGGGCTCCACCACCGCCGTTTTCCAGGGTCATGAACGTGAACGCGCCGAACATCGTGTAGCCCAACACGATTAGACATATACCGGCGCCGGACAGCACGGTCGGGGCGGGGTCGCAACAACTGTGCCTGCGGAGAACAGATAAACAAACCAAATAAAACGCGTGTTTATTGAGAGATTATAATCGACATTTTTAGATACCTATATAGAACAAATGAGTACAATATTTAATAATGTCCAAATTAAAATGGCTATGAAAAAAATGGCGATTTTTGTATTTGGCTATATTCCTTGGGGTTATTTTAACCTATTCGACTCCCTGAGTAAGTATGAAGCTTGATAGCTATTATATTGTAATACTAATAAGAAGGCGAATTTTATATTAATTAACGAATAAAATATTTATTTTAGCCAAGAAGTGATAATATTGAAAATATTTGAATTTGATAACGCATTCGACTCTATATATGCGACCATACGAAAACCATGGCGAAAACGGTCAAATCAATATAATTCATTCTGTTAGTATATGTAGACGTTAACTCCATATCCCAAAACTATCGGATGTTTAGTTGTTTTATATATCTATGAAATGATGAGAAATGCAATATATTTGTACTAATGTTAAGGAGTGTACTAATTTTCTGCAAAACGATTTCCACAATTTTATTTTATTATAAATGTATTAAAAGTACTCAATTTCGACGAGACTCGTAAAAATCACAAACGTTTTGTACAAGTATCTATATTTTTAGTTGATTTATTAAACGAATTTAATTTCGCTGGTCGTCTATTAGTCAGTACGTATATACTCGAAAGTTCAATTCAAGTTCGTTTTTTAGGTTTTTACCGAAGCTCAATACTAATGATTTTACTATGATTTTTTCAAAATTGTTTTTATATTTGTACATTTCTTTTAATTGTTTGTATTATTATTGTTGACTTCTAGGTTACCTTAACCACGCGAGAAATATACGATAATAAATACTCCATTTAGAATCTCTTTTCATTATTAATGGTTTAACGTTGCGTACAGATATAAATTAAATTGCTCTATGTTATATACTCATTTCAAATTTTCTTCTAAAATAGTCGCACACCCATCAGCCATATCGGCTAATTTATACAATTATCACGTATATTTTTAAGTGTGATAAAAAAACGTAGGTATATAGTAAAAATACATAATATAATATTTGATTAATTATAAAAATCTCTAATTTTAGGTACATTGCGAGATAAAAAAAATGTTAAACTAACGGTCACGAGCCTCATATATATACATATATTTATGCAGGGTGTTGATAATTTCACGAGTAATTTATTATTATAATAATAATTTATACGAGCGTAAATAATGTATGGAAACTACGACCACTAAAAAAAAAAAAAAAAGTATAACCATCACGGGACATTAAGTATACATATACGTCATTGTATGTATACATTTTTGGAAAACGGTTTTTTTTCTCATATGCTGTTAATAGTAGTGGACGTGAAATGATAATATTTTCGTAAACAACTTTTGTTGGCCGGCTGCGAATATAAAGAACGGATTTTCCTCGGGTCCCGTGCCCGTTTTGTTAGAAAATGGAGATTACGTCAAATACCCTGTTCGTCCGTATCCCGTTCGCAGTACATTTCCATTGTGTTTTCGATGATGTCGTTCAAAAATAAAAAGCAGCCGTTTTCAGAGCTCATTTTATTCGTTAAACACAGCGAAAGTCAATAATGTACAGCGTACTACTCTGTATACTAAAATAAAATACTGCAGCACTGACGAGAGAACAGTGTAGAAAATCCGGTTTTATTTTTTTTTTTTATTCTAAAATACATAATTAATCTTTTTCTTAAATCGATAAACGTATATAATATAGACTCAGATAAAATTTTCAAAATATTTAGAAGCGACAAACCGATGGAGCAACATCCAACTACGTCACGATAGTTCATTGAATATCGTCACGTAATAGAAATAGAGAAATTAAGGATGTAAGGCATATACGCAGTGATCAACATAACGTAAGACACTCATTTTCTCGAAAAGTATTAACTTTTCGGGGAATTACATTTTTACCACTTTGAAACACTATTTAAAACTAAACGCTGTATATCCCCATGGATACGGAAGGTAACGCATCTTCTTGATACAAACGTTCATGAAATTCTTACTATGTTTTGTTGGAATGGATAAATGAATGTGTGGAAAACGTCAGATAAAATAACTATCGGTCTGCAACAATTTCTGCAGACCATTCAACGCTATTCAAATATTATAAGTTTATGACGGAGTGAAACGCCGCACTGCACGATACCGTAGTGTATATAATGACTATACAAATTTAGCTATTGAAATCACTTATAGATGGTTGCAGAAATCTGACGAGAAAAACATCTTATACACCGGTATGACGATTAGGGAAGGGTCATAGGGGCCATGTCTCCCATAGACATCAAACTACCTATAAATAAAAATTTCTTTCAGAAATCTGTATTGAATTCCAGATTGTTCATAAATTATAATCATAGCCTGTGTAGATAGTAGTCTGCTATCATATTATGCAGCCAGTGGTCACATTGATTGACTGACATTTGGTCACATTAGTTAAAATTATAACTTTAGACCAAAAGGATATTGCCCCCCCCTCTAAAAAATTAATTAAATCCGCCTCTGAATAGATAAAACATCCTCCCGAGGACCAGGAGTCGTGGTTAGTCAAACCGATCAAAACAGATAGGCTGATATAAAGCTTAGCTTGAACGAAAGCAAATTTTCACTCCGAGGACAGCCATTTAACTAACGCCGTTTATTATTTTGTTTGTTTCTGTCCTAGAAATGAAATGTCACTAGCCAAATAGCGTTTACACGCCTGGATGTATAAGTTCATGGTTAGACGATACATTATACGAGTTATGTATACGAGATTTGCGCAGCGTTTAAAATGAAAAGCGAACCCACGGGGGGCGTGTAAACGCGACGAACGAACGGCCTGAGAGAAGTAGAAACCCAAAAACTAAAGCGAAAAAAGCAATATGGGAACAGGGATAGGGGAAATACAACAACATAATAATCAAGTGAAAAGAGCGCTGCGGAATGTTGTCCAGTTTGCTCGTGAGGTATGGCGAAAGGTTAAACGATACAAGCCAGAATACACGATCGTGAATCGTTAAAAGGCATCGCATACGCGTTTAAACGTAAAAAAAAAAACGCATTCGTTTCGTCACGTAAAATAAGTATAATAGACTATCGGTTTGAAGTGTCTACGTGTATTCGCTTTTAGCTTGAGATCGGACAACGCGGAGGGAAAATACGAAAGGCGGGATGCCTTGCGGCAGGATTCTGTTGCCGGGGTCGCGCGTTTGCAAAACGAAATCCAATTATAAATTCGCCCGACTTCGGTATCTATATAAAAATATCAAAAATATAATATTTGTATCATACGAACCATAGAAATTTATTTTCAATCACCACAAAATGTTATGGCCGCCGATGTTCTGAACGCAAATATTATTGTTCGTATTATTTGACTATCCAGTTTAAGACCACAACAACTCGAAAGATAGGACTTTTGTTCGGAAGAACGATTTCATTTTTCGATCGACATAATTCGCGTGGTGTGGAAGGCAACTGTTTTAGGTGAGAAATTGGGATAGTAGAATATGGAAACGGATTCAATATACATCTGTATGGTACGATTAATCAATATACGTGATTTCAATTGGGATTTTTGTAAAAATTTAATACAAAAATTAAAAAAAAAAAAATCGTATCAAAGAATACGACACATAATGAACCTTCTGTTAAATTTTCAAACACATCTTTTTGGTCGAACAATATTATATCCACAGACTAGAGAGTATCAACCGAATACAAATTACGTAAAAATACTAGCAAAATTGAATAGTCTATGAATAGCTCAAAAACGGTTAAAATATTTAGAAAATTCTAGCACGTTTAAAATGGTAAGTATAGGTTTTCTAAATATTTTAACTCTAACTCAACAAAAAAACAAAATTGCATACGTTTTTCTGTTTTCCCGGCGTTTATTCCCGGGTTTTCTAAATTATTATAAAAATCGCTAAGAATATCGTAAAATAATAATTGTCGAGCAAACGCTCAAATAAAATTTCCTTTTAAAAAAGATACTACACTTGATAATTGAAGGAATATTTAAAATAGAAAAGTTGTTCACAGATAAAAAAGAAATTAATTAATTGCAATGCGTATACTCGATACACGTTAAGCCTGGACGTCTGGAAGCCTATGTTAAACTAAAACGAAACAATAGCTCAATATCTCTAATGTTCAATAACTTATCAATATGTATTGCGTTTTTAAATTGAATTGTTTTTTAAAAGACGAACAATTGGTTTGGTCACCTCATTTTTGATGTATTTTTATTTTTTGAAGTTGTTTCAGTTTTCATCTTAACGGTCGATGTATAATATTTTGGAGTTAAGTATTCGAATTCCAGTATTTTGATAAAATTGATTTTGTACATCGAAAATTCTCGAAAATTCAATACAAGGTACGTATTGGTTTTTATTATGATGTCACTAAGACAATAATAAATGGAAAATCTGTAGTCGAGGTTTTTTTTTTTTTTAATATATTATATTATGTATACGCGTTCAAAGTACAAATTTAACGACGATCGTAAAAATCCTGGAATTTCGCGTATACTATTTTCGGGCTTATGAGGATAAAACTTTTTTGGCTCCATAAAAACGCTTATAAAATGGAAACACGGACAATTGTAATTTATTTTCCGTATAATTATTATTATCTAGATAAACAAACAAATACTGCCGTATACGCACAGAGAGAATACGGCACGAAATCTAAAAATTAAAACGCATAAATATTAATAAAAATTAGACTCGCGGCAGTGAATTATGTACTATGACGTAGATATATAAAGACCTGTAAGCTGCAGACTCGGCGTGTCCGCGTAGATTTTCGTTTTTCCCGACCCGCTGTTTAAACCGAGAGAATACGCGGGCGTTGTTTATAGCAATTATTATTATTCTCACTCCGTACACAATATTATACAGGGCGATTCATTTATTATGAATCACCGATTGCTCACTAAAAGTTTTATCAATTATTATGTATTTTTTTTTATTCGTTTTTTTTTAATGAAATATTAACATAAATTATTATATCTCAATAATTAGTTTAAGATTAATTAATCAACTTAATTTAGCTTATTTTTATTATGTTAGGTATCAGTAATTTATCAACGACAGGTTGATACGAAGTCCAAATGCGTACCCCTCGAGTCTCTACTTTAAACTGTTTCACCTTAGAGTAAACAACAAATCCGATATTTGTAGAATTATACATATCAATATTTTTAGAAAAACTTTCACATTGTGTTTTTCAAAGGTTGAATAGCAAAAGTGTATACTCGTTTAAGGTGCTTGGAGAAGAGCTAACAAACTTAAAATAGTGTTAAAATTAGGCTTAAACGATTCCATACGTAAATGATTGAAAAAAAAAAATGCTAATTATACTTAGGACACAACGCGACGTATTAACTTTTACTCGTGGTTTTAAACAAAAATGTCGATGCATAAAATCGATAAGTAAATACCTGGATAAGCGAAAAACATACTATGCATAAGTACAACAAAGGTACCAACTAAATATTAAAACGAAAACGTTTAAAAACTTTTTGTATATTTTGTGAACTGCTGTTTCAGTGAAATAATCCAACAAGTAATAACTATGAATATAGTTGTAATACGGAACGAAAAACGATTCTGAGTAACATATTGTTAATCGTATTTTCCATTTGTTGCGAAGGTAACCCAGAAATCTACACAAATAACACAAAAAAATTGTTAGTTTTTCCTATTTATAAAGGAAATGATTAGAGAAACCAGAAAAAAAAAATGATCACATTAATATACCGACAAAATTAGAAAAACTGCATCATCTTCCTAAAAAGTTTTTGATTAAAGCGATATTTTTAGTAGACAATTTTTTTACAGCCATAGAAAAAAATACAACTTGGAAAACTAATACAATTTTCACTTCACTCAGAAAAAAAAACATAAATCTAATTCACTTGGGTTGTTCCGAGACCCGCGTAAATCGCTGGTTCGTGATTAAATCGATCACACTATATTTTATGTAATGCATGTGTGATGGCACACGGGTATACATAAAATTATTATATTATGTATTAACAAAGCGGCAGAAAACGTGGTACATATTTAAATTATTATTTGATCCACAGACCCGTTCGTCGAGCGATGAGCAGCGATACGGCATTTTAATGTTAACCTATAAAAAAATTTCCTAAAACGTTCACTAAGATACGCGTACATGTGCGCCGTACCCCCGATATAATAAAAATATAGTATTAGCAATATCAATTTGCTGCCTCTCGATGATTTGCGTGAAGTGCAACTTGCGATCGGAATCATATTAAAGCAGCAGTATTAGTTACATTCGTCTGTAAAATATGGAACAAGTTTTACAACAAACCAGCAGTCCCGACACCGTGCCGCCACTTCCATCCTACCACCGAAAGTATATACAAAATTTAAAATGTTGAAAAAAGATATTATATTCACCATCACGATAATATTATGTAAATTATGTGATTAGGTGAATAATGTTCTCGGGTTTTTTTTTTTTTTTTGATAGGTCATCTAAAACCGACGGAATGAAAAACCCGTCATCAGTGATCGTCATTAAATCTTGGATTGGAAAATAAATAATACCTTTATTATTTTTTAATAGATTAGAATTAGGATAATCCGAATACTCGAACTTCGAACGATCCGGATTTTTCCTAGTAATCCTGATACTATATTGAAT
The DNA here is from genome assembly GCA_902439185.1 of Cinara cedri. NCBI lineage: Eukaryota > Metazoa > Arthropoda > Insecta > Hemiptera > Aphididae > Cinara > Cinara cedri. The sequence goes on along the minus strand of CABPRJ010000485.1, from coordinate 1,118,111 downwards.
TAAATCGAAAAAAGATTTTGCAAAGTTTAACGAAGCTATTAATTTTATTACAATGTGTGGTTTCTCATATCTCCCGGAAAACGCTTTTTCGGTTAGTAAAAATGTTCCAATTTTTTCGAGTCGTGCGTTGTGGATTTTTCAGCAGATGACGTGTTTGAAATAATTTCTGGATTACCTTGGCTATATTAAAAGCTAACCTAACCACGACGGTTTTTGATGGCAATGGTGCATAGAAATGTTCGGTTTCGATCGCGCCGATTATTTGTTTTATCATCGTGATTTATAATAATATTGGAGACTATAAAATTCCATAATATTTCCAAGCGAAATATAAGTATAATAAAATTATTTCGATCACGTTTTATTATGTATTATACTTTAGATACACAAACGATATATTACCTAACCGACCCGTATAACCATCACGGCAGTAATTGAAAAACATTAAATTATAAGTATAGCCATTAGCTAATTTGCAGTGCACGCCGAGGCATTTCTCTCTCACACTGTGCAGGTTGTGCTGCTGTACATACAGATACTGCGGCGGTGTCGGGATGCTTAAGGTTGTCGGTTTTCGGCCACTTTATTCATAATGTTAGTACATAATGTTATATGTAGGTACCCCTATAATGTATATATACACGAGAACATTAAATTAAGATCATCGCCGTTTTGTAAAGCGAGAAATTCCCAAATAACAAACACAATGATTTTTAAACCGCCGTATGCCTACGCTCTACGAGTTTTCGTCACCATATTCTACACTGCGGCAGTTTTCAACGCCGAAACTTGTTCAGCCAATTTTCGTTTGGGTCTTCATCAAAATATTCTTCCTGGGGGGCTTCCATACATACATACATACGGGCTAACCAAATCGTATTTCGCATTGACCATAAGATACGCATAAGTTTTGAACGGCTGGAGCTCAGCCAGTGATATTGGGAAGAAGTTGAGAGGGATATCGATGCGTTTGCATAAGTATCAAATTTTCATAACGCCAGTTTCCGCCGTGGTTTTGATAGAAGTATGAGTCTAAACCACTGCCAACAAAATTTGAAAACTTCCGGAATCATTTTTAAGAGTGCAGCGCTGCTGACAACCGTCATCTTAGAGATGTAATATTTTAAACCTGATGTACGAGTATAACAATTGTCTACTGAATCGAATAATATAAACCTTATTTTTATAAGTTGAATAGTATTTATTCTACAGCTCTCCAAAACCGATGGGTAACTTTAGCGCCATCTTGTTTGTGTCCAAACCATTGTATCCTGTGGTGTCCTTTAACAAAAAAGCTTCTTATTGTTTTCAATGCATTGCATGGATCTCCATGGAATCTCCTTCACTCTTCCTCGTTGCTATACTTGGATGGTGGGTCAACATTTTTTCCTCGGTTGTTTTGTCATACAAATTCCCAATACTCTATCTGATTCTGTATGTTTGATCGTTCTCCAAGCCTCGCAACCATAAGCGAAATTCATATATTTGACTGTTATAATTATATTTATTTTTTAAATTATTTTTTTACAATTAGTTATTATTGTTGTAAAAACAATATTATCTCGGATTGATTAACTTGCACTTATATATAATTCTACACAAAACGCTAAACAATAGAAGTTGAAAATCCGGCATCTGCTTAATTAATTTTAATACAAATTGCCGACGATAAATCCGAAATTAATTGTCACTAATATCTTGCCGTATTCGTAGTATTTATTATTAATATCATACCGTTTTAATCGCACTGTGATGCATTAAAATACATTAATATTCTTCGTGGTTGGATATAGTTCGGTGTTTCCTAACACACTGTATTATATTATTGTACTTACCGTTCATATAACCTAGTCCGAATGCCTTTGAACTTGTATACTAATTATATACGACGAGTACATAAAATATTAGTTTATATACACGTACAGTAAACACATTCCAAAAACGGAAATGAGATCGTACAACAAAAACAATGTACCGACAACTATCCTGCAGTAGTATTATAATAATATAGTGTGTCGACAATGGTGATTTACAGAGACGGACGACACTGCGTTACTTCTATATTATCATTTCGTATATATACGTCACGGATCCCTAATTTATACAGGGTGTTTCAGGTTTATCAAACTTTGAAAATGATCTCATCTTGTTGTTAGTGACCAGGGAAATCCATAAAACCTATTTTATATTTCTGCTTAAGCCAGTGACACATATGGCGTTTAATAATGTCTTCGTTTAACATAGAAAACAGTTTTGATATACTTTGTTATTATATATCGCACAGTTTTTGGGATTTTCAGAACGTCGAAAAAATTAAATTTAAAAATCCCAAAAAATTGAGTGACAATGTCTAACAAATATTCCTATATAGAGGTTTTGAGGGACGACAAATTTCACATCGTTTCGAGTTTTATGTTAAATTAAACGAAATAACATGTTAAGATTTAAACGCATTTTACGGTGCTTCACCAACGCTCTACCAACGATATCATCTTTCTCAAAATTTGGTACGGATAAACCTGAACACTGAAATACCCTGTACATAACCCTGCATAACAAACTATTAACGACACTATGTATATTAATCTATTACAATATATAATACGGCGGTGGCCCTCTACCCAATCCCTTTTCACGTATACCTACATTATAATGTTTACCGGCGGTCGTAACACTCAATACTGTTTACATGCCTATGCAATAATAACTCAGGCCGCCAACACCGCAAATACACCCGCGTATTGCGTTTTGATAACCGACTGCCGACTACTAATAGACAGGGTCCGACCTCTTTAATGGACCAACCTCACGCTCCGTGGTAAAACACCTGAACCGAAAATATAGCTACGCCAACTGGAATTGTTTTACTACCGACGTGTTTACAGCAATCGAATACCGATAATATTACACTGTAATAATAATTTCCATTTAACAAAATAAAAAAAAAAAATTAAATAAAAAAAGAGCCAATACTGGGAACGGATGCACCACAGTTTTAGGTAGGAAGTCAGGAAGGTAAGATGCATAATTAACTTGTATATAAAACCACTACATTACACTCAATATTTTTAGATTCTGAATGGAGCGAAGAAGCTTATGATTTTACAAAGATGTTTTTATTTTTTTTGTGGACAACTTTTCTACCAGCAACTTTGGTTCAACATTTAATGATAGCAATTCTCCTAAAAGGAAATTTCACTGGGGAGGTACTTTAGAGAGGTCGTTTTTCGATTTTCTCCAGAATTTTCTCAACGAGTGTGAAAAACTTGGAAAACCGGAAAAGTCGGTACAACATTAAACAAATATTAATGAAAATATATAGAGCCTATTTAACTATTTTATTATAATATGGCATATATTTTGTTGACAAAGCATCACTATCAACTTAACTCCGTTCAGAACCGTATTTTCGTAAGCATTGGTTTATATTGTTGATTACAGGTATACATTAAATTATCTATAACAGTGGCTGCACCCGTCCTCATTATCCTCGGACGTCTTTTTTTTCTTTTTATTTTTCAACACCAAGTATGACTTATTATGTACTTCTTCTTATAGCATTTCTGTTTAGTCTGACAATTTTACCTACACAGTACTTACCAAATAGTAATTACATAAAAATTCGTAAAATCGCAAAATTAAAATGTTTATAAATAGTTATTAATTTAAATAATTTAAAATTCATTTTTTATTTTTCGTTAGTTTTTATTTTCCTACTTACTTAAAAAACTACTAGGAAATCAAAAATTCTGATCAATAAGTTTAAAAATTCAATAAAATGATATGTTATCGTTTTTCTATTGGTACAATATTTTATTATAAAAACATAGTTAATATAAATTTAAAATAATGACATCGGTAACACCACCATGCACCGTAAATATTTGCCTTTTTTTCTTTAATTTTGTTTCCGGTATTTCCCATTGATTTTGAAAATACTTTGGAAAACCAAAAAATGACATTTCTAATGCAACAACTAGATAAAATTTCTTTTCAAAAAATGCCATAACGTGATTAACCGATCTTCGTTCAGATTCGTAATTCACAAAAAATGATTTATTGTTGCATACAGATATAAATAAAATAACTTTATGTATTCTATCTACCCAAAATTCCACCTACAACACTGGCACCAGTGTTGTAGGGATACTGTTAATTGGTGTGCACCCATTAACAGTATCCACTTTTTTTTAAATTTTAATAATATTGTTTTATTTTAGTTGATTTAGTAATACTATTAATTTTAAAAAGTCATAATAAACATATTTGATTTTAAATTCATAATAAAGTTCATAATATATTTTAACGTAGTCTACGGTGCAGGTACTACGTTTCATATTATTATTGTATTTCATTCGTACATCGAACACCGACTATCGAATTATGAATGATTAAAAACAATACTCCAATTGTAGGTACAAGAAAATATGATTTAAGGAGAGAAATATTATCAAAAGGTATTATTGGTTTGTTATTGTTATTATTATTTAGTTTTCATTCAATAGCGTTCATAAATAATGTATAAGTATGCGCGTAAGTACAATGTAAACAAGAATACATAAAACGAAATAGTCTGTTTGAAAACTGCAGCCAATATAAAGCCTTCATCAATGTTTAGAAGAATAAAAGAAAAAATATCATATAAAGAGATAAACTTAAAGCCGGCTGAGATATGTACTCTTCATGTTTACAATCATATTGGAAAATTGCAGTTTTTTTTTTTTCAATATATATTTCAAAAAGTCGATAGGAACTAAAATCTACATTAATTTTTGTAGGTAAATCAAAAAGAAACTCGAAGGGATTAAAGACTACATTATATTATATTGTTTATATCAAAAAAACAATTAGGAATTATGAGAAAATCGAAACTCACAGGTAGATTATATTGTACTTTTTTATTTAATGACAGGAAAACTAACAAACTTATTTAGTGTTACTGAAATATTCTTCATACAGCAATAATTAATAACCGATATGTTAAATAATAAAATGCAATACTAAACTATAACTATATATATATAAAAAAAAGTAAAAATTAAATTTAACCATATATAATGATTGTAAAACTCTCAAAAAGCACATCTCTGATACTAATGCCATAGGTGCACAATCATCTAGCATCATTTGTGAAGTCTGTATTGCGTATAAGGGTTTTCAAAGCCTAACTTAACACGAGGGTGTTAAGTATATTGTTGTGCGATCCTCATCCCGGAACCATATACTAAAATTTATATTAAAATTCAATACAACTTGTATCACTTCAATCCACCATATGAAACTATATGACAACTCTCATTTGGCCTGGGAAAAACCGCTAAAAGTGTTCAAAAGTAGCGAGAAACCAAACAAATAAAATACCTACCTAAACTGCAATGGTCTTTTTCTTGGGAAAATTCAACAAATCGATGTCAAATGATTATCTATGCTGTCCGAACTTAACTGAGTTCAACTCAATATCATATCGAGCTTATTGTTACATAATTTATTGTGGGTACATTATTAATTTAATTTAGTCTCACAAAATACATAATTTATTAACGTATTAATCATTTTACAAAATAAACTGTTTACACAATTCAAATATGAACTAATAGTAATATGCGGGTATACTTAACAGACAAGCGTAAAATCAACACAAAGTCAATAATGATCTATCAATATATTCACTAACTGTATAGTTAATTAATAGCATGGTATTAGGTAATAATAAATAGAACTACGAAATGATAAGTCATCGGTTTATGTGTTCCACGTTTTCAACTATACAAATACTTAACAAATGTGGCGTAACGTTTGTTTATTTTAATAGTTAGGTGCACTCCCAAGTGTGCTTGAGCGAAATATTAATGCAGCAATACTAAAGTAAGTCTAATATATATTTTAAAAATATAGTCCAAAATGCCTTATTACCGTATAATATTATAAACAAAAAAAAATAAAAAAAAATAGCAAAACATCCAAAGTTTTACATTAATAAGTAAGTAATAACTTTGAAACGATTTGAAGTCGGAAAAATATCCACATTTCAACACAAATAAGGTATTAATTTTTGACGAAGCTTACGAGTTTCGTAGAGACTAAACTGTTCTAAAGGAATACCGAGAAATATTAGTACACCGTGACGCTTGAATATTTTCATAAATTCAAAATAAATTTATTATTAAGATATCGTTTTTTTTTTCAGAGAGGTTAGGTTAGGTAGAAATTAGGTTAAATTTTAACGGACACTTGAAACATAAAAAAGACCATTAAAACGGCGTGATTTTAGTATATTTTTGGGCTATTCTTCCCTCGTACTGAATCAAGACACCTATAAACTGCATGGGTTAACACTGTACCGGGTGTGACCCTAACCTCAAAAAACAACACCTGTCGTCACAGCCGGCGTGACCGACTCGTCCAGTAGACGTCATTTATTACGTATCGCGATCACGTACACCACGGCGGCCGACATCGGGGTAAGTTATTTTGCTCCTTTTTTTTTTTTATTTGTTTTATTTTTATCGGGTCGACAAGACGGCAAGGAGAGTGCCATATGCTATGCGGAAACTGAGCGCAATTTTGAATACCGCCACGCTGGATATATCGTGGAACCCGGTCGTTTTTTGCCCACGACAGATCGTTTTTCGCGTCCATGTGTCCCAATAAGCAAGTATACTATGTTCCGACGGCGACGGTGCGTGACATTTTCGAAAATGTCCGGGAATTTAGCACGGGCGCATGCAAATCGGCTCGTTGTACGCGAAAATGTGTACGACGACAAGTGTTGAATAAAGTAGACGAACAGCGAGTTTGTGTAAAAGTAGGCACGCGACGTAGAGTGCACATTATTATAAATAATATTAATACGGTCCGCGTGCAGAGCATATCCGACTGAACACAACGACGATAATAATTTTTCGGCAAAATATCTCGACTTCATTCTATCGCCCAACTCTAAACGTAGCGAATGAATTTTGTTTTATATCGTTATTTTCTTTTTTTTCTTTGTAGCTAATTGTGACATATTTAACTTTTAAAGTATAAAGGTGCGAAATTCTAGTCATCTTAAAAATACCAACTCAAATTACAAAACATATGTTTCGATTTTACATTTTTATATTAAATAATATTTTTGTCTTATTTACTTTTTTTTTTACTCAAAACAGAGCTAGGGATCCATCGATTTTAGTATAATGTGTGTGTTTTTTTTCTTCTGTTTACGAACAACTTTTGACCTAGAAAACTTGTTCCCAACGAAAAATTAAAAGAGAAAACTGTTTTAATACATTTTGGATCATGTTGATGCATTAAAAGGTTATTTTTTGATTGTCTAAGGGATTTTCAAAGTAAATCGAAAAAATTATAAAAGAAAACTGTATGATTTTATCTATATATATAAAAGAATTTCTGTCCGTCTGTCATTTATAGACTTAATAACTGGACTGATTTTAAAGAGGTTTTTTGGAAAAAGTTTCACGTAGTCCGGAGAAGCTTTATAGCTACTAACATTTTTAAAATTCAACTCCTAAAGACTAGCTGACAGGGTATTTGGTATTTTGTGGCATAATTTTTGTTGATTAGGTAACCTCGATAACAAAGTAAACATTATTATTATTATTTTTTTTTTTTTTTGACTATGTGATATCTATGGTATCTACTGAATATTGTTTGTAAATTTAGCTAAAAAAAAAAAATAAAATAATGATAAAATCTAGCAAAAGAAAAACATTGCCAGGACAGCTATGTTATATAAAAATGAACGTTTGTTTTTATGTCTTATGCTTTCCTTAACTGTTCATCCGACTGTGATAAGGCTTTTAGATCAAAATTTTCCCGGGAAGGTTACAGGCTTTAAGAGAATTTTAATACAAAACTACTTCACCCATAAAAATCATCCTTCGTAATGGAAAACGATATTATTATTATAAGATTTTATATTTTGTTTATTTATTTACCTCGGAAACGTGGATCTAGCAAGAAAGCCTAGCAAAATAACTTATTATGACACATAGTCTGCCATGGGACTACTTACTATCCACTTATTTTTTTCCGTCCGATATATTAAGCATGACAGGAATAAAAATAAAAGGAATCCAAAAAAAGGTACAGGCAATGCCAAGAGGAGGACACATAGCATTTCAGCACAATAATCCTTTTCTTATAACCGTAATATAAAAACTGATAAATAAAAATTGTAGGTAACACAAAAAAACTGCTCACAGACAGAGCCGGATTTTTCAGCTAGTTATATTATATTTATACGATTTATGTTTTCTATCAGAAATATCGATCCAATCGAATCCGATCGAAAAATGACAAGGGATCTTTTTTGTTGCATTTTGGATTTAACTGGTGTGTAATTAAGTTGTTTTTGATAATCAAGAAAAATCATGAAAAACATAGAAAGAACTTAAAAGTTTAAGAAAACAATGTTTTCATTATTTCAATGTTGTTTAAGATTTTTATAGAAGCGAGGAATGTATTAGTTTTCCAATGATATTTGATTTTTTTTCTTTTTAATACTATGTACGTAATTCCTATTAGAAATCTCACTCCGAAGTTTTAAATGTATTATCCTTTCTGAAAGGAAATTTTAACAAGTTAATACATTAAGAAGATAATTTTTTGATTTTTCAAATGGTTTTCATAATAATTTGGAAAAACCGGGAAAAAAAGTAAAAAACTTCTTAAAATAATCCAATTAATAATTATTAATAATTAATCACCTACCAGCGTGATGGTGGTTTACCCATATGTTCATCTTTTTTTTCTTGTATTACATTTATATACACTTGGCGTCACAAAAATCGCACATCTTTAAAATTAAGTTTCAAACGGGCATTTCCCCGAACCAAAACATTTAATCCTAACAATAAAGATATAAATTGAAAGTACAGTTAATGACCTCTTATCCGATAGTAGTTTCATTTCATAAACAATAATCATATTCCAAGTATACGGTGCATTAGGAAAATGTATAAATATACTCCTATCTTATCTTATATTCTTTGGCTATATCAAAATCAGTTTAAAGTGTCAAATGCAGGTCATTCACTTCCTAAACATTGAAAAGGACGTACGTGAATACTCTTTAAACAATATTATTTCAAAAANTCTATGAAAGATCGTATGGAAGCAGTAATTAAGGCAAGAGGAAGTAGCACTAGGTTTTAAATAACATTTAGTAACAGTTTTTTATTTTTATATGAAGTCTATTGTCTGTTTCTGTTTGTAAAACTGTATATCCTCAATACAATTTGTTTTCCTCTTCCACGATTAACTTATTTTTTAAAACACTGATAAACAAAAACACATACCATTTATTTATTTTTCAAGTTTATTTCATCACCTTTCAAATGATATATCATAACAGTACCCTTATATATGATTAAGTGTAGTTAAAATTACTTTGAAAAATAATTTGCAATAGGTGCGATTTTTGTGACGCCAAGTGTACATAACACATAATATAATAGTATGTTGATACAACAGGATAATATTAATCACTATGCATATAACAATATTTAATTAAATCTTAATTATTAAATTATTTGACAGCATTATGCAGGTGGTAGAGTGTAATAAATAATCTAAATTTAGATAAATTTGAATAATAAATGACAGAAATGGCTTATTTCCTAGATAAGTTCTAAAAATGACTCAATTTCAGCCTTGCTGTTATGATATAGTTAATAGATAATTATAAAATAAAAATAATTAATAACCACAATAATTGTCTGTGGTAGGTTCGGGCAGACCTCATTGAACCGCGTTCAATCTTTAGCAAACAAAGTTGAAATAAAACGTGCAATTTCATATTTAAGACGATTAAGGTCTGCAGCTTCACGTTTTCACGATTCGACGAATTGAACTTTTTACTAGATTTTTCTTGAACTAATATATTGTGTTATGAGCGTCTCAACATTTCTATACAGAAATCGTAGATATAATATAATACCGTTATGCTGGTGCAGTATTACCCATATCTATAAATTAATTAAGAATTTATATTCACGGAATTTCAATTATTTGTGTTCAATAAAAAAGTGGAATCAAATGAAAAAACTGCCTATAAATCCGCATGCGCTAAAATGACTTACCGGTTGGGGAAAGGACTAGCATTTGCGCGAAAAATACAATTTTTTTTTAGGGCATATTTCTTCTATTGTAAAATTATTGAGACATATTTTCATTAATTCACTATCTTGTTAATATTTTAAATACCGTTTTTATTTTAATCAATAATACAACCAAAATTGTTAGATTTTAATTTATTTTTAATTTTTATCATATTAAGTTGTTGGACGCAGGTTTTTTTACTCCCTCACGATTCATGATGGATACACTAATGTACTCAAATTCCAAAGTTATGTGTTTCTAAACTGTTGACTAGGCGTTTTGATTGCGATTTATTATATTTTGAAAGCTATTTACTTGAACGTACAAAATACGTAATTATCTTCGTAATTGAAAAATCATGCATCTGAATACAATCCTGAAGTTTCAAATCAATATTTTGATCTAACATCCTTAAAATATGCCATAGGATAATAGGGATGAATGCAGCAATTGATTTAGGTAATTTAATGTACACCTATAAACAACGATAAACTATTGCATATAAAAAACCATTCTGAGCGGAGTTCAGTTGATAGTGATGGTTTTTCAACAAAATATATATATCATTTTAGAGTAAAATTTTTAAATAGACTTTATATATATTTTTTTAGTATTATTTGTTTAATATTGTATCGATTTTCACAGATTTCCAAAATTTTTCCCGGTTTTTCCATGTTTTATCCTGGTATTTCACATTTGTCGGGAAAACTCTTAGGAAAACCGAAAAAAATGACCTTTCTAAAGTACCTAGTGAAACTTCCTTTTAGAAACATTGTAATCATTAAAAGTTGAAAAAAAAATGCTGGTAGAAAAATTGTGCACGGGAAGAAAAGCCATAATATTTTACTATATATTATACTATAATATATTTTGTACATTTTCTCGGTTTTTCAATTTTAATGACAAAACTCTTGATAAAATTGAAAAATAACGTCTTTAGGGACTTCCTTACACCAATTTCCATTCATAAAAGGTGCTACGCGTCAATATCGGAGCAATTCTTCAAGTATAAAAGTTTCGTATAGATAAAAATTAAAAAAACAAAACAAAAAACAAAATAAAAATCTTTTAAAACCATAGGTTTCTTCACTTCAGTCAGAATCTAAAATTAAAAAATAGTTTTTATTATTTTCAGAATCGTAGAAAGTACCATCAAGTTTTACTATTAACTACTTAAGGTAAAATAAATATAGGAAATATTGTTTTTAATTTCAAACTTCATATTTTAGATTATTTTATTTTTCATTTAAATGCATAGAATGAGTATTTTAGTGCATATTTTGTAACCTTATAGAGCTAGTCCTTTTAGCTAAATCCTCAAATATAAGTTTTTTGAACAAATTAGTAGTCTATACGATTATTTTGAACTGTATTGAAATAAAAAAAAAAAATCTGATACTAGGGATAAGAGTGGCCACTGTTGTAGGTGAGAAGTTGAGAAGTAAAAATACATAAGACGAAAGACGATTCCGAGCGTAGTTCGGTAATACATAATTTGAAGTGCCGTCATTATTTTTTTTTTTTTGCGGTTTTCGTTCAAATTTGATTTCAAAATGCTTATCAAAAAAAAAAAAAAATAAAAATAAGTCGTCTGATAATTTTAGTAATTTTACAAGGTCTAGGTTAGTCCAATATAAGTATTTTTACTAAGTTTCAAGTCTCTACGTGTATTTTTAACCGAGTTACAGCAAAAAACTACTCCCAAAAATTAAAATTCCTTCAAAGCTCCAAATTGGATCGAAAGTTTTGGCGATGATAATATTAGAAAGTAAATAAAAAACAAAAAACAAAATATGGATCTTGTGATTTTTCGATTAAATCATTTTTTCTGGTAGAAAACGTTGTCCGTGTTTTTATAAAATAATAAAAACGTGAAATAAAATTGTACGTTTTCTTTTGTTTTTTTTCACTTAAGAGCTTTTATTTAAAAAAAAGCGTCAAAAATCAAAAAATGATCCCTTTAAAATACCAACTAGACAACTTGTGATTTCAGAAAAGTTGCTACATATAAAAATTGGAGCAGGTTTACAAGAAAAAACGTGTCCACAGACAAAAAATAAAACTAAAAAAATAAACATCTTAGTAAAACCAATAGCTCCCTCGAAACGCTCGGAATCTATAACAAAATTGAAAATAATTTTGAAATTTTTTGAAGTAAATGCATTATTTTCGTAATTTTTCCTAAGTTTTTCAGGGTTTTTTTTGTAGTATTTATATTAACCACTTAAACCAGAAGACAACACCCCTAAAGTACTAACTAGATTTAATTTCCTTTCAGAAAAGGTGGTACACTTGAAAACTAGAGCAAGTTTTCTTGCAGAAATTGTGTAAACAGTATTAAAAAAAAAAAGTGTAAATAAACATCATTGTAAAATTAATATACTTCTTGCTTTGCTTAGAATTTAAAACTACATCATTGCGACCAGTCTTGTATATTCAAGGAAATAAGGAAGCTGCCACTCGTCATAACCATTGGCTGTGTTAAAATACAAACAATTTATGTAAACTATTCAAAAGTGAAACTTATCATAAGTTATTAGTATTAGCGTATTGCTAATCAAATAATAACAACCAATGTGCATTTATATTGCTTACTCAACTTGTAAGAGCAAATAATTACACTACAAAAATACGTACTTTGAGAAAAAATCTCAAAAAAAGTATTTTTTTTAATGAATGTAGATATATTTTGCTTGCAAAATTATAATATTATATATATATATATATTTAATTTACTTTAAATTTTGCATCATTCATATTTTTCATAAGCCTTTAATAATGTAAAGTAATTAAAGTAACGTATTACTTATTCATAACTTTATAAGGTATGAAATATAACTGCTGTATTCTTTGGCACTTTAACGCATTTTGAGCCATTTAATGTGATTTCAAATAATTATTATTATTATTATTATATTATTTTTTACTTTTTTCCAGTGCGTTTAATAACTAAAGCAGTCTTGCAAAAGCTATATAGAAAAGAATCATCCAAATCCATCACTTGACGTAGGGTAGACTGCAGGACTCTGTATAATATTTGTTGATCGTCATAAACTACAAAAAAACCGACATCTCTGGAAATCGAAACTAGGTCGTTAAAAAAAAAAAAAATAATAATAATAATAATGTCTGCGAACCCGTAACCCTGGCAAGAAATCCGCCCGTGGTCGGTCGGTTAGTCGCAGCAGAAGGGCCGGCCGGTTGCCAAAACGATTTTTCTCGTATTGTGTGTCGGTTTTTTTTTCTTTCAGTTTTCCTATTCGTTTTTGTTTCGCCCGAAACCATTTTTATTACATAAATAGCTTAGATGTGCCTCGAAAATTGGCATAGGTGTGTGAAATAGGTATAATATACGTCTTTATCGAGAGAGAGCCTGCTCTAAAAATCTGTAGCCAACCCGTACTATTAGATTATATTGATATAGAGCCTATATACATAACACAAACCACCAGTTGAACACGGTATACATATTACGTAATGATATCCTAACGACACGCACATCTTTTATTTTAACCGTATAAAAAAAATATAGTACAAATAAAACGAACATCTTGAACATAATTTGTCCGAGACAGACACACGTCTTGACTTGTACTGACGTAATGATAATGTTGTTGTCGACATAGCGAAAAAAAACTAGTATTATTTTTTTACGTGTCAATCCTAATGCAGTAAATAAGTATATTTATCTGTTGTCATATCGGTACTTTATTGATAACACGTAAGTTAATGGTTCCGAAAGTATGAGTTGTATAAGTACATTTTTGTCAATATTTTGCAACTTCAATGACGTTCGACGTTGCAATAATAATGTCATCAAATGCACAGAAGTATTGGCAGTTTGGACGTTTTAGTAAATGAAACGTGGTCTGTATTTGACCACACTCGAACTTTGTGGAAACGTCTGGTGCAAGAGCAAGGCCCATTTTACCTGGTTATCTTTTGATCGCCCTACTCTCACTCTTACTCTAGTTATTGTTTTCCTAACGGGCTATTGTAAGACGTTAGTTGTGTTCAAAAAGCGGGAATTCGACTGACTCATTCCACTACCTTTCTAGTTACTGTATAAATAGTTAATCTAAATAGGTCATTAAAATTACGTTTGGATACATTGTACAAATCGAAATTGCAAAGTCAAAATTGAAAAATAATAAGCCAAAAATCACTAATAAATAATGAAATCGAATAAATAATGAAATTTATAAAAAAAAAAAAAAAAAAATACTAATACTTCTGTTAGGTGTGCTATTTTTTTACAAATAAAACTAATAGTATAATTAATTTAATTAATGTCACTATACGCAACGATTATCCATTTCTTATGAAAAACGATTCTGAGTAGAGTACAATAGTCGTAATATAATTGTTAATATGCATATTATATTTTTCTTTGTTGCAAAGACAATTCAGAAATCAACAAAAATTAAACAAAATGTTGCCAAGGATATAAAAAAAAGTGACCTACTCAATGTGCCAACAAAATAAACATTTTTACAAGAAAGTTCTTAGAAAAATGTCGAATGGAGCAATATTTCCCAGCCGATAAATTTTTTGTTTGACTCTGAATCTAAAACTAAACACATAATTTCAAATTGTAAAAAAAAACTATACTAAATTATTATATTAATATAAAATTTTAATTGGAACATAAAAAAAAAAAACAAACGATAATAATAATACAAAAATCAATAAATACATAAGTAAACAATATTTACTTAATACCTTTAATAAAATACCATACTTATAAAATCTATGGTTATCCCAATGAAATCTCTTAAAAAAAATAATAAAAAAACGCTTCAAGTTTTAATGGCCATGAAAATATCTGTTATTATTTTATATATTCACTCGAAATAATATTGTTAAAAATGTAAGCTAAATGTAGCTGCAGCTATAACAATATAACACAAATATACATATAATATACAGTATACATGTATAATCTCGATTTCGAAGGTAAAATAATATTTATACAGTTATAAAATTGTACGCATATATATATATATATATTATATTTAAACATTTATAATGATATTCGCTTCGCTTCCGAGCCGGTATAATACTAAAATCTATAGGTACGACAGAAAAAAAAATTATATTATGTTCAATCAACTGATATAATATATTCGAATATGAAAAAGGAAATAATTTAGCGATCAAAAGTGTAGTCAAATAATAATAATATTTCGATTTCAATGGGCGAAAACGGTAAATGTAATATTCATAAAATACAAATTTAAAATCATACAAATTATTATTGGTTTTTTGTTTCATGAGCGCACTAAAAAAAATTTTACGATTTCAGCAAATGTTAGTTGATATTAATGCATAATATTATAATTTTTTCAATCTGTATTCACGCGTTGCAATTAGAAGAATTGACAATAAATTTAAAACAACGAGGTTATTAAAAAAGTTACTGTTGCGCAGTTCTTTTTATAAATGTAAGGCTAAATTATTATTATTATTATTATTATTTGTTTAATTTAATCAACGTACCGTAGTTTAATTGTTATAAATACAATTTTTGTTACGATAATCAACATCAGTCAAATATCCACATGAGTTATTGCCACGCTAACACATATTATATGAATACGGATTTTATATTTGAATTACGGGTGGTCAAATGAAAATTGACTATTTTATCATATTTGATTAATTACAATTCGCTTGAAAAATGTTTTCGAATGTGATGAATACTTGTGAAAAGAACTTTTTGTGTAAAATTGTCGAGCATTCTCGGGACGTGGTCAATAAAAAACCAAATATGAATATTAATCGAAAATATCAAAAAGCTATTTAATAATTAACTACCCAAAAATAAAGTAAGATATTTTTCAAATTTTTTTATTTTACGTCTAATAATATACTATTTTAACAAAAAAAAAAAATAATAATAATAACAACTCTCCCACATTTAATCTCCAACTATAAATTAAAAATTTTACAGAGCAGATTTGTTTTCGTCGATCAGAGCTTTGGATCATCTTAGTCGAAAACTTATATACGGACAAAAATATAAAATGAAACTAAAACCAACGGAATCTAAAACTCCGTTTTTACGGTTTACGCATTGTTACATATCTGTTACCATCATATGATTATACATGATTTTAAGAGGGCTGGTTTAATACGCGTATATAATAAACTCTCCACAACATTACTTACTGTACTTATAGATACTACCTTGGATTTATTTTACGAGAACTCGTCAAATTTTGTGGCCGTCTAATGATAATAATAATAATTCAAAAACGCATACTCTTTTACTTACGATTTCTTAGACTGCGCATATAAGCACCGTTAAATTTTATTTCGCGATTAATAAAGCCGAAACCGATCGTAAAAATTAACTCTATACTGTTAGTTTTTGAGAATATCGTGACAATAATAGCGTATATTAATATTATTATTATTATGTGACTGGAGATGGAACGGAACCTATCGGGAAACCTGCAGTAAGAAGTATTACATATTAGGAAATTTCGGCTAAATTTAAAACACCAAACATCTACCATAAACTTTCGTTAATAAGGCTTAACGCTGATATCTTTTAAAAGCGGAAAATAATGAAAAACATTCCTCGAAACGTATTAATGCGAGGATGACGACGATGGTTTATTTATGGAACATAAATTTCACGACTTATACTCGCACCTCTGATGCCGCCGTCGTGACGCGTCTTTTGGTAAAACAAACGACAAAAAGAGCGTTTACACTATTTTACTTTTTTTACATGGTGTGCGCAGGAAAAATTAGCGAACATTTCAATATTAACGCCAACTAAACAGTTATGTATACCAAGACTATACGCGCACTTATTAAAAAGAGCTAATCATGCTGACAGTTGTACCACTATGGTGGAAAGCCCGGAAGATAGGGTAGTTACTTGAGCTGTATAATTTATATTTGTACCTACGCAAACATAAATCATTTCTAACGTAAATAAGAAATTCGTTTAAACATGTTTTTAAATACCGTGATTTTTTAAGATTTGTCGTCAAAATTAAACTTAAATGGTTTTAAAATAAAATAAAGCTGTTTATTATTTTTTTTTATTTTGTAAATTTTATGTAGTTAAAATTATTTGACCAAACAGTAGTGCTTAAAACAAATTACTAGAGATGTATTCTAAATTGAGATATAATAAAATTATAAAATCAGATTCATTATAGTTGAATTTAGTGTTCAAAAAAATTAATTTGAGCGTATGTAATAGTTTTTTTTTATAAGTATTTTAAAACAGAACTTTTATAAAAATCATAACTACAAAAATACTACATTTCAAAACATGTGTAATAGAACATCACTCAAAATCGTTTTAAATAAGCACTGGTTTATTGTTTCTTACAGATATAAATACAATTACTCTATGCATCCATCCTTTTCTCTTCCCTCTTTAAACAGTGGCCCACCCGTCAGCAAAATTAACTTATTCTTTTTTTTGTATTATTATTCATATTGTGGATTTAAGTGCGTTTAAGTGTTCGGCAAGTATTATTATTATTATTATTATGTTTGAAAACGCCAAGTAGTTGAAAGAACATAATATTTCTATCGGAAATACATACAAGGCTATACATTTATAACGAATATTTTTTTATTGGAAAATCAGTGCCTGTATAGCCGATAATATGTTATTATATTTTTCTCATATTGCATATGGAAGATTGCGGTTCTATAACATTATAACGTTATATGGAAAAATATAAAGCCATAATCAAATTTGTACTCAACATTTTTCGTTTTTACATAAATATTCAGTCTGTGGTAAAACAAAACCACTATGTATAATACCAATTTCGGGGTACGTGAAGTTACAAAATGAAAACGAAAACGTTCCTATAATAGAGTACCAAAACAAAACAAAATTAAGGAGTCCAGAAGATTGAATCTAAAGTTAGGAGTTAATACAGTTTAAAAATCATAATTATATAGAATTTAGAATAGTTATATATAGCGTATAATAATTTACATGTGACTCTCCCCCTTTTTTCCAAATCGTTTGGTGGTACATTTTCCTCGGTGACTATAGTAAACGAAGTTCATTAAAAATACGTCACATCGTTGTAACAAAATGTCGTTACGGTCATCGCATTATCCGTACTTTCTCCAATAAATCATAATTGTTTTCGCTGTATCGATTAGTTAGTAATAATCACGCCACGTCGTTGTGTTGGCTTGATTATTTTTTTTCTCCCAGAAAGAGAGCGAATCATTATAACGAACGATTCGCAATTCAGAGACAAACAATTGATATATAACGATTATGTCAGATAAATGACAACGGCCGCGTTATTAAAAAGAAAAAAAAAATCAAGCTAATGAACGTGAATGAGACAGGCGTTTCATTGAAAGGGGCAAGCAGAAAAAAAATATTCCTTTTATTTGATATTGAAATTTAAACAAGTTCGGAACTCTTAGTCATTGAACGTTTATTCCAATGGTGATAATGTTTTTTTTTTTCAATAGCACAACGAAAAGAAAATTTAAAAAACACATTAGGCAAAACTATTGTAAGCAATCGACATTTTGAAGTTTTTCACTATACAGGTTGGTATTTTTTTTCATCAACGGATTTTAAGTATGAATTTGAATTCTGATATTTTTTTTTTCAATTATTAAAGAATTCTTTATAATTTATTATGCACATGGAGTATTTAAAAAAAATTTACATATATATTTTATTTTCTAATCAGTAAGAAACGAAATGAGTTTTCTATTTTAAAATCAAAAGTTGGAACGATTGCATTTATGATGTACGGATTAATGGTCAAATTTCGAAAGTACATTATAAATAAGATAATAAAAAATACTAATTATAATGAATTAAAAAAAACCAAAATCATTCTTACCTTCGTAGACATAATTGCTGGATATAAAAAATCATCCTGTATATGTATATATCGTAATATCTGTATAAGCTATATCATCATCACGTTTTACTAAGCTCGTCACGGAGAATTCATTCTTTGGAAAGGATTGATTGTAGGTCAAACATCATAATGTTTGGCTTCGATGAAGTAAATAAGGGTAATAGAAACATGACATACACCGTCACACACTTATACTGTATGGAATGGTGATAACGTAATTATTTCCGAAATAATTATTAACTATGCCCGTTTTAAGTTTTAAGGTGGTTAACCGCACTCGAACGAACGACGAGTATACGTCGTACGAGATAAGTCATCACCGACATAGGTGTTATAACACACAAGGAAGAGATGATTATTCGTGGTTAATATTTATTTAGGACTCGAAAATGTTAAAATTATCCGTTCAGACGCGCGCGCCCACCGTGTAAAGGCGACCAGTGTGATTTTCAGATACACGTTTTACGAGAAATAACGGACCAAACACAGAATGTCTGTGAAAAGGTTCCTTCAGTTTTGGCCGGAAGTAAACAACACGCGTGAAAATACTACACCAGTAGACGATAATTCATTAATTGCCTACAAACATCGCTGGAAGAAACTCTTTTGTACACATGATTTTATTTTTTACCTATATATATATATATCCAATGATCCAAACAACAAAACAACCACAAAATCCCTTTTCTAAACTTTCCAAAGTCTGTAAGGTACTTGTTTATAATAATAATGAATCAGTTAAATGATGGTAATGGTATGTAAAATTGTACCTTAGAGACAGAAAGACCAAGTCCAATTTTGAAATTTTTTATGAGAAGCAAAAACTGTTTTCATCCGATTTTATTTTATTGAAACTGACATGACAATGAAAATCCAATTTCAAAGTTATAATAATGAATTTTATTTTAAATTATATCTTAATTAATACAAATTTAGCAAAACGAAATTTTTACACGGTGATGCTAGGGTAACGCATCTGTAAGTACTCACTTAAGGGACAAAAAGTTTTAAGACACAACTAAACAAGGTGAACTTAATTTTATAATCTAAAAATAAGAAACAATATAAATACGAAAACGAAGTATGATATTAAGGTGTTCTTTGGTTCAACGCCACACCAGAACTAGATTTTTTCTTTCCAGTCACCCGTTAGGCCAGCTAATGGCATGTGTGCGAAGAAACACTACATTTTCGTGTTTGTTAGAGTTGTTATTAATTTTCTGCGGAAATGAAACTTGTTTTGTACCTGCTATATGTGTTGTATCTTCTTCCTGCCACTCAAAGATACTGTTAGTGGATACCTTAAAACGAAATTCGGAAGAAATTGGAGGATTGGTGCGATAATGTTACGGTTGAATTTTAATACGAATTTTTAACTATCTAAACCGTTGTGTCAGGAGAGTGATTTCCGCTTTATAACCTAACAAACTCTAAATGAAGTCAGGGGAAAGAAATTATATGAAATATGCATGTTGTATAAGTATCAAGGGTCCCTCTTGGAGCCCTTTGAAGGTTTAAAAATTCAACCTATTTTCAAAAAATGTGTATTCTCAAGTTACATGTTTCCACAGGAGATACACTTAACAAATTAAAACGCTATAAACTAGTCAAATAACCATATAATTATTTCAGATCAATTAAAAATATAATATATGAAACACATTATACAGCCACAAGTCGGCTGGATGAAATTTCGACTCTAGAGACGAAACTATGCTGCTCATGGGGGTTATTTACTTGTGAGGGGCTCTTGCTAACGTCTCCTGTGTTATGTTTGTGGTTTGCGTCTGAAGTACAATTGTTGACGTAAAATTAAAAACAAATAACATGAATAAAAAAACGTTTGAATCTTACGGGTCTGCGGGCATGATATAGTGAGACGCGTCCGCCTGACCACGGCGTCCTTGAGCCGTCGTCGACGCCGATGTCGCTGATGTTGCGTGACCAATGTTACGGTTGTTTTCGGCGGTGGCATGATAGGCCCCAGGGCTGTTTGTCATTCCGACACCGCGCCAACGCTACGGCATCGCTCACGACGTCCTTACGACCTGCAACAGCACAAACGACGGCACCAAATTAATTTATTAGATACCGAAAAACGTGATATAGCTCATAATCGGTTTGATATAATAATATGCTGACAGAGGTTAGATTAGAACCGTGGGCTAAGATATAATGACTGGAATCGAGCAGTTTATTAAAGAGTCGTGCAATTAACTTAATAGAAACAAATATGGGGGGGGGGCTTGGGGTTGCAATTTAAACCAACGAAATAACATTATCGCGGTTAAAAATGTGACGCCAAATTAATCCATCGGTAACGATAAAACCGATCATTATGCAGTGTTGTGATAATAAAGGAACTATTAACGTTCCGTCACTCTATCGTTGGTGCGTTACGATTGCGTAAGTTCTACCCAGTGGCGTTC
Source organism: Cinara cedri (assembly GCA_902439185.1). Lineage (NCBI taxonomy): Eukaryota > Metazoa > Arthropoda > Insecta > Hemiptera > Aphididae > Cinara > Cinara cedri. The sequence goes on along the minus strand of CABPRJ010000485.1, from coordinate 1,096,699 downwards.
CCAGTAGTTTTCAATAGGAGGGGGTTTACAAAATTTGTAAAATAATTTATTTTAAAACCTTTGATGCTATTTAATAAACGTAATTTTGATTATTATTCTAATTAGAGATAACCAAAAAATTATCCGTGCAACAAAACTACATGACCAATTTAAAATAGATGGTGATACATTAAATTTTCACTCTATTTTATATTTTTTTAAAACTAAAAATAAACATTTTTTTTTACAAAATCAAAAAGAACCATTTAATTAATATATTTTAAAACAAAACTTTTATGATAAAAAAAATACTAAGTATACACGTTATATTGTTTTCACTAAATGATATTAATCGATTCAACAATTTATCCATGAAAAATAATCTTGTTAATAATTTTTTTAAACTTTAAAAAAATGTAGAAACTTAACGATTTTTTCTTTAATAAATATTTGTAACACCAACGTTTTGTTTCGTAATATATTTATCTTGAATTTTTATAAAATTTAAACTTCTTTATTTCTAGTTTTATAAAAAAAATAGAAAATAGAAAAATTATAAGGCGCGACTCTACAAATTATTAGGCACAAGAATAAAAACCAAACATATTGAGCAGAACAAAAGTTATTTCAGTTGTCAAATCGTATAGTGTTACTCTTTGTATGTACAATAAACAGTACTCAACTTCTTTACGCAACTACAACACATTTTATAACGATGATTTTAGGCAAAAAACTTGTCTATATAGTTTCTTATCAATTAAGATATAGTTTCTTATTATTGTAAACTTCATTACAATAATGGTTCTATATAACGCGATTAATTCGCTCAAATTCACACCACAGAGCTCGAAGATTATAGGTTAGGGTGCATAGTGAGGTGATAAGCCCCCTAATTAAACGAATCGACCTTCTTCTTTAAGCTAGGTCGTACGAGAATTTAATTTCCACTCGTTTTCAGAAGTGCTAAGATCATGTGATTACGTGATTATCGTCCGTTTTATAAATACACGCAGTACTATGCAGGTTTCCACGATAAAAAAAAAGTGCTATCTATTTTTCAATTATTCTAGGCGAACTATTAGTGATGTATATTTTATCGAAAGTATACTTTTTGACTTTTCATACCTCGCTATAAGTAATAATGGAATCGACGAAAATCTTATAACAGCCCACTGCATTAGATACCAGGAAAAAAAAAGATTATTAAAGACATTTGGAAAAATGAGAAAAGTGAGAAAAAATAACACTATTTTTAATGGGTAACCACCACCTAATACGGCAATATCTCATTAAAATCTATAAAAAGATTAGAAAAAAACAAACCTTATTTGTGTTTAGGTAGGTATATGTTATTTTAATATAAAGGCGTTTTTCCCGATAAGAAAAAAGTCATTTCTCACATTTTAAAATTGAATTCTGGTCACACAAACATATTATTTAAACTGCAGTATAATAATAATTACCGATAGTAACTATACAATATAGTTTTATAATTAAAACCTAACTTCGTTTATTGTTATAGGCATTTTTTATAATCGATCAGAAATTAACATTAAAAGTAACGATTGTTTGATAAAATTCAAATACACATTTCAATAGATAGTGTATACGTATGGATAATTATTGTATATAATATAAAGTTACGTCTTTTTTTTTATGAAGCAAAAAAAAATTCGTTTTAATTAGAAATTGTATTATTATTCCCCCCCCCCCCACAACCGCGGTCCTCGAGTCTACCATATTTTTAATTTTTATTTTTTGAATAAATACTTTTATGTAAATAGGTACCTACTAGATGTTTTTTATTTTTTGAATAAATACTTTTATGTACATTTATGCTCGTTAGGTTAGATCGACTGACAAATAAAATGTTTTATCATATATATAGATATTAATTTTAAATAGGTACCTACTAGATGTTTTTTATTTTTTAATTTATTACAGCCTTTTAGATCAAACATCCAAACAAATATCTGTCTCCATTCACACTTCCTTGTTTTGTCTATATACGAATTCCGTCGATTCCAGTATTTTCTTTTAGTTTTACTATGTTAGCTAATGCACGGTCCATATTATATCTATCTAATAATTTTCCTTCCGAAAACCCTAAGTCTTAAATCTTAGTAGTTTTATATAATTAAATTTATATACGAGACGACATTTGTATCAGAGTTAATATTTCTATTATTAATTTAAGCTGTAATACTGTATAACCAGTAATAATCAAACAGCTCAATGTTTCAACCTTTTTCAGAAAACAAAGAAAAAATTATGTGTAATAAAACTAATTTCAAAATTAATTAACCTACATTGGACCAGAATAAAATAGATTTAATTTTTCATGGTTTAATTTTTAATTTTAACATAAAATATTGGAATTATCATTACTTTTGGACACAATTAGCTACTAGTAGAATTTTATTTAACCATGTTATAACTGCACAAAAAATATGAGAATAATAAATGATATTTTCATCTGCAAGATATAATCAAAGTATGAATTTTACCAAAAATTGGAGCTGACTGCTAATTATATAAAACATGAGGTTAAAATCCTGACCTAATGTATATCACAATACTACTTATATAGGTAACAGTAATATATGGACCAATTAAAAATTAATTATGGTATTTTAAAATATATTGTGGAGCAAACTGAAAAAAAATATAACTTACGAAGAAGTCATAAAACAAAATAAAGATTTGACTTGCCTGACCTAACCTATAGATCTTAAAGCTAAATTTAATAAATTTAAATGTAATAATACAATAAACATTTATTAAAATTTAGGTATGCGCGAAACAATTTTTTTTAACAAAATTAATAGAAAAATGTTTTAACCTTCAAGAGAATATCAATTATATATACTTTATTACCGCCTGTAAGGGTAACTTTTTTATTCAAAGCATAATTGTATTCGTACAATATTATATTGGTCTGATCGAAATTTATTTGAGCACCAATAAGTCACGACAACCAAATGCAATATAAAATAATAACAACTAAGTCTTAATAGTTACAGTAATCATTTTTTTCATATCATATTTAATTTATTTTTTTTCGTATGATCAAGACAAACAGTAAATAAATTTTAAAATTGTAATTTTATCGATTATATTATATATAATAAAATAATAAAGAAAAACAAAATTATTGAAATGATTAATACTCGTAAATATTATACGATAAAGTACATAATTTACATCAAGCTTTTCAGTGAATAAATCTGCCAGCCAAAGCCAAAGCTAAAATTAATACTTTTTTAGTTTTTTTTTTTTGTTTTTTTACCCAAAAGTGTATTTTCTATCGTGTTGTATAAATGTATATAAATATAACACCTTTGTTATTTTTTCCCACTCCCCGTAAAAATTCATGAACATGAATCACTTTTCCGGGGCCTCTCAACTTAGTATGATTTTCAAATATTCTCATGATAGATGTATCACAATAAATTTTCATCAGTCACATATTATATAATTTGATGTAGGTACCAGTTAATGTTATAATTGAAGATAGATTGTGATTTTGATATCAATAATAAATCTTTAATAAATATAATTTCGATATGGCTGACGTGATGTGGTAGAGCGTTATTGAGTAAATGACCAAAAGTGATAAAAGCAGAGTTAATTTAGCGGTTACTTGACTCGTTGGTCATCCATATACTATCTTAATTCATGTATCACAATAATATCGTATATAAACGAATGTATATTATAATATTAAACTACAATATAATATAAAGTTGCAGTAGACCTGGCCAAACATATTCTAACCTAAACTATTATATTATAATCTCTTCACGCAGTTTCTTCATTATTTATATTATTTTGTCTGCGACTTCCACGCGAGAATCTCTAAATCAATTCTAAGTATACATATATGCGACCGCATAGGTAAACGGCCATAGAACTTTGACATACCTACCTATGTATGTATATTCATTAAAATAATAATATACATTCGCAACATTGTTAAGTCATATTAAGCAAGGCCGCATTGAAATAAATGTTCGTATATTATAATGTGTAGGTAGGTATTACACACGAATTTACTGCATTAAATTTCTAATGCTTCTCCTTTTCGAGCCAGTAGCTACCTATATAATATTATAATAATGATAATAATGTAATATAGGTAGTCTAAGTCTTTAATGTACAGAAAATTTATATTATATTATAGGTATATTACGTATTACTGGGATAGATGGGTAGTATTTCCGTAAGTTCGTACCTATATATGATAATAATATATTATAGTTAAATGACTTGCCGGCGGTAGTTGGTAAAACGGAAGGCCATAATTATTATTACAATATTACACGCCGGTGAATTGTTGAAAATGAAAACTAACAAAGAAAACCTCGAGTTTCCTAAACAAAGGTAAACGTATAAAGGTAAAACCTATAGGCCATCCTGAATATTATGAGCAAATATTGCTGAAGTAGTATTACTATTATTATATTTAAACGTTTTACATATTATCAATTTGGTACTAGGGACAATGAGAATAGTTTTAGTTTACATATATTTACATATATATATATATTTATGTATACATTTCCATCTTGACCTTTATTTTTTATTTTTTTTTTTACAGTTAATTTATAACTTGCGTATGAATTTGGACGAAAAATATTAATGAAAAAGCTATATAAGGCATACAAAAATTGACCTATTAATTACATAATTGTACGATGTATTATATAATATGCATTATAATTTTTGTCGCAAAATATATTAGGCTAATAAAGGTGACAATTAAAATTCTTCAATTAATAATATTACTTACAAAATTATTGAAACTCTTATCCCTCCCCTCCCATGCAAACAATTTGTGAACACCACTGATTTCTCGATTACTTATCGATTGATTTGTAATATCCAACGATTAATTGTATAGATTAAAACATAATATTAATTAGCAATGTGAATATTAATCTTCATTAGTTATTATTCTAGTATATGCGTATATATAATTATTACAATATATAAACTTACGGTATGGAATTTTTAATTTTTGGTTTTAGAATGTTTAATCTATTTGTAAATACGTGTTTGACCCACAGACAATCCTAGTAGTTCACAGGAAATAAAACCAAGGAAAAGCAAAAAATTACCTTGTCGTCGCATTGACTAAAATACATTTTCCATCAGAACCCGCCTCTTTTTGGGGTTATTATTTTAACTCTAATTTTTTTATGCATTTTTATGTTAAACCAACTTCCTGTGTTAAAAAATAGTTGAGTTATAGATATTTAAATGTTTTATATATATAATTTTTTTTTAACATTTTTGAATTATTCATCAATTTGATGACTTAAATTATTTCTTTTTACGCCTCATTATATCTTCTAGTGCCATTATTAGTACCTTCATTGGGGGAGGAATAATCCACTTCCCTTACTGGATCTTATCTCTTTTTTTTATAATTTTTCTCTTATAACTACAATTACAATTATAATTAATATCAAACATTCATTCAAACATTTATTAACATTTAAAGTTGGTTTGATTAATAAAATGCATTAAAAAAATAAGAGTAAAAATAATTACCCAAAAAAGGAAGGGGAGTTGTTAACAAAAAAATTGTTATACGCTTGGGCAAAATTAAATGGCATACGAATAGTTAAATCAGATTAATAAGGGTAAAACAAAGTTTGTTAGGCACCTAAAAAAACAGAATTCTAATATAATTGATATATTATGCAGAATTTAAAAGTTATATTTACACTACTTTCTCGCTATTGTTGAGCACTTTAAGTAGTCCCTTTGGACTAAATGAACTTAAGTTATGTAATTTAAGTTTCTTTTTTTAATATAGGCAGATAATAGTGATGAAAGTTAGATGAAATTTCACTTTATATTGTTGTAGGAGGAAGATGTTATTTTTATACTTTGAACACTCCGATAGACTTCCTCAAATAAAGAGAGATAATTTTGTGTATATTTGTGGCGTGATAATCAAGAATATTTTGGTCTGTTGGATTTTTCGATTTTCATTTTATCCCTACAATTTATATATTTAAGTTTCACAATTTTTTTAGGTTAGGTTAATATTATTAAAATACACAAAATAGATGGAAGAAAATTCGGCTCTACTCAACTCTGCCAACGAGTGGAACTTTACAAATAACGTTACAAAATTTATATAATAGTATTAAATGATGGGTGGACGATAGCAATATTATGACATTAATAATTAACGTCGACCGTTGCGCGAGCAGCTAATGAATACGTCGTTGTTAAAAATGGCTTTTGCTAAAACAAATTTTTGATACTAACAATTATTTTCTTTTATTACTCGCCGGTGAACTTTGGCAGTTTATTGGTTCTAAACCAGATTTAACAACCCAGCTCCAGTGTACGACCAGAATATGTTGGCTGTAGAACTGTTTTATATAAAAATGTGAGCTCAGTAAGTTAACCTAAGGTTATCGTTAAATTATACGTTTTATTATAATATACACCATATTTACCTCATAATAACTTTTCACAGCGGCTATAACTGTGCCTTAGAATCAAAAAAAAAATTTAAAAATTCATTCAGAACATTTAGGACATTTCCTAATTAAGGATGTGCTTTCCAATGTATTTTGTTAAGAATGTGGAGTAAGTGAAAAAAATTTTAATGGACATGGATAAAGTTTAAGGAATAGTAGAACAAAAATTCATTGAATGAAGTTACTAAAGGAATAAAGTGAGTACGCCAGTATCAAGAGAGTCAATATCAACGCACCCGAGTTCCGTTTATACTCGATTTATCCATAATATAATCTAATAAAAAGCGAAAATAATTTCATCCAGCTACAGAATTAGGTTATTTTGGTAGATAGGTATCTATCGTATGATTCACTAAGCGTACTCACCCATTTCTTTCGTTTAATTTTTGAAATTTTTAAGTGTAGGTAAAGATGAATTTTTGCAAAATTTAAACAAAACAATGGGGTGAACACTCTTAATTAATCACCCAGTATATAAATATATGAGAGGTTTAAAGGGAATTAGTGACGACGTATATTTTATTAAAATTAGAACTACTTCTAAACAAAACTGTAGACATTTTGTTCGATATATTTTTATTGTGAAAATGGATATACTGATTCTTTAGATTTTTCACAAGAATAAAGATAGAAATAAAAATTTAATTATTTCACTATACATGGTACAAAAGTTGAATTGTAGGTATATTTTCAAAAAAGTGTTTAACTTCAAATTGAAGTATTAAAATTGAAAGGTAAACAAATTCTAAATTTTATAAAATTAAAAAACATTTGAAAAACTATCACTAAACCCTAAAAATTATATTTTCATGATGTAGGTATGTATTTACAAGTGTCAAAAAATCCGAGATTAATGGGACTAAATAGGACAATTTTCCAAAGGGGCAAACAAATAATTGCGAATTAACATAGTAAATCAAAAACTATATAGCCGAAATGCAGTTTGCACATGGTCAGAAAATTTTATCTTAATTGCAAATGCTTAAAAACTCAAAGTAGGATGAGAGATTGTATAATCGATTTTAGTGAGTTTTTCTTACGATAATAAAATTAGTTTTTATCACTTACGAAAAATTCTAAGTTCGTCGTACATTTTTTTAATAATCAAAAATAAATGGTCACGATTTATTTTTTCTTAAGATTTTAAATTATAATGTTGATGAAACTAAAATATAAATCTGCGCATAAATAGTCGATTGATATAACTTCGTAGATGGATTTATACGCATAAAATAGAATGTTATTTTAAATTAATTCACTCTAAAAAGATTTAATTTAATTTAAAAAATCAAATTTCCTGGTAATTGGATACTTATTTGAGTAATTTTACGTATGTTTTGAAGGTACGAAAATAATATTTAAAATATTTATGGAATTTTCGGTGTAACAAAAGGATGCGGGTGGTGTAAAACAGTAAAAATACTGTAGTGGCAACAACGAAAAAACGGTAAATGTTTCAAAACGGATAAAAGCCTAGGGGGAACCGTTTTAATAATAAATTCATTTATGGTTGTTTCTTTAGATTTGAGAGGATAAAATAACAAAATAAAAAACCAGCGGGTAGCTGATGCAGCAGAGATAAAGTTGCAGACAAGTATATAATAATTTATTTATGCAATTCTGTAACAATGCATCGGTTTAGGTACACATTCAACGACTTGTACCCAATTACAATGAGTGGTGATAAATTATTAACATTTGAAATCTGAAACTAAATATGTACCAATCGCATTATATGAAATTATGTTTACAAAAAATTAAAAATAAATAAATGTTTCTTTTTATCGAATTTCTAACGCAAATAGAGACTGTATTGAGTCTGTTTTTTTATCCCACTACTTTTGGGCACTTTTGATGGCTCCCTCTTTAGACCAAATGATACAAATACGAAAATTAAAGTTTTTTGTGTAGGATAAAAGTAATACTTTTTTAATTGAATTTCATAGCTTATATATCAACACACTCAAATAAATCTGTGAAATTGTGTATATGGTAGATGCATGGCGTTATCATCAATGATATATACCTTTCATCATTTACCCTTACCTTTTTTAATATCATATTTCATCATTATTCATTTAAAAGTAGCGCCTCTAAGTAATTATATTATATTATATATTTTGTTATTAAAATATTTGGTAATTTGTTTGTTTTTAAAGTTCTATAATACACAATATGGAGGGGGAAAGGGAATACGAATGTATTGATTGACGGAGTTTTTTGCTCACGGGTGATGGAATTTTGTTTTAAGGGTACATTTGAAATCCTCGTTTTATCAATGATTTTTTTGCTTTGTTTTTTTTTCTTTGATTTGTTCAAACAAAATTTAGGAAGCGTAATATGCTTATTATATTACAGTTCAATTTTGATAATTCATTATTTTATCGTTAGACACATACAGATTTCACGAGAACATAGTGAAATTAAATTTATTATAATTAGACAAAGATAGTTTTGTAATTCAAAAGGAACTATCGATTTTGAAATTTTTTCGGTAATATTTAAAAATAAACGCGATATCCGAGAAATATGAATTAACAATATTTCGGTTTTCATTTGACAATTTTTTTCGAGATGACTTTTCCTCGATTTCAAACTTACTTTAATGCGGCGGATGCAACTTTTATAAACACCTAACGGGTATATATATTGCCCGTACAATAAATACAAATTGTTTGAGTGTCCCGAATCTTGTAAAACAAACAAGAAACTTGTATATAGCTACCTAGTTCGTTGTGCAACACGCAACGTGAAAAGTTTACTAAAGTAACACTTTATTGTTGGTTATAATACGTATATGACTAAAATAACTTCATTCAGGGTTTACGTCGATTTTTTTTTCTAATTTAAAGACATGTGTCCACGCGTACTTATTTAATGGCTCAAAATCGGTAAAAAAAAAAAAAAACTGTGCATTGAATTCGACAAGTATTAGTAATATATAACAACGGAATCTGTTTGCTAACAACAACAATTTAATTAGAAAAGTTTTTTTTCGGATCTGATTGAAATACACGAGAACTCTGTTCTTAATATTTTTTTTACACCTATATAAACTTGATAATTTTGTAACAAACATTCGGGAAATTGAAGTTTAATAACTGTTAATTGGTTTCTATATAATATAGATTTGATAACACCAGGTCGAATAATTATAACTTTGTAAGTAATGTTTAATACTATTTTGATTGTAATTTATCTTATTGTCTTCTTCTTCTTTTCCTTCACTTTTATCCTAACTATTTGGGATCAGTAACCCTCATTCTAGTCTTCCATTTGACTCGATCGTATATAATCACCTTTTTGCAGTCTTCCTCTTATTCACTTTCCTTCTAAGTTTATTTTCATTTCAATTTTTACTACTTTAAATTTCTCTTTCCGTGTGACATGTGACAGTGAAGAAACCGGGGAAAAGAAGGTGTTGTAGCCTGCCCAATTGATTTTTTTTTATTGCTACAGGTAAGGTTAAAAAGAATATATATCTATAAACCCCCTTAATCCCGTAAACTCTATCCCATTAATAAATCCCTAGTTATGCTAATGACTATATTATGGAACAAAACAACCAATATATTATTTTTATAAAATGACCATTATAAAGAGTGAACTATATACGTCATCGGTATCTAGGATCTTATCTGGAGAAGAGGATTCGTTTTTTAAGAATAATTTAATGTTCTTACATAATTAACTAATGTTTTTTTTGTCTATGAACAAAATGTCTACATTTAATTTCTAACAATTTCTAATTAGAAAGCATGATCTACTTACAGATGGTTTCTAGTAGCAAATTCTATCTATTTGGAGTGTCAAGGAAGACTTTTCCTTTTACGTTTGTTATAATAGGGAAAACCGGGAAAAAACATAGAGAAACCGGGAATACCGAAATCAACAACGGTCTATATGAAAATTGATTTGGCTTTCTTTGGTATAATCTATAAGTAAAATAATGGTAGAGAATAGAAATTATAGGTTTTATATCCTTACATGTTATAAATAATAAAATATATATATATAATATAATATATAATTTTCAATATTGCGCTGCACTACTCGAGAACGATAATTAATTTAGGGAACTGAATCGATTTCGATCGAAACTGCAGAGATTTATGTGGATGCGATCTTATATAAGTATATATATATTAATAAATAATATAGACTATACAGTTCATTTTCACAGCACAATGATAGGAACTAAATATGGTAATAAAATTTTGAAGATCAGTTGGGTAAATCACAAGAAAGGATTTAAAAAATTTTAAAATCTAAATAGTGTTTTATAATGATGAATAAGTAATATTAAAGATGTATACATTTTTAAAGAAACCAAAATCGAATTATAAATTGTTGGTACCTATTTCTACATTAAAAAATATCATTGGCACTGAATTTTACTTTGAATTACCATCAAAACTGATATACTAAGTCATTTTCATCGTTTGCAATGCCTGCTGAATGCGAAACGGATGGAAAAAACAAGTAGTTCTCTTTTACACGTTGAATATATCATATTTTAAGACCGTGATTTTCTTTCCGCACCCTGTATGAGTATACATCACTATTTGTATTCGATTTTGGTTTTTTCCCAAGGAATAAATAGAAAAAAAGTTGATGTATAAAAAAAACCTTCGGTATAACGTTATCGGAGAGAAAAGTGGTTGTCTGCTAATAGATGAGGGGGAGGGATTGTGTACTATGCAATAACGCAAATATTTTGCATATTATTACATCATCGTACAGGAAACTCGATAATAATATCAAATTTCATGCCTTCTCCTCCAGGTCCACAAATCTGACGACCCTCCCCCTTTCGGTCCAAGGTTCTATTAGCACACCATGGCACAGATGGTACAAACAAACCCGACAATTGAATAGTTAACGGTTTTTCTGATGCCATCTGTGACCGAGCCTGCAAACATTATAATAATAACAATAATATCCAAAATATGCAGCAGTAGCAGTAACAGCATTTGGTGCATTGATCAAAACAACAATTCCGCCGACGGATATCCAAACATCGTTTCATTGTAAGGTCACGAGATGTTGTAAATAAAAAAAGTATATAAAAAGTACTCAAACACAATATTGAATGCAACTGTTTCTGATTTCACGGATTATTATTATATAATTGTTCTCACGCCTTCATAATGACAGCATGATTTACTTGGCCGAGTAACTTGGACGCGTGTCTTTTTTTTTTTTAATAATTTATGATTTATGGAAATTCGTCGACAATTTGTATACCTTGCAGATTCTACTCAAAACGAAGAATGCATATTAAGGACCGTTCTCATCAACGTAACTTTTTTTACGTTGGTGAGAACAAGCCTAAGTTAAACTATTGTGCATGCTTTTTATGTTTATAAGCATTTAAAATTAAAATTTCAATAAAATTCTTAAAAATCACTGCATTTAAACAACACGATTAACCAAATTTTACTTAAAATATTTTCCATTAGTAATGATTTATCATTGTACATACAGATGTAAATTGAAGTACTATTAATAATACATTCCATTTTTCGAATTCTCACTTATGAGAATTATAATACTAACAACAGTACACCCATCAACAGTAGAAGGATATTATTTTATTTGTCCACAATTCTTTTCTATTGGCAGTGAAGTATAATTTTAATAAACATTAAACAATATTATAATATCAAGTCTATTAAAGATGTAACATCCGTCAGGTCGTATGCAATTAATTAGCTGAATGGCGGTGCAGTAATAATTTAAAAAAAAAAAATGTATAACATTAATATTGCATTGTTATTATTTTCTTCCTAATAAGTTTGTATAAATTTAGATATCTCGCTCAGCTGGATAGCACTAAGCGCGGGTTTGAAAATGCGAAAAAAAAATGTATAAATTATTTATATAAGAATAACGAGCTAAGGATTCATAATATCAAAAAAGTCGATAGCGATTGAGAAAAAAAAGACAAATTTAATACTATTTTTCTGTTTTCGTGAGAAAAGTACCTTCAAATATATTATGAATAGTAGGTACACTATTAATTTATTCTTAGTGAATGATTTGTTTTTTTTTCTACTATTTTCAGTAAAAAGTTTAAATTATCTCAAAACAATAAATGAGCGGTCTGTTTGGGTTACTATATGATTATTTTAAAGCTTTTTCAAAACATTAAATGTTCTACTCGAATAATATTCTGACAAATAAGATAAAATTAGATAACAATTTGGGTGGGCCTCAAAAATTAAAGCGGTGTAGGGCGATTTAGGGCTTTTAAATCGGTGGGTACCATAGTTCTATGGATATCCCTAAAAAATAAAGACCCATACATAGCTCTAATATAGACACTATTATATTTACTGTCTTTCTCGAAAATATTTTAGTAAGATTAAACAATAATATACAATAAGTGATTTACGAATTAGGTCAAAATTTATTAGCATTTCACAAACAAAAATGTCCAATACTGAGACTACCTTACGTATCTATGTTTATTTAATATATAATATAATTCTAATAATTCTAAAAATATTTGTAACCGAAATTCTGCAACGTCTCATGTTTCGAGAGTAAAATTATATATTTTGGTAGAAAATATACGAATGCTAGAATATAATATACGAGTTTTGTTGGGTATATACCTGAATGAAAAATGAATTTAAGGAAACGCGATGCACGTTGCCAAGACTGGAAATTGTTTAAACGTCGTAATACGCGCAGTAGTTGTAGTTTTTAATTATCATACGAAACAGTTACCGTTAACTTAAAATAATTTATTCGTGTAATTCTGCACGAATAAATATTATGCATATTATATATTCCTATGTAGTGATGAAAATGTTCAAAAGTATATATATATATATAAACACTCATACTTGGGACATATTTAGAACACTTAAGAGTATACCTTCTCCCCCAAAAAAACGGCAATTGACGGATACTGCGCGAGATAAATATATGGGATATTTTATACTTTTACATTTTTTCCCGTATCAATATTGAACGAAAAAAAAATAAAATCGTGTTTTTCATTTCCACCCCCATCCCTATCACAGTTAATAATTGTAGTTTTCCATTTATATATATATATATCTAAAAAGGGGTTATTTTCTTACTTATAGTCTAGTTAACTAATAATAACTGTATTTGTTTTTCATCTATGTCACTGAGATAAACACATGAATCCAAAAAAAAAACCCCCGGTTAATCCATCATCTTTTATATGTTGAATTTCAAAAATCCTTTCTTAGTAGTTGCCTATATATTGTATATGAAACTTCTGTGCGAAACTCAAGATTCTTTACCCAGTGGTCTATGCTGTGCGTTGATATTCAGTTTCTCCTTTTATATAAGTATATAAAGATATTATACTCCCATACAGTGATAAAAATGTACAAATATATATAAGTATAACACTCATATTTAGGTACTTATAGTCCTCTTAAAAGTATACTTATACGATATAATCTGTACTATTATACTTCTTTCATCCGGCTTAATGGTGAGTAGGGGATGCTGTGTGGGACAAAAGGATAAAACATTCACACTTTTTTACTTTTTTTTTCATTCATTATTTACTTACCTACCTATGCCTATATTGTAGTCGTATTTATGATTCGAGTGATTTACAAGGAATAGTCGTTGAAAACTACCCATATCCGCGAAATCCAAAAGCATCTATATTATTTATTTCGAAAATTAAAATTTCTTATTCATCTTTAGAGCGGGTACTTATTACTTCTACCTATATTATTTTATATTATACAGTCTATACGGTACTATAATTATATTATAATACTCGAGTACGTTTTGTGCAATATAATATATAGTCACGCACATTAGTTTTCCTTCTAATATATCTACTATGTGTGTTCACACCCTGTGTCAAGTGATGATATTTTATTATTAATTATTTCGCTTTGAGTAATTAATTTCAAGCACATTGCGTATAGTATGATGTGTTAAAATTGTTGGTAGGTATTAGTCATTTCGAACAAGATTTGTATAATGAACTTGTCTAAAGAGATCGGGACATTTTTTAAGAAAGTTTTTGATGTTCTGATAGACTTTCAGTAAAGTCCATTTGGACTCTCAGTAGATAAATATTTAGCTTACTGGTTATCCACTATTAAAATCATAAATGGTTAATGATTAAATTAGTCAATTGCATAACAAAATATTATTTATGTATATGAGAAATAAGGTAACTGGGTAAAGTCCAAATTTCAAATGTCAAGGAGAAAGTTTGGTCTATCTGTTCGTGGAGCTATTATAAGATATAGTTAATGAACAATTATTGGATACATATTCACTAACAAATGTCCTTCTATACATATATATATATACAGCGGGAGAGAGAGGGAATATAATAGATTGGATACCTACCATTAAAAATATGAATATAATAATGATATTTTCTTTTTTTCTTTTTAAAATGAATATTTTACGGATAAAAATTAGTCAAAGTATTAAAATGAAAAAAAAAAAAAACAATAAAATCAAACAGACAAACGGGGCGAGAATAATAATAATAATAATAAAACGGCAAAGTGTGCGGTTCGTATACCGAGATAATTTATTGTTTTCATGGTGCTTTGTGTGCATGTTGCTCGACTTAAATTATCCGTATTAAAAAGTTAAAAGAGTTTTATACGAGCTTATTGTGTATTGTGTTTTTTTTTTTTTTTTTAATGATTATAATATAATATTTTGTATAAAATTGGTCAAACGACATGAACATTACGTAAACATAACAAAAAAAAATTATAATTATAATTCAAAATTCGTTTTTCATAACATAAATATAATAAAAAGAGATTTATTTACTTGTTCGCTGATAACACCCAGTTTTTTCGTAAAATGAAATATTATATTATTGTGCTGTATTTTATATTTTGATAACATTATATTTATTATGCATATAAGATATAGTGTTCGTCCCCCTAATAACTTAGTCATCCCACGAAATCATCATCGTCGTCCGGTTTGATTCGCTAAAAAGAAAAGAATATCTGATAAAAATGCATTTACAGGAAAGATATTTTTTATTATTATTATTATCTTTTAGCATTAATTTATGTATTATACTTCAAAGAAGCACACGTGAAGTTCCAGAGAAATACCTATACTTAATACTACCATATACATACATACATTACATATTTTAGTTATTGATCGAAACTCTTACACATATATCTGTCTATGTACTAGGTGTGTTCAGAAAATAACGGAAATTTTTAAACAATTTATAGCTTTTGCACCGCGATAATGCACTTGCTCACACTTTATTGTTTGTTCGTGAATTGTTGGCCAAAAACAATACTGTAATGATGCCACAGCCTCCATATTCATCAAACATGTCTCCATGTGACTTTTTTCTATTTCCAAAAATAAATGGAAATTAAAGGGTCGTTGCTTAACAAGCATAGACATTAAAAGCGCATCGCTGAAAGAGCTAAAGACTATCCCAAAAAGCGAGTTTGAAAAATGTTTCGAGAATCGGAAGAAACGCTGCCACAAGATCATATCTAACGGGAACTATTTTGAAGGCAACAACATTAATGTTAACGACTAAATAAATATTTTTTTTCGAAAAACTAAAATTCCCGTTATTTTCTGATCATACCTCGCATAGTTGCATATTTTATAGAACCACGACAACCTTTCCCAGGATTGTTCTGATTATGTTTTACTATAATATTATATTCGTTCAAGAGCAATTTTTTTTTTTATTATTATTTAGTGTTAGGTACGATACATATATGACTAAACCAAACTGAGTTAACATAATATGAAAACGATAATTTGTATATAATATAAAAATCGTAATTCGTTCTTTTGTCTGTTCTATTTTATTGATTTACCATAGCAACCATGAATAAAATCGTTAGAATCCGTTATTCATACGACTTGTAAATTAATTATATTAAAATCAACATGTGTACAAATTTTTGATTTTGTTCAATGAAAAAAAGATTATGCGGAAATACATATCTAACGATAATTTTTTATAATAATAAAATGATAATTTAAGTGAAGTGTGCTAATAAATTTGAGTAAAGCAGCTATATTTATAATTATATAATTTAAGAGGGTGGCCAATCACTCAATGTACTCACATTGGTATTCACGCATCATTTTCCATCATAATGATTGTGTAATTATTATTAAAAATGAACAATTTACACAACATTAAATATATATTTGATTTCAAATTATTTTTATTTTGAATTTGTTCACATTTATTTTCACAGGCGACCTTAAAGCAATTTAAATATGATCAATCGGATGATTATTTTCGATTAATTTAACATAATATTATTATAATACATTTGATGCACTTTCGATTTCGAAATAGGTTAAGAAAAAAATTTACTAAAATTCCAACGAGATCAGATCGGTAAAGATTAAACCGAGTTGCTATAAATAGATCGCAACGTAAATTTCGTTCAGTACTTGTGCAGAATATAGTATTATAACAAATGTATAGTAATATTGTTACAAAATATAAAACAAAAAACAACCGTGCGTTTACAGAGATGGGCGATTTATCGTTTTCGGTCTCAGGAGAAAGATATTCGCGTGGAAAGACCTCGAATGCGGATACTTTAAGACGACAGACGTGAGCCGCCAGAATGTAAGGAGTGGGGTATTTGGACGTAGGGGGTTCTTTGGTAAAAACAGTATACGTATGGTCGAGAGTGGTAATCACGGTCATGTTAGTCGGTTACCGGATATAGCCGCCAATGCGTGGCAAATAGGTTTTTGAATCGATACACGTATTCACTGTACTTACATAATACAATATAATATTATTGTGTTATACCCGGCCGAAAATCGAATTATCAATTACCATCGTTCGAATTCAGGACCAGTATTATATTATACTCGCGAATAGATATATTAAAATAATATTGTTGTTAGCCGGAGGTCGATAATACATAGAAATATAGAATACAATAACTTGTATGCAGAGAACTCGGATTTAAGTTTCTAAAAATACTTCTTATTATAATATATTATACATCGTGAATTTTATCAGCGTCGATTTTGGAATGTTGAAAATGATCGTTGAAAATTTAGGCCACACCCTTCCCCTTTTCACCTGGTTAGGTCCGGTAGTTAAAATGAATTTATGTCCCTTCATTGAAATAATAGGTATAATTTTGGACTTCACCCCCCCCCCCGAATTATATTTTTTTAGGCAACCTTGATAATAGTTTATTGTTTAAATATAAGATTAAATATATAAAACGATATTTGCATCATGCATACATATTTATATTAATTTATATTTGTTTGCAGTAGTAAACTTGATTGAGATGGAATGTACGTGATGAACACGTGGTTGGATTATCTTTAACTCGATATTCATTGATACAGCTAGAATAATTCAACCTGGTAAAGTAAATGACATGTTTGCAGGCATTAGGATTTTTATTCTATAGATAATTAATTATTTTAGTATATTTATAATCATATAAAAAAAAAAATAACTATAAATAACTAGAATTTCGAAAATTGTATCAAGTATAGGAAGTACTTATTTTCGGTGAAAATTTCTGTTATCCACATTTATCTTCCACTAAAAAAAAATATTTAAAGTTAACATAAATTGTTTTTGTGTGATAAAGTTATAAAGTGAGATATTCAACAAACCCTGCCATCCCTTTCCCCAAAAAAAAGTTTCGCACGTACGCCACTATTATAGGTAAACTGAGTTCCAAATAGCATAGGTATTTTTGTTTAAATTTTCCTAAGCAACCAATTGAGTACCGATATAGTGCTCCTGTGTAGTGTTGTAATTTATGAGATAACGTCATTATATTATTATTCTTTTGAATCATGTTATATTATAGAATAAATCTCAGAATTCAAATTTTACTCCAATTTGGTTTATTTGCTTTTTCAGTTTTTTGCAATGCCTAGGACATTGTCTCGATCAAAGAAAAAAAATCGACTTAAATAAAAGTATAGTTATAATATATTATCGTGATCAATTTAATTTAATATTTTGCAATGGTTCAGCATTGCATTCACTATATAAAAAAAGGTTTTTTGAAAATATAATAATACCCCCTTTTAAAACTAATGGATCTCTCTTTCTCTTTCTCGCTCTCTTTTTCCGAACACTCAAGGCTCAATTTCGAACCTAATAAAATAGACACACCACGCCTATACCTACATACCTATATTTACATACTCAAGACGTTTATATCTGCAGCAGCACTCTTAATGAATAAATTATATCCACCAACTTCTAACTCTAAAATATTTCCATATACCCAGGCGAAGGTGTCCCGGTTAAAGTTCTCTCCGGGGTAAACCTCCAAAGACAATCAAAATCGTGTTTAATAATATTGTTATAATATAATAATAATAATATAACGATAACATTATACATACCTTATATATATATATATATTATCTGCGATTGTAAAGTGCGAACCGGAGAAACGCTCGACACACCGAGTATCGCGCGTATACCGTTGGGGATAATATTTAAACGGTAAAAGCTTATTCCCTCTCTCCATTGATACATTTTAGAGAAATTACATGATGGCTCTAAATTTCGTAAATTTATATACCATTTGACAATTAAAATTTGATAACCATCATAAACGATAGTTTATCAATTTATCTATAATCGTGATTATTTTTGTTATTGATTTGGTACTGATCAACGCACGGTCTCACGATAATCAACTCTTGTTTTCTTTTGAAATTTCAAAAGTTTTGTACTTGTTCGTTTTTTTTTTTTTTACAAAAAAAAACTCTATAATGTCTAAAATAAAAAAAGTTACACAAAGATGATTTCTACCGCATCCACGTAAACGTCTGGTAGTAGTGATACTGTGATACTAGACACAGTAAAAATATCTCATAATGACAACAATATTGTACAATTATTTCTTTAAGATAAGATTATTTAAATTTATAGATATACCTGTTATTTTTATAATAGTATACAAATATTCTATATACATTTCAAGACCAAGTAAAAACTATCGATCCTTGTATCACTGACATTAAATTAGAAAATATTAGATTTTGTATTATAAATGTTGTAATATATTCTGATCAAAAATAAGTAATTATTAACATCAAAACGGTTTTTTTTTTTATTGTTATGCATTATGATTAAGTCAATTCCTATTTTAGAGTAATGCTGAGAAATATAGCAGAGTCCCCAATGTAAATGTGTTTAGAAAATTATCAGGAAACCTTCCATAAAAAATTCCCTAATACGACACTGTCTACCCAAAAGTGAAATACTCTTCAACAGGTCGACGGAAATTTAAAATATATTTAGATTCCTTCTATTTCCATGTCAAATTGTGTGTATATAATATATAAAACTATTTGAAAATCAAAAAACAGTATTGATTTAACCCCTAAAAATAAGGGCTAGTATCAGCCTGTGCATGCATAATAAACTTATCGAAAATTGATCACCTTATATTCTAAATATATCTAATACGAAATTTAATTTTAAACTTCGTCGACAAACTCGTATATTTAACATACAATTTGGAGAGTATGACAAAATAACACACATTTGTAAAATTATATTTATTGGCCAATCGGAAATAGGAAAAAACATAATAATACCATCCTCTGGTTATGTATTTTTTTTTTTTAATATACATATTTTATGTTTTTGTCAGTCGTGACAAGATATTTACAAGATATTCACCTGTGTTCATATAATCTTTAGAAATATGACGGTAATCATAAAAAAATACAATACTCGAACAATATCTAATTTACCTGAAAACTATGATTTAAAATGATTTTCTTCATTTGTTATTTATTTGTTTTCCCCTTAGAAAATACGCAGCAACAATAAAAGACGTTCGGACGATGTTATGGATCAAAGTTTTGTTTCGGATGAAATTCAAAATGGTAAGAGTTTATGAAATTATATACCTAGCTACTTTTTATCTATTACCTTATATCTATTAACATAATGGTAAAAAAGCCAGACAGCTCACCGTGAACTAAAGCCACTGTAGTATATGGACGTTTGAAATATTTAGGATATAAAGTGATCCAATTTATGCACCGAAATCAACCTTAAATCAAAGCAATCAAAAAATAATTGAGAGCAGTATTATTTATACTTCGATTTATCGATATTTGTCGTCAGCTTTTTAAATTTTGTAGAAGAAAAAGTTGTGAATCGCGTCTTTTAAGGTACGGTGCAAATAATTGTAATAATTTTCACTGACTAAGAGTTTTCCGAGAAAAAACACATCCTTGTAAGAGAGTGAACTGTCAAAAGTTTCAACAAATTGTCTTAAGTCAAGTACTTGAAAGTATTCGGAAATTCTGAATCTGCGTGAAAAATCTGACCATTTCGCTGATTTTATTAGTATTGGTTTATTTTAACAAACATATTCTATGTAATAATAATATAATATATATTATTGGGAATTTTGCAGTAAAATGTATAGAACGATAATTATCGTACACTGTGATATTGAATTCACAACACGAATCCATTTTATGGGTACTGTATGAACAATATAATTACCATTAAACATAACAGTTTAACTGTTGTTGATTTTAGAAATATAAAATAGTATTTTTATTTTCCACTAATTTTTTTTAATTTCAATTAACAAAGACGGACATACTTCGCACGTTATTGTAGGTGAGAATTTGCCAAAGTAGGACATAGAGGGGAATTTAATGTTTACCTGTAGCAAAGATAAGTCTTGGCTTACAAAAAAAAAATGATTCTAAGTAGGGTTCAATTATACAAGTTTTAAAAGGACGTAATATTTACAATTTTGACAAAATTTGGTATGAAAATTTGTATAAAAAAAAAAAAAACACTACATTAGATTCATGTTTTTTTCTTATTGAACACTAATTATAACTTATAATGAACCTCCTGTTAAATTTCCAAGCACTTTTATTCGGTCTAACAATTTATCCACCGAGTACCTACCACATAAAAATTACATAAAGAACTAACAGAATTAAAATGTCTATAAATAGCTCAAAAATGGCTCAAATGTTACCACATCTAGAAAAGGTAAATATAAGTTTTCTATCAAAATATTAAGTCTCTGCGAACATTTTGAACTAAATTACAACAAAAAAAAAAAAAAAATTCAAAAAAATACAAGAATTATTTTCGTAAATTTTCCCATTTTCCCTGATTTTTTCTCAATTATTTTTAAAACCGCTTTGAAAATCAAAAAAATTATCTATTTAAAGTATCGACTAGATAAAATTTCCTTTCATAGAAGATGCTACAATTTATAATTCATACGTCGGAGCAAAATTTTTTGTAGAAATAGTGTACACAGTAATAAAAAAATAACATTGTAAAATCAATACATTACTCGCTTTAATCAGAATGTAAAATAAAGGGAAAACATGTTTTTCAAACTGATAATGATAAACTTGTTACTAAGCCAAAAAAACAATCATACATATAACCAAACAAATAAAACGTGCTGAATCGTTCCATAACCAAATAAAAATGATATTCCGAATTTGTAACATTGTACGTAAATTCATTTTCAATCGTATTAGCTTTTTTGGTCAGAGATGAATTTCAAATGTTCTCAATCGTTTGACCAAAACATTTACGTTCTCACATAGCCCTTTGAGTTATTACTGCATTAAAGTTTAGAGTATTTTTAATAACCCAATAAGGGTTTTTTAAGAAAAAAATAAATTAAAACATAACAATGACCTAGCGTCTTGGTATTACTCAGAATCAACAAATATTTTTCGATCATGTTTGTAGAATCTGACGCGAGTGTTGTAATAAGTACACATGTCGAAACTACAAGAGAAATGAAAGCTTACATAAACGCTTTAAAAGCGAATAAAAATAAAATGGCAGGTGTGTACCTACTTATTTGAATATTTAAATCAACCGAATAAATATACAGGTTTCTTTTTTTCTTTAAATCATTGAAAAAAATACAAGCTTTGGTCCAGGATTTAATGAAAAACACAACGAATGATTCATCACAAGAAGAAAATTCAAGCGGCATATTTGTATGGGAAAAAATTTCAGGTATCGTATATTTAAAAAAAAGTTTGTTCTTATCGAACTAAATATTAATATATACGATGGAAAAAGGATTCACAAGAAAAAGAATAAAATAATAAACGGATTCTGTACAAACACGATCGTATATCTATAATACGCGTTCATAGTAATTCGTTTTAAAAATAGAATTTAAATTACGGTATACCTATTAGGTGGATATTTTTAA
The DNA here is from genome assembly GCA_902439185.1 of Cinara cedri. Lineage (NCBI taxonomy): Eukaryota > Metazoa > Arthropoda > Insecta > Hemiptera > Aphididae > Cinara > Cinara cedri. The sequence continues at coordinate 1,073,994 of CABPRJ010000485.1, read as the reverse complement.
TACAATAATATAATATACTATTAAAAGAAATCTCAACTTAAAATAAAATGTCCACAAGACCGATTGTTAAAAAATAATAATGAATTTCGTCCAAAATATTTGAATCGTGAAAGATTTCAATAATATTTTGAACGACATAATTATAGATAGGTATATATTTTTAAGGTTAATCTAGAATTAATAATTAAATAAAATAATTACAATACCGATTAAAGAGAAGAATACATCTCATTTCAATGAATTCATTTAAACCGTAGGTATATAAATTTAACCCTTAGCAAATAAAAATTAGACGTTAACTTCTAATATTCCAATAGACCTTAGATATTATAGATATTTCTATAAAATTATAAAATGTAATCAAATGAAATTCGGTACTTACAGTCAATATTATAAATAAATAGGCAATTATAATACAAAATTATACATAAAAAAGAATTTAATAAAATTAAATATGCAGATAACTATTGTTATTGACATGTGTCAAATGTATCGATAAATTGTATATAAAAAAAAAAAGTAATTTAATTTCCAATTCCGAGGACTGTTCGGTTATATTTTTAAAAAGAAGAACATTTAAAACCAGATTATTTTTTTTACTAAAATTTTAGTTTTTTTTTACAATATGATTAATACATTAAAATCTATAAACATCAAGAGCGGACATGACCTTTTTTTTAAGAGTCCGTCTCAAACAATCGTTTTAAAAATATCTGTTATTTTATTTTAGCGATTAAACACATGAGGTAAGGTTAAATTCTGAAATTGAAAACGATTTTTGACGAGGTTTTCGATTTAAATGACATATACATTTTTGTATGACTTACATACATTCTCATTATTATAAGAACACCACGATTACAATTTTCAATTTAGTTACACTAAATAATTACTTCGTAATAGAAAAATATTCGAATACGAATAGAATAATACTTTGAAAAATATCTATACCTATATACAAGTAGATTCATTAAGCATGCTCAGATAAATTATGTACATTTTTAAATTCTAATTTTTGGAGTTTTTAAATGCAGTTAAAAACGATATTATCGTGTACTTAGATTTTTCACAGCATTTAAGGAATATCATACTATGGCGATGCCAACTTTGATATCTCAAAAAAAAATCTATATTTAAAATTACATAAATAGATGGAATAACGTTTAGATAAATTTTGGTGTTGGAATTTTTTGATTTCTGTCAACTCGTTCATAATATATTCCACTTTCAAGTTACGATAAAAGAGGAATAGTCACGTTGAGTCACTACAAAAATTATGTTCCACTACTCCTCCACCACCTAAACAAATGGAATACCTCATGTTAACGGAAATCAAAAATTTTAACACCAGAATTTATTTTATCTAATATTCATTTATGGAATGTTTAAAATACTTAGTTATTTTAAAAACCAAAGTTGATATAACCAACATGATACTCCTAAATGTTTTGGAAAATCCAAGTGTACGAAAATATTGTCTAACTATATATACACTTATAAATTTCCTAAATCAAAATGTGCATGCTTCCATAATTTACCCCTAAAAATGAGCTGAGAAAGTTTAATGAATCACCCTGTATACTTTCAAATACCATTTTTAAAATTTCCCTATTTTTAATAAATAATTGTGTTTTTACATAATACAAGTATTATCTTATCAGTATAAAGTTATAAATAAATTCATTACTGATCATTACTCAAGTGTGTACATAAATTACTAACTTAATGAGATTTTTTTTTTTTTTTTTAAAAGGAAAACCTCCAAGATTGGAATGTAGAGAACCTCTGACCGTCGAAATCCCTATTTTGATAACCGATATCACTCATATTATTAATGATACGTTCAGAGACCATTTGTGCTACGATCTTCCAGGAAATAAAAGAAAATTATTCGACTCACTAGTATGTACGAATTAATAATATTTGGTTCTTTAACTTAATCCGTTTAATATGGTTGTATAAAATCGATTTCATACCGTTATTATTGAATAAAGCAATGATGGGGAAAAAAGTTTAATTATCCTAACGAGAGTTACATATTAAAAAAAAAAAATGTCATATTATAGGAGCTCAAAAAGCATTTATCGTTGATTGAAAATATCCGGTGTGCGGAAAAAGATGTTATGGAAGTGCATGAACGTCTTTTAAGAGCCGGCAACAATAACAGCTGGATCGCATTGAAGCCGTGGAACGTAGCAAATTACTCACTGCTGCAGTATCAACGAATGTCCGCCAACAACAATACCATAGAGAAAATAGAAAGTGAGTGTATACCTAAGCCATTTTTAAAATTATATTTTGCACCGTAATAATGTTATTTTCGCGTATCTACTTACATTTTTTATTTTTTTTTATTTTAAAATGTATATTCAACCAGGCGTTGTCAACCAGAATGAGAAAACTAAGATTTACGGTATACACGAAGAGTTAAGACGAGTGAGGATGCGTTTGAATAAAGAAAGACCAAAGTCAGTTCATATAAAGAAAATGATAATAATAATAATATATGGTGAAGAAAGTTAAGTATATATAATATTTTTAGGTTAAACATAAAATATCAAGCTCGCAAAACGGCTTCGAGACATTGCAGTATGGTGGTAGAAAAACCCGAAGACACCGTTTACTTATCCGTAAACACTAATTTAGTACGATTTACTCATTTCAAACTTGGTGCCGTTTACAAAGTGAGTGTGAATATGTTTTTTTATAGACCATAGATAATATCTAGGGAAACGTTGGATTTAAGTAGTAATAAAATAAAAATCATAATGTATAAGGTAATAATCGTTACCTACAAGTATACACATAGTTAATGTTAATTGTATTTTAATTAAGTTTTCTCTGAAAAATCAGACAGCCAATCGATCCTAAAACGAAATATGGTGTTAACATATAAAATATAAAAGTACTATACGTCATTTTTCACTTTTGAACTCTATGGCGTCCAGAGATTGTACAAAAACGAATACACCCTGAAAACCTAACGCGTTTTTTTCTTTTTCTAACCGAACTTTGTTTCGGTTGTTTTCTACGTGGTCACTGTATTCTCTTTAGTCGTAACTCTATAGTTTATTTATTATAAAAATCATTGTTTAATTAATGACTAAATAATATAACAGGCATGTCAGTGAAAATACGTATTTTTTCTATCACTACAAATGTACCTAAAATTCAAAACTTTCAAGGTAAACTTATAAACATAGTTTACAGTCTGTTTATTAAGAATATTCAGGAATTCTTTGAATTTCACTGGGTCATTAAGGTAACAAAAATACTTTCAGTTGAACAATAAAATTGTTGTAAATTCTTAGATAATGTAGTTTATTTATTAAACTAGTATACAGTTCATCAACATTAAGAATTATCCTTTATTAATATTACTATTATTTTTCCGTCTACCGTCAATACGATTAAACCAGGTCCAGAATAAAATTTGAAGAAAATAAATATTTATTCCAAAAACTAATAGGTATTCTAATTTATTTAAACTAAATTTTTAAAAAGTCATAATATTGACAAAATAAGAAAAAATAAACCGAAATGGTTTAGCCACGTCATGTGGAGAGACAAATCAAAAGCAGTAAGCATTGTAATAAAAATAAACACAAGAGAAAAAAGAGGGAGAGAAAGACCGAAAAAGAGGTGTTTGCAATTGAGAATGATAAGAGGATGGTGGGTGTAGCAAGGACGAGTTTGAGGTCAAGTGGAAGTTTAGTACGAAGGTAGCTGATCCCAATACAGTTGAGATAGTGACGAATGAAAAGAAGATTTACTATAGGTCATAATAGTATAGTTAGTAGGGGAAATTTAGTACTGTCAATTAAGGCACAATGGATTAGTACGCACTACTCGATGCCCATACCGTATTTGAAATCATTTTTTCTCGATGATACTTTAAAGTACAACAATTATATGCTGAATATAAAATCTATATAATTTTAATTTAAAATCAATTCTGAATTTTTTTTTTTCTTTCAATAATTTAAATGTGTCTGTGTGGTATAGTTTTAAATACTTCCTGCATAAGTATCTTAATTTTTATCATATGGGCTGATTTCATGTGTCTTCTACTTAGAATTAAAGACATTGGATCCAATAAATTTTCGGTCAAAATAACTAGTTTGATATTTTAATAATTATCACTCCGCAAGTGATCGAAGACTAAGTTTAAAAATGTAGGGCTCAGATCTTTTACTATAAATTTACTAAAGTTTCAAAACTGAGTTTACAATAATGTTAATATAAATAAGGTGATTTTTAAAATAAATGTTAGTATTCCGTAATTAATATTCAATTAGTATCAAGTAATAACCTTCAACTTGTCTATTAAACCATATACCAAAGTTTCAAATGTAAAATAACTTGTTATGTATTGATATAGTAATTTGAATAATAATTCACATCAACTACTTTTTATTGTCAATAAATAGTTCTAAAAACGTGTTTGTAAAGTTCCTAAAATCGTGAACACTCCCCGAAAAATCACCCGAAATTCGGCATTCATAATATCCATATTTCATTCTTTACAATTACCGTGATTAAATAAAAAAAATTGAATCATATTATTTCTTTTCCCATGTGATTTTATCGTCAAGTCACAGACATGCTTTATATGTGTGTAAAATAATTATTCTGACATGCCTGTCTATTTATTATAGTTGAAATAGTAACTCAGCAATGTTTTGTTAAAAGGGCGTCTATCAAATTTAACTTTTATTGCAAAAAAAAAGACAGTAAATACATTTTAATAAAATGTATCATGCAAAACAATTACTCGTTTTTCAACCTCGTTTACAAAGTATTCGTGCATTGAATGTGGTATACACCCTTTTAACAAATCAGTGTTGAATTAATTATATTTTAAAATGGCACCTGGATATCTTTTAGTCAACATTTAGTTTTTTATTTTCAAAATTACCAACTTAATTTTCTGTATTTAAATACACCGTTTTACTAGTGTATGCTTCTAATTTTTCTGAGTTTTTTTTTTTTTTGATACCAAATGCGCATTTTCGACTTTTAGTGGTATACGCCCTTCAAAAAAAAAACACCATTGGACAATTACATTTAATTTCTTTTGAAAATAAAGTTGTTTGTGTCTTCGAAAATTCAGATATATTTAATCAAAATGAATATACATATTCCAAAACTCATCAGTTTGATAATACTCTAATGTTGAATCTTATTCCATGAAAAAATTCAACATTTCAAATTCAATTTCATTCAATTTTTACCGATTTTTCTGATTGATATTTCTTATCAATTTTATTTGTGCTTATTTACTATGATTTCAATGTAGGTACAACAGGAATAGTTCGACTATTTTAATTAATAGTATAAGAAACAGTTTTCATTATCCAACGCAATCTAAATATTTTGGTATTCAAAAACCTTCCAATAGAAATGCATCATTTAGTTGAATTTTGGACGGCAATGTTATCATCGTAAACACGAATTAATTAACAGTTAACCATGAGTAATTGATTTTTTTTTTTTATCAGAATTTAATAACAAATCGATTAGGCATCAAAGATTAGGTTAAGTTAGGTAACTGACACACACTATTTTTATTATTTTATTTTTAATTTTTAAATCACTAAGAGTAACTATAAAGTGTAAATATAAATCTTGAATATCCTTCTTCTTTTGCTCTCTTAGAGTTTTGGCTAACTCTTTAAAAATATCACAGCCTCTATTTAGTATCAATTCCAATTTACTATATTTAACACTCTCGATTCTTCATTTATACCGTCAATCTGTCCTTTTCTAGGTCTCCCACGTGTAGGTCTTTTCCCTAAAACACCTATTCGAATGCTACTCTTAGTGAATCATTATCTGTTCGACGCATATAATATTAATGTGGCATACTTATTGTCTTCTTTTACTAAAAGCTAAACCTTGTCATTGCGAATAAAGACTTTCATTCCTCTTATTTTAATGTCAGAATATGTTAATATTGACATCAATGTCTTTCTTGGTATTCCTCTTCCTTAACGGCCATTGATTATTTCTTTCGATATGTTGGTTACGAAAGGTGAATGTATTATTATGTTTCGTATCCTTGTTAGAGTGTCAATTGATTTTTCGTGAGTATTGTATATTTGTAGTATACCGAAATATTATATATTCTGATAACATTTTTGAATAATAAATTGTAGGACGAATACAACCCTTATTTAATTTTATGCAGAAAGCGTTGGTAAAAATTATCGATACTTTAAAAAGATGAAGTATTCGAATTATAAAATAATTTAAAAATAAGTAAGTATCTTATTCTACGATGGAAGTATAGTTTCACGTTTAAGTGTATAGAAGTACAATATACGGACTGATGAACTTCCGACTAAAATAAATAAGTACATTAAAATTGTAAAATAGATCAACTTTTAAATAATATAACACTACTAAGATACACAGTATTACTCAAATAAATTTTAATTCAGTCAATGGCATGTATTACTGTTTTGTAGGATAATATAATAATTATAAATTCTCTTTGATTTAATTTTTTTCATATTAAGATTACCTTAACGAAAATGTCGGCACATTATGTCGGCAAACATTATAATTAACAAGGGAATTTTTAAGTACAATATGGGTGTAATAATTTTTATTATTAAACGTGATGTAAATATTTTGCAAAAATTACCTATTATAATATAAAAATGTTTTACTACTTGCATATTCTATATTGTTTTGATATGCGAAAGAAATACGACTTAAGATCACCTGAGTTTATTTTGTGTAGGACAAGAAATTATTTAAATTTATAGTAATTTCTTCTCACTATTTGTTCAGAAAACAATAATCGTTAAAAACTCGGGAAAACGTATGGTGTCGTTTAAAATTGTATCGCACAACAATTCGGTAAACGACGTCTTTCAATACGATTATACGCCTTTGCGTATGCTCGCACCGGGTTTAAACACAAAAGTCACGGTGACGTACACGTGCGTGTCGATGGAAGACGAATACGAACTGATGACCATCGTCACCAAAGACGGTAAAAAAACAAACGTTGTTGTTTGTGCAGAGAACGCAATATCCATATTGACATGTAAATATTGTTCTTCATATATCATATCTCTAGTTTTAAAAAGTAATTTCAGAACTTCGGTTCTAGTCAGTGCGTTGGCAAGGTTGTTTTATTTTCAATAGTTGGAGGGAGGGGGAAACCAGAAATGTATTAAACACTGAACCGCAATAACATTTATCGATAAAATCAATTTCGGTTTTTTCGTTACCTCGTCCAATAGAAACAAATTGCAAGAAACCTAAAACATCCATCCAATATACTCATGTCAGCGTTTTTTAAACGCGTAATAATTTCCTAAATATATTAACTATTTTAAATTATTTGTATAAGTATAGCTATTCTTTGACATATTAAAATATTTAAATTTAATTTTTAACAATTTTTTTTTTTAAATTAAGCTCAAAATTGTATTTTGCTTAGAATGGTTGTAATTTGATCGCCGTTTGGTTTTAACCATCACTAAAGTTTTTGATCTGGATGACGAAAATTAATGTTTTTCCCACGCATTATTATAACTTATAATTACTATTTACATTTTTTAATTGCTCATTAGCTATAATAGGGGTACAGTATATTTTTGATGGTAACACCGTTTATTCGAGGCTTTTAACATTATTTGACGATATTTATTTAAAAATGTTTATGTAAATTTAAATCGTATTATTATATCGTTATTACAAGCCCACGAAGATAAATAATTCATTATAAGTATCTTATACACGAGCATATATTATTATATACTACATGAATTGTTCAAACATAAATATTTTATACTTAGTAGGTACCTAAAACGCATTTATGCAATTACTAAAATTAATAATATTATTTTACATGAGCTTATAAAAACGATGTACCTACTGTGGAGTATGCATTATTTGTATGTTGGTTTACTGTTTCGTTACTACAATATTATTATGATTAAATTAGAAAACATTTTCGGGGATATATTATACAATAAAACACGTACAAAAGGAGTTTTATTTAAATTGAGATGCATAAAAGTTATCATATAGGCAAGTTCAAATGTCCGTTAGGCATCGAGTTTCAGTACTACCAGTCAGAAGATCCAGAGATCAAAAATAATAATTCCTACCCAGAAAACAATCTTAAATATAAAATAAACGTTGTATTTTAGTTGATCTTTATATGTTCACAAAATAATATTAATCGAGCTAACTACTAAGTAATATTTCTAACGTTAAAGAGAACTGATAATATTAATAACGTCACTGTTGTAGGTAAGAATTTGCGAAGGTAAGATACATTAAGTTATTTAATTTATGCACATGAGCAACGATAAACCACTGCTAAAAAATACGACTCTGAGCTAAATTCAATTATACTTATTTTGAAATTTACGATTTTCATCAAAAAGTGTTCTTAAAACCTTAGGCTAGTTATCTTTATTCACTACGAAGTACAAAATATAATGCACCTCGTGTTAAATTTTCAAGCAATTCTGTTAAATCAACAATTGAATTCACATAGTACCAACCAAAGACAAATTACATAATAAAACTAGAATATGCGTCTCATAGAAATTTTAAATAACTCGAAATATTTTCAAAATATTTACAAAAAACATATAGTGTAGAAAAGTAATATAAATATTTTCTGTCCCATTTTAAGTGTCTACACATATTTTTAATTTAATTACAACAACAAAAATAAAGTTATCCTAGGGTAATGGGGACAATTGCAGCCACTGTTGTAGGAAGGAAGTTTGGAAGATATAAAAACGGAAATATATCTGTATACAATGATAAACCATTGCTAACGAAAAAGCGATTCTGTACGGAGTTCAGTTGATAGTGTTGATTTTTCAACCGAATTTTCCCATTTATTGATAAACCAATTGGCAAAATCAAAAAATAATTTTCAGAAAAAATGCTTGTTGTTAAAAAGTTGTTCAAAAGAAAAAAGTCATAATATTTTACAACACATTTGTACATTTTCCGGATTTTCCAATTTTTCACATTTATTGGAAAAACTCTTGGAAAATCGAAAATCGAAAAATAATCTGCTTAATACACCACCCCAGTCAGATTTATTTTCAGAAAAAGAGTTACAATGGAAAAAAGGAGAAATATTTCTAGTGAAAAAATTGATTTTAACATAACATATGGAAGACTCTGTATAAACTTAACCAGATCACTTAGCTTCATTTAAAATTAATTTTTAATTGCGATGATTATTCAATCCTTTCGTTTTGTAAACTTAATCGTCCTATGTCCTTACACACCTTCCCAACTTCCCACCTACAACATTGGCCTACCCAAGATGTGAAATATGTCTGAGCATTTGAATTTTAAGTAGAAGTATATGTATCCAAGAAACTACTATTACCCCTCACATTAAACACTAATTACCTACAAATTTACTAGGTTATTTTCCCCTCCTCCACCAGTAAAATACTTTTCATTCGTCGGTAGAGATGCTGCTTCAAAAAACAGGGCTAAAACAATAAGTATATTACATTTTAAAGCGTGCAAACAATAATTAAATATTAAATAGGTAGGTTGGCAAATATTATATATTATCTCTTGAATAAACAAAATATAACAAATATAGTACACTGTAAAACACTATACTCAGCACTTCCACGCTATATTAGAGAATATAAAGATATCAATGTCTGTTAAAAAAAATGAACGATTACTCTTACTTGAATAGATGTTTGAATTTTAGATATTAAGCCTGAATGGTATCTAATTTACACTGTCTTTTTATATTCAATTATTATTGGTCACATTCGTTTTATATGAATGTCAAAAAAATAACCAAGTGAAATTGTAAACGAAATCATTACACGAGTAATAAACCCATTTTAGATTATTTCTCTTAATATAATACAAAAAAGTGCGTTTTTATTCGTTACAAATTAATATTATTGAAACTTAATAAAATTTGGTTTAGACATTTTCGATAGTTACGATATGAAATCCGTTTTGGAAAGCCAAACTCATCGAAATTTAAATGCTGAGACACTCTGCGTATTTGAGTGCAATGCTTGTCTGGTGGGTGCTACCAAAACGATTGTGGTCATGGTAAAAAATACCGGACGTTCAGCCAAATTTATTTGCGTTCCCGAAGACGTTTGGTATACGCAATCGGTTGAAGTAAGTGCCTACATGACTATACATATATAAAAAAAGTTTATAATATTTAATTACAAAATATGAAAACTTTAGACGTGGCTGTGAAAAGGGTAAGTTCAAAAAGGGTCAGCGCAAAATTATGTTAAGTCCCTATAATCACCAAAACATACCTAATATTGTTATTAAATATAAAATTAACTTTTTCTAAGTATGCGCGTAGTATATAATTCTAGGCGGCCACAACTGACAACGACGGAATTTCCAAGCTATTATTTTTGTTTAAACTCGTTAAACTCGAGTTTTATCAACTAAATATTATAATATTTTTGTTTTTTCCAACATTATGAAAATTTTTGTTTGAATATTATAATATTTTAAATATTCATTTATTATAACTCTCAGGGAAAAATAACTTATTATTATAAACGATTTATGATGGGGGAACGTTAATTTTAATAAACATTAAAGAACAAACAACACGGGGCATAACAAATATTCAGTTTGTTTTAACTTTAAAAAAATATATTCTCATAAGTATATTCAGAATTTAAATAGTTTTTCTTATTTTTTTTTTTTTTAATTTAGCACTTTAAATGTCTTTTTTATACACCCATATATATATGTATTTATAACTGCAGCCGGAGTAATTTAATGAAACAACTAAAATTATTTATCAAACAACTTGTTCTTCGCTATATTTTTAATATACTGAATATATAATTCGAACCCAAAATCAAATTTACATCTAATCGAATAGCATCGTAGTTTTTCCTTTTAGTATAGTATATAAATTCATTCACGATGTATACGAAATTATTCTGCAGGGCTAATGAGATTTATTTATCCATCAAATTTAAATGATCAACATTTAGATATAGTCTGCAATATATACATATAAGAAAACGGACGTTTAATTCATTTTATAATGTAAAGTGCATCAATAAAAAATCAGTTGAATTTATATTTATTAATTGTATTTTATATATCAAACTATAATACAACTAAGAAATAGTAAAAATATTTGTGAAATAAATTACAATAATATAATTTAAAATAACTGCGAGATGGTAATATTTGTATTTTTCAAAAAAATTATTAATATTAATACTATTACCTGATCAGCCTTATTTTCCCACGTAAAAATCATAGGTACCAAAATAGGTAAATAAATACAAAATTAATTGAAAGACACTAGAAAAAAAGGTAAATATAAGTCCACGTTTAAAAAATTAATCAGCAGATTAAAACTTCTTTACAACTGAATAGATTACGTTCTTTTTTACCCAATACGCTCGATATTTTATATTCAATATTATCCAACTGAAATAACCATATTTTTTTTTTATAACATTCTCAACAATTAGTGTACACCGAATAGTATCACTATTAAAAGTACCACTATTTTAGTACCAATATTATCATTTTAATGTCGAAATAAATGGAATACGCTTCTTCAACCGTTCTTTTCCCGTGCCCTTCAATTTAATTTATAGAAAATCATAGATAACCAGGTGCTTGTTAAAAACCTTTATTTTCTAGAACGTAGAATGGACAAATACAGTGAGTCTGGAAGTGTTTAGTATCACACCATCAATATTCGAAATCGATTCTGGACAATCAATGGCACTTAACGTTATGTTTAAACCGCATTTACCATCGTTCTACGTAAGTATATGTATCGGGTAGTTTATTTCAAATTTTATATGATACGCATAAAAAAAATATTATAGCAGGTATTTCTTTTTCTTAATTATTTGCATAGATCGTATATTACGTTTCAACACAAAATAATTTTCAAATACGGATCGGAAAATATTATAAATAGTAAATAGATACGTAATAGAAAATTGTGTTCTAAAGTATTCTAAAAACATGTTGAAATAATACTGTGGGTTATAACAGGTTAACCAAAAATTTTAATAACAAAATAATATGAAAAATATATATTTTATACCTATCACTTTTGAGGAGTAAAAAAAAAGAGGCTGTTACTACTGATAGGTGTACCTTATTATAGGTGGAAAGTAGAGAAGGTAGAAAATATCAAATAATTTAATTTATATCTGCACTTGATGATAAATGATAACTGACGAAATATGGTTCTGAGCTAAGTTTAGTTAAACGTGTTTTGAAATACCGTAATTTGTACGATTTCCGTCAAAATTCGATCTTAATTTATTTACTTAGTTGCATTCAACTTTTTTTTTCCCAATAAGTTAAACCTAATATAATACATAATTATGTGCCGTTCGAATATCACTGAGCTAGCCCTCTTAATTTGGTACAACAAACTACCAACTGCAGAACCTTTGAAGTTAGATCCCAATAGGCCGATCCACATTAAAAAAGCGTCCATACTATTAAATTATAATAAAGTAACAAAATAGTGAATTCCTATAGAAACTTTGATGTAGAGAAGAGTATGACCCAGCCGTATAATAAATAAACAGTATGTGATTACATAAATATATGGTCTAATGTTCAGATTGTGAAAGTCATTATAGTAATCTTTCGAGAGTAACTATCAACTAACGCGTATGCGTAAGAATGTGATTGTTGATTGAAAACTATCGTAGTTAATTTCGTAACCAAAGTAACAATCACTATAGTATTTCCCAGTCTTATGTCATAACTAGACAATGGAATTCTTAAAAACAACAGTTTAAACATAATATTTAAAAAAAAAAAAAAAATAAAGCCCTAAAATTATGGCGTGTATTTCAATAACGGCTATGCAAATATAATATTATATGTCAAATACTTATAAGTCAAATACAAGCTCAACCAATAGGTACGACAAATAAGAATCTCTATCTATACATTCCGAAAAAAAAAAACGTATAGATCCATTTTAAATGTTAACAAAATTTAAACCAAAAAAAAAAACATCAAATAAATTTCAATTTGAATGATACCGTCGTATTTATACAAAACCGATCACTTTGAATGTGCCACTGCACAATATTTACAATGACAACGGGTACGTAAAATAATAAAAAAATAATAATAATACAATGCAGCCAATTAGCATATTATTATCTTAAATGATATTATTGGAGCACCAATTATTACAAAATATAACGCACAGTCGTCACATTTCAATTTCGTAAACTAACAGATTTATTGTTTTGTTCATCAGAAACGATATTATATTGAGGCAATCATCGCCTATATTATTTTACAACGACGACGCTTCAATCAATTTCGGTAATAAGTCACGACAGTTTAAAATAAAGGGTTAAGATTTAACAATACATAATAATTGAATATGCGATGTCATATCCTATATACTCGAAAACTATTACAACGGACATGAGTTCGAAATTCGGATTGCAATGCGATATTTTAAAACGAAAATCTAAAAAGTCTATCACCACCAATGGACAAAATATAATATTGGATTTACTTTTTTTATAAGTTATACTTATAACAGTTTAAAAATTTAAATCGGAAGAGTAAAAAAAGGGAGTAATATTGCATATTCATTTTTAGATAAATTTATAACCTTTTCCTATTCTTCCGATCTAAACTTTAAATTTTTTACTCATTAATGGCAATTCTGATATTATGACGTTATGTCTATCAAAATATTTAGACATTTATACTTTATTTTAATAACTTGAAAAAGGTAGGGGGATTGCTATTTCAAAATTAGGAATGTATACTCATTTTAGGTACAGGGATTAGAGGTTATACATCTAAAATAGTGATAAAATAAAGCATAAACAATTTCATAATGATTGAATAAAATCAGAAATCAAATCCACAAAAAATTCTCCGAGAAAACCGGTAGTTCAAGATTAATGGATCACCCTGTAACACAATCGCATTTATTTTATTAACTGTTTTTATAGACATTAAAGGTCTTCAATGTTTACTAAATCAATGAAATATTAAATTTTTACCGTAATTTTTTTTCCATCCTCTCTAATAAAAAAAATGTAGAATATAAATATTATAGGATTATTTTTTTAAATAATTTAAAAGGTAAATGGACCTCGAGCGGACATTTTTCACTTCTGAGTTGTTGGACTTATTCCCCCTCCTCTATTCCCATGAAGCTATTATTACCATCGTTCTATCAGGAGGACGATTTTTTCCTCACTACCAGTAAATCCGAAAGAGGGATAAGTACTATTGACGAGAGGAATTTACCGTAGTCACGGGAAAGACGGAAATATTATTCTAAGTATTCAATTTAAAATGCATAGGTAAGTACTTGGAAAATAATATGTATGCATTTTTATTATTACATTTAGGTTTCATATTACTTCTATTAGCTATGTTATATACTATTCTTGGTTTAAGGTCAAATATATTTTCAAACATTTTGAATAGGTATCTACTTTTATATTAATTTTTAATATTGGACAAGTAGTTTAATATAAGTAAAAAACAATGCTCTATATTGGAAGTGGAAAAGTTTCTTTACTTAAACATCCACAAGGAAGAAATATTGTCGTTAATATTACTATTCTATATTATTAATTATTATCCATCCATTATTTCGGTTCTTCTTGTCAACGTCATCTAGCTAGTTATAGTATATTATCATGTGTCTATTTTATGAAATATTTCCTTATGTTACATATTACATCCTTTATACATATCCATTGTTTTCTTAACCTCCTTCTAAGTTCATCCAGAACATGTAGTATTATAACTTCAACTGCATAATAGTTTCTTTTTAAACTCACGTTGATTAATACTCGTAGTATAATTAATAATATTCTCAATTTTACCACCCAAAGTTAACGTATTAATTTATTAGGTTAAGTTAGGAAATTTCACAAAATAAATGTATTTTTTCGAATTTATAATTGAGTAGGTATATAATTATATTTTCGTTCAATACATAAAAGTCTCTATTGACGTTAATAATAAACATTATATCGTTTTCAAAATCCAAAATCATTAACGGGAAAGTGAAATCTAGAAATATCAAAGAAGTTTTGAAGTTTTAAACGCACCGAAAAATGTCCAAATATAAAAATAATAATAATAGTTAAAAGTAAAAATAAGTTATTAGTAAAAGTAATTAAGGAAGGTCAAAAGTTAAGAGGTATGTTTGATCTATATATTCATGGAGTATTTTATGGGTGGGGTGGATACACAATAGATTATCAAGGTTCACTAAAACATGCTTAAGGGGTAAAATGCCTAAAGGGTTTAACTGGCTCGTGAGATAGTATAATAAAACACACTCTCCTCTCTTATGCTGCAGCAATAACGCAACGAATAAAACTGCGACAATTGATACTATATTATCATAATAATAACAATCCTGGTATCGTGTTATTTTTAGACAGTATTTTAAGTGTTATTTATTCACAGTGTACCAGATTTATAATCATATCGGACAGTTCATGCGCTCACGAGGGGAACGTGTTTGGCGACGGTCAGATATTTGACCGACGAGAAATTCGGCTAGAGGTAAGTGATACAGCACGGGGTCGGTGGTCATGAGAGTCTACAGGGGTGGGAAGGGGATAAGAGGAAAAGAAAAATCGGAATTATCCGATAAAGGTACTAACGTGAACACCCGTGTATATCTAAATATACCTTTATATTATTGGTCTCCTGCTATAGGGACAAGATTTGCAGTCGACCGAGGAGGCGCCGCCCGGAAGCTACGTGCTCGACATGGGAAAAATTGGCGAGACCGTCCGGTACGTGTACGTGAAAAACACGAGGTACGTCCCAAAAACGCACCCGACAAAGTTACCATAACAGCGCGGGTATCTCGCGGTATCTACAACTCGCTAGGTCATAGTATTATATTATTATACTACCGTAATATAATTCACGTTGTCTCGGCGACCGAATCTAGAGACGACGGAGACATACTTGCGTGGGATGGGAGAACCACGTATTACATACGGTAGTGGTACGACTGCACAGCAGTTTTATAGGTTGAGCAGTTAGGCGATAGGAACTTTACAATTTCCGCTATATTACTATTGTTATTGTATATGTGGGCCTTGAGAGAGGCGTGAGGGATAGCCGTGCGTCGGTCGTGTGACACATGATTAAATGGATGGCGGACGTACGTGCAGATAAAGTTTCGTTCAAATCGTGAGTGGGATAAAAGAGTATATGACGGTGTATGGTGGTGTGTGGAAGAGGTGATGCGGTTGGCGAATACCTCAGTAAATTTGAAAGCGATCGCTAATTGTACAAGTTTATATTAATAACAATAATGATAGTAAACAATAGTAATTAATAAACTATATGCAAACCGAAAATTAGAACGAGGAAGACATTCTTAGATTTTATTTTTCTGTTTATAAACAACATTCGGACCAGAAATCGTATTCCATTCAACTTCTTGTGTAGTTTCTGTTACAAAAATTTTTTATTCGTAGAAACTTGAAATTCTCACCAAAAATGTATATTAGCTTATTCTATACAATGTATAAATTTTGGATTATGCCGACATTTTTAAATTTATTTAAATGCATAATTAAACGTGTGTTATTATTTGAAATTTTAGAGTTTTTTTGGCTTCACATAAATGCTTTAATTGCATAAAAGCGGTTCCTCCACAATCATCTTTCCTACTCTTATTCTTGCCTTGAATAACTAGCCTAAGTATCTTATCTCAAATTCCTTTGGGTACATGGAAAAAAAAACGTTTTTAATGAATGCGTTACCAACCATCCATTTGTATAGAATATAAGCTAGTATAAATTTAGTTGAAATATAATTTTTTTTTTTAACAATATAAACACTTTACTTTATTTATTTTAATAATCTTATATTATATATTTTTTTTAAAAAACATAATGTTAATATACCATAGAATTGTTTACAATGACATATCTCTCACTGACATAAACAGTACTACATTATATAATAATTAATGATATCCATATTATTATTGTATCTGACATGTTTTATGTATGTTATAAAATATCAATATGACATAAAAACATATCTACGAATTATTATATAAACAATCTTACTAATAATATACATTTAAAATTATTTCTTGTCTTCCACTTCATATAGTACCTAATATACAAAAAACTATTTGTTTAAAACCCGTCTAATCTATATAGTACCCACGTCTAAAATACACAATCTTAATTATTTGCAAATCACTGTTCTATATAAAAAGATAAATAGGCATACAATTGTTTATTGCAATTAAAAATATAAGATATAAAAAAAAAAACTTTAATGATGGACCGTGCAAAATGAATATTGTTTATAGAAATAATCGGAAACAGTGTAGGCATGATACTTATTTACTGTTTCTGACATCATGGTGACAAAAAAAATTTTAATCTTGAAAATAACGAAGACGAATAATTTCAGAGAAGATTCAAATATAAGACTATATTTAAATATAACATTTGAAGTAATCAAATCGAGAGAAAATGTTTATGGCATGATGACATCATAAAAATACTGTGTTACCAAAAGATAAAACATAAAATACGGATACTTTATAAAATAATGATGTCATCATAAATCGGTCAAGGAAAATAAATAAAAATGTAAAAAAACATATGGTATTGTTGATGGGTGTGCTATAGTTTTTGGTGGAAAGTTGGGAAGTTAGGATACGTAGTTTATAAATTATATCTGTATGTAACGATACGTCATTGGTAACTAAAAATGATTCTGCGCAAAATTCTCTAAAACGTGTTTTTTGAAGCAATTATTTTTAAACGTAAAAGACCTAAAAACAGCTCAAAAATCGACGCTTTGAAATTGTCAGAAAATCTAGAAAGTGCTAATAAAAATGTTCAATAGAATTTACTACCTAAATTACAGTAATAAAAAAAAAAAAATTAAAATGATGAATTTGTCTTGATTATCGACAAAAATGAAAAGAAAATCAAAAAATGATACCAGTGCACCAAATAAGCTATTTACACTTGCTACACAAGACGATCGGATCAAGATGTCTGATAATTAAGTTGTGTACAGACAAAAAAAATATCATAATAAAACCCAAACTAAGCGCTCAGAATCTAAAATATTCTTATATCTGTCAATAGGATTAATACCAAAAATAACCACACTTTAAATTTGGCAATGCGAATATAACGTGAACAAAAATTATAGTTATTATTATCCAAACGATTTGTTAACTATCAAGTGCTTTTAACTCGGTTGAAGTAATATATTATTATTTGTATTATGATTTGTATATACATAAGATTATACGACATACCAATCATCGTTTAATATTTAAAGTTTCTGTTTCATGATATTTTTTTTTCTAAAGGTCGCTTAGTATGTTTCAGTAATAGCTGTGATTTTAGTAGTTCGTATTTGTATTATATAAATCCAAATCCCGTAATTCAATATGCCAGAGATAAGTGAAATGTCAGCGGCTCTTATTTGCAAATTTGCAATATTGTTATTTATTAACCACTTCGTCGTACGGGGACGAGATGACGACTGTTCAGATGCTGCAATAAGAAGATGTTTATAATTAATTTGAAGTCGAGTTGTACGCAAAGTAAGTGATTTGTGAATGATCTGCGACATTAGTGTTTTGTCGCGGAATATTATTTGCGTCACACAGAACGACGATGATGATGTTTGATTTGGAAAACGTGAATGCATATAACGGAGTTGATTGTTGAGTTTTGTTTGCTTCGAATCTTAGCAGTACGTTAATAATAATTACATTTAATGTTACTCAGGCAGCAACTTTGGATTATATGTCGTATGTACACTGTTGCAATTGGATACAGTTGTGTCATATTGCAGAGAGAGCAAGTTGGTGTGTGTGAAGTTTTTTAATATTTTAAAATCGATATTTTAAATTCTGAGAAAAGAGTATATTTTTTCCATGTGTCTGTGAAAAAATTGCCAACGAAAATAACTTGCTTCAATCAAATATCTTGTATTTTCAAACTAGGTGGTGCGTTGGGAAAATTCTTTGTACGCCTACTATAAATATAACAATAAGAATACTCCGAAAAAAAAAATATTGACATAGTCTTCGTCAAATTCGATGTTATTGCTCATTTCTTATAAACCAGTTTGAACTTATTAACGAATAATGCAATTTTCACCGAATTTTTGACTAATTTTTGACTAGCATTTTTAAACATGATATAATTTCAAAAATATTTGGCTCTTTTAAGTGAATTATAGTTATGTTATATTTGTACACATTTTTCGGACAGGATCAAAACTAGGTTCATCAGAATTTTTCCTTTACTAATATACAAATGTTAAAGTATATTTGATAAGTGTTTGAAGCTGTAAATATTATTTTGTGTTTCAAAACCAATACACTCTATACTTGAATTGACCAAAAAAATATTTATTGGTATGGTAATGGTAACCTAACTCAGTTGTTTTCTGAACATATTTTAATATTTATATACACACTTTTTATGTTTGTTTTTTGCTTTTTATTTAAAATGTAAACGAATGAGTAGGCAATTTAAGACCATACAGGTATGACGTTTAATATACTTTAGATAGTAAATAAATACTACACCAAAGCGTGTAATAATATATTATTTCCTTTCATGATTCTCTTTCAGTGTTTCTTCTTTGATAAGTGATCATAAAACACAAGAGTAGTTGATTATAAATTTGGTACACACACTCTAAAAAGTTTTAAATTCTGAGTAGAGCGAAGAAACTTATGGTATTACAAAGATGTTTATTTTTTATTTTTTTTAACTATGCGCAACTTTTCTACCAGAAAACTGACTCAGATTTCTACATGTAGCATATTTTATGAAATAAAATCAACGTGAGTAGGTATCTTAAAGAGATAATTTTTTGATTTTCTCAAAAGTTTTCTCAACAAATTTAAAAACCAGAATAAAACATGGGAGGAAAACGTAGGAAAACGGGGAAATTCGGTACAACATTAAACAAATATTATTAAAGAAAATATATAAAACCTATTTAATAATTATTTTATTGTAATTTGATATAATATATATTATATATGTTATTGACAAAGCAATCAACTGAACTCCGCTCAGAATCGTTTTTCGTAATTAATGGTTTATCGTTACTTACAGGTATACATTAAATTATCTATAACAGTGGATCCGCCCGTCCCCATTTCGTCTAGGATATCTATTTAATCTTATGGTTCCGATATAGATAGTTATAATATACAAGTTTAAATAATAATATAACTTCTGAAGATTGTAATATAAATTCATCATATTAATTGTCTGATGTTAGATTTTTAGATTCTAGCGTAGTGAGGAATCTAGGAGTTTTAATATGTTCTATATATTTTTTTATGGGTGTAACTTTTCGATAAAATAAGATTTCCTCGATGTACTAAATGTAGTACATATTCTGAAAAGCTGTGTTAGTGACGTCATATTTATATTTCACAAAGATTTTTTAAAAAAATTGAAAAACTAAAAAAAAAATATATAGGTAAAAACGTAAATATTTTTGGAGCACTGTGGCATTAGAGATTTCATTGTTTTATTTTTTTTCAAACTATTTTTTTACTAAAAATTTGTTTTTAATCTAAGATTGTCTAAAAACCTTCTCTATTACATTTTGGATCTAGTTTTTCACGATGATTTTTTTTTTTTTTTTTTTTCAAAGTAGTTTTTATAGTAATTGAAAAAAACCGGAAAGATGATGAATTTAAACTGATAAATTTCCGGCATTATAATTCCTTTATGTCAAATTTTTACGACTTATATTTTCTACAAAAATTGACAAGTGATATTTTTTTAAATTTTGAATTTTGATTATTACTTATGAACAACGTTTTTTTTTTTTTTTGTTTTTTCAGAATTAAGCAAAATCGGAAAAAACATAAAAAGAAGAAGAAAATTTACGAAAATAATATTTTTATTATTTTATATTTTGTTTTTTTGTTATAATTCAGTTAAAAATTTAGTAGAGACTTTAAATTTTGCAAAAACTTAGGTTTGTTTTTTTAGACGTGATAAAATTTCCAAAATATTGGAGTCATTTTTGAGCTATTTATTCATTAATTTTGAGAGGTTTTTACGTAATTTTTTGTTAGTAGGTACTATATAGATAACATTGTAAAACTAAACAAAAATGCTTGAAAATTTAACAAAACGTCCATTATGAAGTGTACTTTGTAATCAAAATAAATAAACTGTGTTTAACTTAGGGTTTTTATTTTTTTTTATAATAACAAAATTTAATGAAAATCATAAATAAAGGCCGTAATATTTTACGGCCTCTCAAAACATGTATACCCGAACTTTGCGCTGAATCGTCTTTCGTTAGCAATGGTGTATCTTTACTTTCAGATATAAATTAAATAACTGTATGTAACCTAAATTTCCAACTTTTCATCTACAACTATGGCACACTTGTCTTCAACATCGGCCCTTTTTTTTCTTTTTTTACAAGTCTTTAGTTAACTCAATTTAGAGGATATTATGTTTTTTAATCCCAAACTATTGTATATAAGCACGTATCAAATAAAACCAAATTGAAATAGAATAACAGAGCTTCAGTTTAATAATATTAACACAGCTAAAATATAATATTTTGTATAAATTACTGCGTAATAAGTGTTATAGAACATAAAACTAATCAAAAATAAATAAAAATACCTAAAAGTAAAAAAAGAATGTTAACTTTCCTACATTTTAAAAGAGATATTTTGCATTTAAAAAAAGGACATTTTAATGCAAAAATATCGGGTTTAGATAAACACAATTTTG
Organism: Cinara cedri; assembly: GCA_902439185.1. NCBI lineage: Eukaryota > Metazoa > Arthropoda > Insecta > Hemiptera > Aphididae > Cinara > Cinara cedri. The sequence goes on along the minus strand of CABPRJ010000485.1, from coordinate 1,052,194 downwards.
AGTAAGCTTGGAGCGGATGTAACAAGAATGGGTGATAAAACTTTGTGGTTAGAGAATTTTTCTTATTGAAATACGTAAAGAGTTGAATAAAATTCTCGAGAAAACTGTTATTTGTCAAAATACAATACTATGTACAATGCTTAATTATTTCCAATAGTTTTAGATTCTGAGTTTTTTTTTTTAAGTTTAACAGACAGCTTTTCTGAGAGGAAATCGGTATATGGAGGTACTTTAAGAAGGTCACTTTCTCAGGAGTTTTCTCATCAATTTTGAAAAAAAGAAGAAAAAATGAAAAAATATAAGAAATATAAATATTGGCTAAAATATATTACGGCCTTCTCTTTTTCTCGTAGAAAACTTTTTACCAGCAATTTTGCTCCAATTTTTAATGATAGCTATGTTACCAAAAGAAAATTTTAACGGTAGGGGGTTATTTAGGGAGGTTATTGTTCAATTTTCCCAAGAGTTTTCCATACAAATATGAAAAAAACATGAGAAAACCGAGAAAAACGTAGAAAAACGGGGAAAATCGGTACAATATTAAAGAAATATTATTAAAGAAAATATATAAACCCTATTTAATAATTATTTTTTTATAATTTGGCATATATATTTTGTATGGTTGTCAAAGCACTATCAACTGAACGCTCAGAATCGTTTTTTTGTAAACAATGGCCTAACGTTGCTTATAAGTTTACATTAAATTATCTATAACAGAATCTGCATTCATCCCCATTGTCTTAGGACGTCATTTTTAGTACACGATTTTAACATGGCATAATAAAGTCAATGTAAGTAATAATTGTTTTATAACCAAAATATATTTGAATAACATTAATTTTCGAGCATTCGTTATACTATTACTTATACTGAATTCATCTTAAATATTTCATTATTTGGGCCTTTTCTTAATCAGATTACGAACGACGGATTTGTTAGAAATAAAATACAATATTTTATTGTAATTTTTGTTTATAATTATTATAAAATGAGTTTTGCAATTTTATAGCAATATTATATTATAGGAAAAAATGGAGCGGTAAAACGGATCAATTATTAGCTCGTTCGTTACATAATAAAACACCATAAATCTTTTTTTCCTTTTTTTTAATTTTTTGTCCTCTCAAAATATAGTCGTATCGTATATCCGTATCACTGGGTCGTCGTTAATCATGGCGCGGCAATCGTTAAGTCACGAAGTTCGGAAAACGCCAAAGTAAATTTTCACATTCATCCGTCAACGGGGTTATTGGACAAGATCTCCGATACGATGTTCAGTATGGAATGCAGTGTCACCGACGAGATTGTCGACAAAGAACTCACGGGCACATATCGCGTAACCGCTACGTAAGTATAAGCAATGTTGTGTTTTATCTAGATAGGCAAATTTGTATTTTTTATCATATCTAGAAAAATGCAAAATAAGTTATATGAGATAAATAATTGAATAACCTTTATACATTTATCTATTGATAAATCATCATTTTAATTTGTATATTAATATAAGAAATATTAGGTACAATTTTTAATTTATACAGTTTAATACCTGAATTATTAAAAGTAAAATTAATTGCATACCTAAACGTTTATTTGAAATTTCGATGTATATCAAATATGGTTAATTTAGCACATAGTTTTATGACAGGTAAGTATTGTGTTCATATAATTAGGGAGTTTGACACTAGAGATGTAAGGGAAATAAAGAAGTGAAGATTTAAAAACGGTTTTTTGACAATAGCAGAATTTTAATATACCTAGTCATGAATCTTTGAGAGACCTTTGTATCGAATCTAATATTCTGGTTTATGGCATACTTTGAGAAATTATAGTAAGAGTTCTGAAAACTTTGGCTTGGGCTACCTCAATTTTATACCAGCTTGAGTTAAAAATATTAGATAAAAATTGATAAAGTTGAAAATACAAGAATAAAAACATTTATTTAAAATATTAGGCACTTAATACTATAACATATTAATCAACCGACCTACTGGTTAATATTTAACTAAACGAAAGAGATTGAAATAGACGAAATTAACCATAGAAGACTAATAAAAGTATCATAGGTTTACAAAAAAATATAATACTAAATATGCAATACAATTAAAAAGGTATTAAACGTGCTTGTTTTCTCCTTTTCTTTTTTTTTCACAGGTTATTATTATTATATCTAATTATGTCACTATAATATGCACCGAATATATGAGGTCTTTGATAGTTGATACAAAAAAAAAAAAAACTACATGGGATTATGGTAAATGACGTATTATAAACTTTCAAATTTAGAAAAAATAATTTATACATATTTTTTTTTTTTAGCAGTCGAATGAGAATTTATGTATAAGTACTCTAGATCGCGTTTTTATGGTAATTTCGGGTCGTTAGTACATTAATTTTGATGTGAACCATAAATTTTAAGGTACCTAATGCGTAGTTTACACTATATCTAGGCTGTGTTTTTTTTTTTATAAAACTTCCCCTCAAAACTTAAAACTTATCCTCGAGTTGATTATATGCATATGAATTGGATTATTTATATTATTTTATTATCAAGCTTCGGAACCAATATAGCTCAAAAATTCTGTTTACAATATATAACTATGTATATTATTTTTCGAAGACAATACGTTGAAAGATTCGCAACAATAATATATTATAATAACGTTCTCCGTTGAATTCGATGGGCTGGCCTTTATTTTTATAGAATCTCCATCAGGAAACATTAATTGCATTATATAATTGTTTTTATTAAATTTAAATGAGAATATTGTTTATTTGTTAAATTTGATGATGGGTATAAGAACCGAACAAAATATTTCAATTTAGAATTACACGAGTCTTAATAAATGCGCGTTTTTCTCGCATTGAATAAGCTAAAGTCATTAAATTACACGGTCGAAAAAACTATTTTCATGAGTATTGTATGTCGTTTTGTCATCTTGATTTGATAATTCTGAATGGAACATTAATTTATAGTCATTCCGTAAATTGTTAGGTAGGTATTTGAATACTGCAAATATTACATACGTACTACGTAATTTCTCTCCCCCTCTACATTTTTCCAATTAGATTGTTGACAAAATTGCAAAAATTAAAACTGAAAATTACGATAATAACCGAAAGCAAATACTACACAAATTGAAATTCCGAGCTCTAAACTAACTCAAAACTTATCAATTATTTTTGAATGGGATGGATACAAGGTGCTTCAATTTAACACTTAAAAAAACCGCACCATTATCCAACATCGAGAATAATACTCATAGAAGTATTTTACAAAAAGAACAAGTTATAATGTCTATAGTTTCAATGAAATTTACATAAACCTGCTAAATAATACTTACACTGGGCTTTCAACTACACTCCTTTTTATTATTTTTGTCTGCGTATTATAGGCTTACTTCCTTTTAGGTGTGTGAGTTGAACTAGTTCGTCCAATAACGTCCTTTATCTTTTTTCCACGCAAGCATGTACGCAGAAAACAATTACGGGGAAGACCTTTTGTGAAGATTCATAAATAAAACCGTTAAATATTAAACGTTTTGAACTATAAAATTATAGCATATGATGCATTTTTGAAATTTCGAAGTGATTAATCTCTAAAATCCTCTTTTATACGAACCTATTTCCAGGGACGACCCATTAAAGTTTATAGCTTAAACTTAGTAATTCTCTCGTATTTCTATTACCTATATAGTATCTATATCATCGGCTTTTGTTTTCATTGGCTTGTTGTAATACTTACTCTGCATCTTATTTGTTACATACGTCTATAACATTATAATACGCACGACATAACAAATCTGAAAGCTTTTATTATTTATTGTTTTTCCGTACCTTTATTGAATATTGATGCTATAATGGTTATGCGTATAATGTTTTCAATATCATTGTCCTTCGGGCATTATGTATATATTCTTTGATGTAATTTTTTTTTTTTTTTTATCATAAAACTCGATTTTTATCACTGCAATTATATTATCCTTATTGTTTAATAAATAACCACTTTTTTATAACCGGTATCTAACCCCTGTTTCCCTACTCCCGCCTATTTTGACTGTTACGATACGCTTACGCTAAAAAAAAAAAACATAAATTCTCACGGGACACTTGTAATTTTCGGACCGAAGTAGAGCTCGCATATATAAAGAGACGAACGCTCATAACAAATATTATTATTCTTAAAAGTATACGGTATTATCATCCACCGGCTTTTCTTGTATTGTTACGCGGTAATATCAAATACGGCCGAGTGCCACTACGAACCGTATAATTGTGTATAAATATATAAATAAATATAATAATGCATTTGTACAATATTTGCGCGTTTAATTAGATCCTAACATAATATTGTACGTGAGTGTACGTATCTACCTACATATTCGAACGTAATATTTTACATAAAATACGCGCGCAATTTATAATAATTACGTTTTTAATGTTTAATTAAAACTGTACAGTCACGACGATTAATTAAATTGAACGCGTTATTTATTTTAATAATAATAATCTAGACCAGGCACCGCTACTACAAAGTATACAAGTATACAACAACATGACGGCAAATACCCACCGCGGCAACGCACATTATATTTTGGTTACATGGGCGCTTCGATATGAACTTAAACGTCTTATAAATGTCCGTTGAATTATACGGTAAAATTTTAATGTTCAGTAAATTATAATAATAATAATACTGTACGGCATTAGGTACCTACTTAAATAATATTACAGATATGACCTATACGGATAGACAAGACGTACAAAAGTAAACATTTTCAACAGAAAAATAATTAATACAAATATATAGTATCATTAATACGTTTGATAATAACTATTTTCATTTTAACTGGGACGTTGGCCTTTTATACCGACGGGCGTTAACCGTTAAGTGTTTGTCCTTCTTCGGAGTACGTAAATAAATACAACGTTTCGGTATACCGCATATCTTTTGAAAAATGACACGCTTGGGAAATAATATCGGCAGAGCAAAATATCCATAATTATAATAAAATTTCCTAAAATCCTAAAATATGCCTTAAAAATCCAAAAACGACAAAATATGTATACAGAATAAACTTATACATCTATATACAGTCGAAACATATTTATTATAAACTATCTATTTTTTTAACCAAAAAATATAAATATCCAATATATAATTATATATTGTTATATATATAATTATCTTTCCTAATAAATAATAATTATATAATATCATTGTACAGTATATTATTAAAATATTTAGCCCAATGTCCTTTTTCATGTATGTATCCAAGCATTATATATAAACAGATATACAATGTGTGTTCAAAATGTATCCAAGCTGTTTGAATTGCACGCCACTGGAATGTTGAGTAAAATATGTCGAGGATCAAAAACAAATCCTATTTTAGGTTTGTCAGGAACATTTTGGTATAGTAAATGGCAATGTCATCATAATACCCATATGTTACCAATAAATTAAAATTATCAAAACTAAATTGTTTCAAAATAATCAAAATGGAAGAAAAATCCTCTCCAACCCTCCCAAAAAACTCTTCCAATTGATATAATTTTGGATTCATCATAAAATTGCCAAACACCGTAAACATATTTTTTAAAAAAAAACATCGATTATATCGAAACAATGAAGATTACAGAGTCCACCAAAGAAAAATGTGCTAAAGAGAAGTCACAAATGCCAGTGATACTAATCCTACTAATGCTCCGTAGACGTACAATACAAACGGCAAGTAAACATTTTGAACACACTTTATAAAACACATTAATGCAGCATCGCATAATATTATCATTATGATACTACTTTTAGTAAATTATACATCATACAACTTCTAGATTATAATATAATATTTAACTTAAATGAAAAATATAATAATAACAATTTATTATAATTATAATATGTTATATATAATAAGCTTTATCTAAAGATGTATAACTGTAATTATTAGTGTATAATGTTTAACACAATATATCATAATAATAATAGATCTATTTGTTTTTCTAATAATTGATTAACAATATATTAAATTAACTTTACGCTATGCACGACAAATACGTAAATTTAGTGCTCTGAAAAAACTTTTCTTCGAATTTTAACAATAATAATTTTTAATTTTTTTAAATTTCGATAAGGTGCATTTATTATTACAACGTTTTATAAATACTTTAGTACTTATTGCAATATTATTTCAGATGTCTGAATTTAATATTTCATATTATTTAATAAGTAATTACTTAAGATTAGGAAATTTTAATTTAATTTAATGTATACAATACACACCATTAAACGTGTTTATTTTTCCCCTTCTTGAAAATTATACTAGCATGATGATTGATGGTATCCCTAAAGAAAGTATAACCGACCGAGATGTAATTTTCGAAGAACACGAAGACAACCCGGAGGTAAAATAATACATATACTTACCTATATAATTATATATAAGCATAATTGATTAATTTGTAATTAATTATCTAAGATTAGTATAAGAGTTTATCCATCACGTTTATAGTAATCTCACGTTCTAAAACTGAGACATCGATATAAATATATAATGATATATTATATAACAATAAAAATACAATATAATTAAAGTAAGGGAGAAAAAACATCATTTAACCTAAAGTATAGTCTTAATTTATCAATATTACCTAGTAGCGATTTTCGATGGAAAAAAGAATTCACAATTCAAACTATTCAAAAATTTGTTTTAAACGAGCAAAATATAATAATATAAGTACTCTCTTTCTCTCTTTCAGCCCTAAAATTAGTTTTGCAGTTTCCTGAATTCTCTAAACTTTTGTCCATCAGCAACTAACCTCTTCAGTTCTCTGTAGTTTGTCAGTCCCACGTCAGAAATCATCTTTATGATATAAAAAATTGATAATAATTGAGATCATCCTCGTCCTTTGTTTTCTTTTACTATTTATTCTCCTTTCTATTATACATATTTAGAAACTCATATGTGTGTCTCTAAGCGCGTCCTAACATATAGCAACGCTAAACTCGAATAACAATTATTAAATCCTTACATTTAAAATTACAACATTGTTTTATGATTTTTGCAATTTAATTCATATATTTGTGATGATTAATTTTATACCTATACAACACAACACAATTTCAGGAAAATAAAACTCCCTTACTGGTAACTCAAACACATTTTGAATGTTATTATGATAGAATACAAAATCGATGTATGACAATAATTGATGCCTGTAAATTTAGTAAATACATCACCTACTAATATATTTATAAAATTATTTTTATTAAAACAAGTATTTATCACAAGTCTTTTTCTTAAAAAATACAAATAAGTACTAAACAATTTTTTTTTTTAATAAAAAATAAGTACATTTGGTGATTTTTTTTTCCATCGCTGAAATATTTGTATAGGTGCCATTATCTATAATCTTTTCACTCGTGCGATTAATTTATTATTTTAATCCGCATCGGAACCTTATTTTCAATTGTTGTTTTCAATAGATTCGAATACGCAGGACGTTCGCAAGAGATCGATTAAATGCAAAAATCTATTATCGCAACCCTTTATTGTGTAATATATATATACATTGAATATTTTATAATAATAACTCAAATGAACCGAAATCTATAAAAAAAAAAACTGCATTGTCGCAAATGTGATTTATTTTATATAGACAATTAAGTACAAAACAGTCGTATCGCACAGAATTAAAGCTCACCACCTCATTCAAAATGCAATCCCTAGACTAATAATATACAATACAATAATTAGTTCAATATTAATTTTTATTTTTCCATATTTCATTAACTTCAAAGTAGGAAACAAGTAAAATTAGAACATTATTTAACGATGTGTGTTTTAAAACCAAACAGATTTCAATAATATCAATCTAAGAATTGATATGTAGTACTCTTATAAACTACAGTTAATTATGTATTACGAAGTGTCTAGTGTTTTGGTTTTTAAAATTAAAACTTGTTTCAAAATAATTAGGTTAATTACTCATCTCTTATAATGTATTTATCTTGCACATCTTATAAAACGAAATTCTTATTTAAATGTCAGGAATGTTTCAATGTTATTTCACTTCCTACAAAATGTTTCCATTATTCAAAATAAACAGAATAGCTGGTCACCAAATATATCCAAATAATACAATAACTTGTTTTCTATATTATAGAGGCGAGGGCTGTACTTTAATATTAATTTTATAAAATTCTTTCTAAAAATTTTAAAGTAATGCGTATAAATTTTGTTGTTGATAATATTCAATTATAGGTAAGAATCGATAATTTTTCAAACTCTTAAAAATTAATATTTTACTATGATAAAGCTGGTTTTCTTTTTTATTGGGTCAAACTCAAAAAATTATTTAAGGTAATTACAATACATAATGTAGCTTGAGACTCGAGTTTGTACCTTGATGTATACTCGTATGTACATTGTATATAATTAAAAGTTGTTAAAGGGTGAATACTTAAAAATTCAATATTAAAAATTGTTCAAATATTGCGTATTTCTGATTTTTCTTAAAATTTAAAAATCGATTTTTTTTACAAAAGCTTGTGGAAAAAAAACCTAAATAATTTGTTTTAATGATAATAATACCTGTTATATAATTTCATGTCTATACATTTGATATAATACAGACGGTTACGGTAAGAATAGCTGAAATCGAAGTAATATCAGAATACCCAGGGAAGGAACGTGTATCGTTAAGTGTCGAGCCAAAAATAGTCGATTTGAATTGGTACACACTGAAGTAAGCAATACAATACACTACAATAATATTAAGATGATCATAGGTAAACCAAAATTTACAAATATAAAAATAGGCTAGATATTTATGTTTCCTAAAAATCTTTAAATATATCCATACATAAATATGCCCTTAAATACGCTCTACAAAAATAACAACAATTATGATAAAAAAACTTGTAAAAAATGTCTACATGAAATGTTTACATAATCTTTAAATGTGATCTGAAAATGTACGAAATACTAAAATATGTTATAAATATTAAACAATATATGCAATATAAACAATCAAATTATTATACAATATTTTGTACATAGATTACATCATGAAACATTTTGAAATAAATTAATTGTAATTACTATTTTTTTGGGCCAACCAATAAAAATATATTAAACCATTTAATATCTATCATATTTTATCATATTTTATATCCTTTTTTAGCAACAATAAATTATTGCTTACAAAAAACCGATTTTGAGCGGAGTTCATTGATAGTGATGCTTTGTCAACAATATATATTTATCATTTTATAATAAAATAATTAAATAGGCTTTATGTATTTTCTTTAATAATATTTGTTTATTTTTGTATTGATTTTCCCAATTGTTCTATGTTTTATCCCGGTTTTTCACATTTGCTGGGAAAACTCCTGAGAAAATCAAAAAATGAACTCTTTAAAGTACCTCTCTAGTGAAATTTCTTTTCAGAAATCATTGCTATCATTAAAAGTTATAGCGAAATCGCAAGTTGACAAATTGTGCACAGGAAAAAAAATTATATATACTTCATACATTTTCCCGTATTTTTTCGGCATTTCAAATATTATGAGAAAACTCTGAGAAAATCGAAAAATGACCTCTTAAAAGTACTTCCTCATACCTTTCAGAAAAGGTGCTATACTTACTATACTTAGAAATCCGAGCAAAAAGGTAAAGAGGTGGAAAAGTTGTTAATAGTTGTTAAAAATAAAAATAAAAATAAACATCTTTGTAAAACCATAAGCTACTTCGCTTTACTCAGAATCCAAAATGCCAAAATATGCAAAATGAAATTTTTTAATACATAGAATTATTAGGTCATAAACCAATAAAAATTGTTTCGTTACTTAATAAACCGTTGGTGAAGAACCGACATGTGCGTACAAGAGACCGTGAAGTTTGTAAACAATGGAACGCGTCCCGTGTACGTGTCGTGGATTCCCGACTTCACAGGTCACCTGCAGCAGCTGCACACGTCCGTAACAGTGAACCCCGAATCGATTGAAGTTGTCAAAACGGCTAGAGTCCACGTGCGGGTAGAACCCGATCGTCCAGGTCGATTGCGAAAAACGCTTAAGTTCAAGATCGAGAACCACGATGGCGACACAGGCGAAACGGAAGTGTATGTGCGTGGGGTAGTAGAACGAATACCGGACGTACGTTTCCGGGAAGTGGCGGTAAAAACTATGGTAAACATATGCACCGGAACGCCGGTGACATACGACGTCGAATTTAGAGTGCGATCGGACCGTGTGTTTGATGTCCAAAGACAACTTTTCGACTTTTCCGCACACTCTGAAACTCCTTACGGTGAAGTAGAGTCGTACGGACCGTACGGCAACAACGACGGAAATGAGATTCTAATGACGTTAAACTTTCAAATACCAATTAACACAGAAGTAAGAAATCCATCTTCCTCCCCTCTCTCCCCCAAAAAAAAAAAAAAAATACACGCATCTTAAATTTGAATCTATACATATAACTTTATTACTAATAATAACATATATATTATATCGTGTAAACAATTTTCTCGACATTTTTAGAAAGATGAAATTTTATCAACTAAAATTTCAGCAAAATGTATTTTAAATTAACTTTTAAAAGTGGTCCCATATCAGTATTATAAGTATTTATTTTTGCGCAATGTGAGTTCTCGTTTTTCTATGGTGAAAATTTAATTTGTTCAATTTAATCTACAGCCCAAATTTTATTTTCTGTGAAAACCAGTTTAAAGTCAAATTACAGACAGTAGCACGCCCTTTTAAAAAGTAGGTATAAGTCTTAAGGTATAAGTATCAGCCAAATCAGAAATAATAATATTAATGAACATACTTACCAATATTAGTAACTAATTGAAACATGAATAAGTATCATTGCTTTTCGCGGAATAATTAAGAAAAAAAAACCTTTTGTTTATCGATTATATTTTTATGGAAATTTAAAGAAATAAAATATGATATGCAGTTTGACCCCGTTTATTTGACAATAGAGTTGTATATTATTAATATGGTACTGTCCGGATAAAATATTATCGTAAAGCGTGAAAATATAATTTAACAATTCAAAATACAAAAAAAAAAGAGAGAAAAAAATTTGAAGTAAAGAAAATGTATCATATACAAAAATATAACAACTTAATTTATTTAACAATGCGACACCGACTTAGGTATACGTAATTTATTAAAAATATATGTTTACTGAGTACCAATCCATGAGGAGAAAAGTGGGAATATTGTATTAAAGAAATATTTTTATCACCTTCATCCCTAAAACATTTATCAAAACCCACCTCTTCTATGTATTAAACTATTCGGAAGAAATTTATTTTTATATTTTAACAAAATATCTTCGAAATAGATGGAAATTTTTTTTTTAAAAAAAAAAAGCCATAATACCATAATACTCATTTCGATCATTTCGACATTTTAACACTTGCCTTGTACGCATGCGCAATTAAACTTCCAGTTTTTTTAATGAAATTACTTATTATATATAATAATCAATTCAAATTTTTTTTTCAATCAATATAATTTTATTTTACTTTAAAAATTGCCAGAGATTTATGATTTCTTTCACTTTTTTTCCAAAAAAAACTTCAGCAGTCATATTTTTTCACTACTAATGTCTTGCGTTAAATATGAGTTTGCATTATTCAATGTTGCTTGAAAAAAAATAAGACTACCTATTCGAATCTGATACAAAAAAAAACCTGTAAAAAATATGTGAATTTTATTGCGAATTCATGCTCAGCAAGGGTTAACATTTTGAAAATGATTCTCAAAATGTGTATGTTTTGACACTCCCGATTATTTTTCAATCCGAATCCCTAAGTATGACACTGTGCCCACACACATTCTCATAGATAAACACGGGTGAGTTCATAATAGAACGACAGGCCAATACCGTATGCGGACCCGAAACAATATTATACGTAACTGACCAAATAATCAAATCCGGCTCGGAGAATTAACCTAATGCTGTGAAAGTATTGACTTTTATAATATGATAGGTACTCAGGGGCACAACTCAGACCTAAAAACACTAACTATAAAATAATATTGTCGTTGTACGTTCTCTCACGCACAAGCCAATGAGTAAAAAAAGTAGATAGATTAACTTCAGGAAATATAAAAAATGTCACGGGCGAAAGAGAATAGTTAGCAGCGACTATACAGACAACGGGTTGCGGATTCCATCCCGAGCATATATAACGTCACCTGAATCATCTTTAAGTTAGACGAGTCCAGCACGATCTGTTGCGAGCACCTTCACGTCACTCTACTTTACGTATTTTTGAGCCTATATTTTATTTGTAAACTAATTAGACTTAAAATATTATTCATAATTTAATTTATTAATTAGATGTAGGATAATTTTATGAAGAATATTTATTGGACATTTATTTTATGTAAAATATTAATTATCAATCGAACTCAAGTTGTGAGTTAATATTTCAAATTCTTTTCACATCGTTAATTACGTTGGTACATTACAAAACATTGCTGGATTACTATTTGATTGAAACACATTGTATAATATACACTTATACACTATTAAGTATGCACAAAGTTAAAATAATTGACGGCCTGCGCATTATTGCTGCATTGTAATTAAATATCTCGGAATATAATATTTTAATATTAAACCTCTACAATACTTACGAGAGTACAGGCGCCAGAGAGAAGTGACTGCCAGAGGTTTAATTATAATTTACACCAAGAGGCGGTTCTTTATTATTAATTCTTAATTGCTAAAGAGTAGGCGGCAGGCAGGTACACAGCGAGCTTTATTATAGGTGTGCAAATGTTATTTTCTACGCGATGATAATAATATAATATCTGTCAACCTTTAGAAGACCGGAATCTCGTGTCAATTAGCCGAATGGTCATTCGCGGCGGCAGGGTCAAAGACGGTTTGCTATACCCAGGCCGTGGCTTACGTGAAACTGCCGGACGTACGTTTGAACGTTAACGCCATTACCATCGCTAAGCCCCTGTACAAAGGCATATCTCACCGTCAAGACGGAATTCGGTTGATCAATAATACAAATTGCGATTTCGTCTACTCCTGGGGAAATCCCACGGGAGCCGACGCTAATAACATGGATTGTGTGTTTAAGCCGTCTAATGGCACGGTTAATGGAAATTCGTCCGTCGAATTCGAACTTATCATGACCCCGATGACGTGTGTAAGCATATCACTTATACGACGCCATCGTATAAACTGCAACAGTGCAGTATTTATCTCCGTTTTCGTAGTTTTACACGATCAACAAAAAACATTTTTGAATATAACACGTATACAATATATAAATGGTATTATCATTTTCATAGTTTTGATTAATTGCTAAGTAACATAATGACATAATAAAATTGCTAAATGACCTAATGTAAATATGACGTTCAAAATAGCTTAGTCAAATAATTATTACATGACTTCACTGTATTCCTTTATACCAAATAAAAAGTACATCATAGTGATATTCCAATTTTTAGTATAACGGTTAAAATATGTATACACTTATAGATAAAAAAAATTTTAAAAAAGAATTACATAAACATTAACCAAAAAAACAAAAAAATAATAAAAAAAAGTCCTCGAGCCCTCTTCCGTGGGACCAGACATATAAAACAAACAATATATTTCACTCTATAGCAAAATATTATCGTTTAAAGCTTAACGATTATTATATTACATTTTAATTATGTCCTGCAGGGCCATTTAAACCAATACCTAGTACCGTGTTTTATGCAAAGCGACGAACTCAAACCACAACAGATTACGATTGAATGTCTGGTGAAGGATTTCATGGCCACGATAACGTACGTCGACGCTTTCGGTGAAAAAGAGACCATCGTGTGTCAAAATAAGTATGCCCATATACCAATATTGGTTTTTGTAACCAACTATACCTGCACGTAAAGAAAAAAAAAATCTATTCCAATGATTCGTTTATCATCTCATTACACAGATATAAAGATAAAAAAAAAGTTCTGTCAGTTTATCATACAATATTGACAAATATAATTATATTTTATCGGTTATGTAATAATCATAAGAATAAGATTATAGTTTAAAAAAATAAAATCCCCTTTTCTTTTAATTAAAACTTTAAATTAAGCTTATTAATATAGAAAGTTTTCGGATACAACACAATCGACCCCTCGAATATATTTATAAACATCAATACCGCTTGAAATTTAACAAAGTTTGTCATAATTTAACTTAAGCAGTATTTCAAAAATGATTTAATTAATAAATCAGCTACATAATAATAATAATAAATCGATGCTTCACTTCGTGATTAAAAATAAAAATATGTTCTGTATAATTTTCCGTTTAAAAAGTTTGCCATGTTAAATTTCAAGTTTTTTAATTAATTGTATTTTTTTATTTATTTTTAGTACAACCAAATCAAATATTATACGACAATATTTCAGACTTTTTTTTTTTGATAAAATATTTTCCTCGACATCGTACAATATAATTTGTGTTAAGAATGACCAGTTTACGATTAATAATTAATTTAATTAATAATAATATTTAATATTCGGCTAGATTAATTTATTTTAAATATATCAATTTAGTTATTAGACTTATATTCAAAGCTATGCAATAACTAGTAAACAATTTAAGTTATAAGTTACTTTTTTTAAAAAACTTATAATTTACCTTACATATTTAAAAAAATAGAATGTTTGGAAATAACATAGTCATACTAAGTTATTATGTTAAAATTTAAGTTTTTTACGAATTTAACTAAAATTGCATATTTGTACGTGAATATTATCACATAATAAGATGACCTTTCAGCCTATGCATGAGAAATATGAAGTTAATCTATGAAAGTCTAAATATTAGGGTACAAATTATGTTTTTAGGTGTACCAGGTGATCCATTTAAGTCGATACACTCATTAGTCTCTCACTCTATACACTCTAGAACATTTAAAAAAAGCAGCTCTACAATTTTATATTTATGTTACTTCTTTGTAACTCTTAATTTTGGTGGTAAAACCACTATCTACTTTTGATTTTAAAAATGGCAATCTATATTTAAAATTTCATACATTTTTTCATTCTTTCGTCTATTTCATAAATAGATGAAGTATTAGTTAAAATAAATTTGAGTGTTGAAATTTTTAATTTCCGTCGATCCGTTGACGAGGCATTTCAATTTTAATTTTGTGTTAGAGGAAAGTAGTGGAGTATCATTTATGTGGCACTACGGCGCATGGCATGTTAATAATACATCACTACTCTCCTCCAATCTAAACTTAAAAGTGGAATCAACGACTTTACAGAAATCAAAAATGTCAACACTTAAATTTATTTGTTTATTTATTTATGAAATTTTTAATATAGGTTGCCATTTGAAAACCAAAAAAAGGTAGTGGTTTTACCACCTAAAATAAGGGTAACAAAAAATAATATAAATACAAAATTGTAGATGAGCAGCTTATTTCTTAAATGTCCTTTTTTTTTAGAATTACGTAACTTAAATAATTTTTAAAAAATGTTGAACTTACTCAGCTTTGTTTTATTTTAGTATTAAAATTATATTGTTTGCTATATAAAAATAACCTTCTTGATGTTATAGTTCATTTGTTATTAACTCCCCCAACTATATATTATATTATGTTTCATATATACCTAGTCAAAATCAATGTATATTCAATAACGGAACGAATAATTTGGATGAAATCGATGAATTGGAAAACGATTATATAGACGAAAATCAAATATCAACTAAAAATTCAGTAAATAGTTTTAATACAACGGAATATTCACAAGAATCATTCGAAACAAAGTAGAGTATAAATTGTTTGAGTATTATTTAATATAATATGTAACTTTAAACGAGGCACAACGTTTAAAATAATACACAGCATTAGATAATAAAAGCTAAATTTTATAATTTCTATACATTTCGAAATTATATTTATTGCTGCAGGAAAAAACCTAAAGAAATTGGTTTTTTAAAAAAAATTTAAATATTATGTACCGTTGTAAATTTATTTATCTTATTACTTTTATATATACTTCTATCGTGGCTCCCTCTGAAGTGATTAAGCTAAAATTCGATGACTAGACTTGTTTAATAAGATTTAAATGAATTTAAAAAGTTAAATAAAATATAATTATGAATTTATCTATGCACTGTTGCGAGAGCAGATGTTATTTAGATTTTGAGTGGATCAAAAAAGCTTATGGTTTAACAGTGAGGTTCATCATTATTTTTTTTTTTTTTTTTGTGGACAACTTTTCTACCATACATTTTACTCTGATTTACAAAAAAACCAATTTTTCTAAAAAAAAAAATAAAGAGGTTATTTTTTGATTTTCGTAAAAGTTTTCCTAATAAACAGGAAAAACCGGGGAAAAACATGAGAAAAAACTTAGGAAAAATGGGAAAATACGTACAATATTAAATAAAAATTATTAAAGAAAATATAAAATGCATATTTTATATAATAATCATTTTACCATAATATGACATATACATTGTTGAAAAAGCAACATTATAGACTGATCTCCGCTCAAAATCGTTTTTTCGTTAGCAGTAGTTATCGTTACTTACAGACGTACATTAAATTTCCCCTCTACTAACTTCCCAACTTCTTACCTACAACAGTAGCCCACCCACGAACGAAGTATGTTCATTTGTTTTTTGAAATCTATATTGATACTAAATCTAAGTACACTTTTACTACTTTCAGCTTTTATACTAGATAATTAATTTTCAAAATTAAATTGTATTTTTATCTATATAGGTAACAAATTACTGATTATTTATCTTTAACTCAATTGATATGAATTTTTTTTTCATCTTGATAACTGTTCTATTAATTATCTCTTATGTGTATCTAGATATTTTAAAAAAATCGTTTACATTATTGATTTCTGTATAGAAGTATCAGGGCCCTCAATATATAAATTAAAACTGATTTAATTTTTATAAAGGATTTTTGAGATTTTTGAACCATTTACGATAACAATTTGCTATAGTAAATTTATAACAATTTTTAAACAATCACGAACAGGACTCTTAGCCATTTAGAATTATACATTCATTGAAAACTACACAAATATTAACTTAAAGCCTTTTTTCTTAGGACGAACGATATATTATTATTATTATATTTTATTGTTATTATTCAACTTAATCTTCTAAATTATTTAAGTAGTGTTTGACCGTTTTCTGCGGTAATCATAATGAGCAAGTCATTAATTTAATAAATATATGGTATATTTAACTAATGCATATTAATTATTACAACGATTTAACATAGGAAAGTTTTTTATTTATACGTTTATAACGCGATATTTTGTATAAAATATAATCTATATATTTCTAACAATAATACTTAACAAGAATTATAACGTGCGCTGGATGATAGTAAGCGTGAAACTTTTTGGCTCGTCGATAGTAGGTACCTTAGGTACTTTACCTATATACATATATTATATATACTATAAAATAGCTAACAGAAAACCTGTAAATTAACCGGATGCTCTATATTGGAAAATGCAGGCCAGAAAACCTACAGGAACTAGCCAAATGGCATTTAGCAAAACAGCCGATACATGACACACGATTATTATGGTTACCAGGGATGGCGATCCAGCAGAAATTTGGACCACTGTCGAACTACGACTCCTTGCACCTTCATCCCGCAATGGCATTCAAAAACACCGAATGCAATACAGGCAATAATAACTAGGGAAATTAATCTCAAATAATATCAGTGACATATTTTCTAAGAAATGTGTAAAATAATAGGTTTTTTTTTTTGGATGATTATATGTATATTTATATATATGTGTATGTCTATATATAGCAATGAAACAGTGTATAACCGTCCGAAACACTACGGAAATTCCGTGCCACGTCAAGTCAAAAGTTCATAATCATTATGATGGAAACGAATTTTCGACTACGTCAACAAACCGAGCAGGAAGTAAGGACGAAAAAAGTATTATAATAGTGAAATAAATGCTTAATTATAATTGAGCATAACTAGTAATTGGTACAACCTAATACTTCGATAGATTTAGAACTATGTGTTGGGTTACAAAAAAAAAAGTAATCGTTTTTCAAAATATTGGATTAGTTTTTCAGAATAGATGTATTCGGTCATGAATAAAATGTGTCCATCTTCATTCTTCTTCAAAGGCTTATAGCGGTACGTTTAGGACCATCGTCGCTTCAAACACGCCCTTGCATCTCTGTCTATTCAAATTCACTCCCATCTCTTTCGAATTCTGATTCTTAGTCTTTTTCTCGAAAGCTTATTTTCGGTGACTTTCTTAATGAGTGAGCCCTCAAAATATGTCTTTAGTTAACCAAAACTATCCATACGTAGTATAAACTATTAGCAAGTGCCCATCAATACTTACATCCAAAAACATGCAATTATTTGACAAAACGGATATCGGTAACAATATTTTCGGTAAATCAGATTGAATCGATTCGCCAGCAGATCGATATTTTTCCCTGCCATTTACCCAGCGATTTAATAATATTATTAACCAATTCGAGACGTAAGAAGGTCACATATACAAGTATATATATAATTATAAAGTATAAAACACTACTGTCTAATATCGAAACCAGCAAAAATACATATGGGAAAAAAAATCAATATTATTATAAACTTCTAAATATAATAAGTCCCTTTCTAATCGTTATAGACTATATTAACTATTATATATTTGATCATTTATTTTAGCAATAATGAATGCTTAAGAAAATTACTGGAAAAATTGAAAAATTATCTATTTAAAATCTAAAATATTCTTTTATAATTTTATAAAAACGCTATTAAACTCGTCATTTCTTTTTTTGGTTTAATAGTTTAATAATAATATTTATTTATACAGAGTAAAATAACTTTATTTTTTTTACTTTTAAAAATTTTCAAAATAGTTATTATACAGAAAATATGTTATTTTAAAAATTTAAATGTATATCATATATTAATATCCGATTAATAGTTTCTTAGTTTAGTGGGTTTAATATACTATAGAAAATAGGCGTGGAAACAATTAATATTCAATATAAAATAAAAATAATCGTAATGATTGTTATTCCTTATAGCGTAACGTGGTATTCTATTAAAAATTAATTGTTTTACACCACTTTTCTAGAAATTAAAACGGTTATTAATGAAACACTATTGATCAAATATAGTATAGTACATTGAAATTTTTAGAATAATATATTATACAAATTGGCTATTTTGAAAATTGTAAAAACTAAAAAAATAATGTTATTTTTTTCAGTGATTAAAGGATAAAACAAATATGTAATTTTTCTCTACGTTTGTGTCCTCCTAAAACAGAACCCGATTAAAAAAAAGAAATTGTTTTAAAAATGAATATTGACATAGTTATTAGTATTCAGATAATTAACACTGTATACCCTGTATATTATTGTATATTATTTTTAATTTGAAAAATAAATAAATTTTTAAAAAACTGAGTATCTTTTTACCACACAACTTGTAATGATAGTACACTAGTAGTAAAATAAACTTTTATTAATTTATCTAATATTGAAACTTCAACGTATAACAATAAATTGTAGGTATTGACAAAACGAATCTATTAAATATCGCTAATGAGTATAATAATATTTAATGATAAAAAAAGTCATAGTATTCATAGTAAAACCAAAAAAAAATTAATTAAATTCGTAACCAAATTAATTTTTATATTTTAAAATCGTAAGACATTTTTAAACTACCGTGAAAATATATTTACCATATTTATATTATATGTATATTTTACTATTTTATGCATACATTATATAATTATATTTGTGTATGGTAAAAACAAAAAGTCAACATTACGTAACTTGCCCACTAGAAAAATTGAAATAAGTCATGCCAAGTATACTAACAAGGGTAATAATTATTGAGTTTTGTGTTTTGTGTGGGTGTGTACTATTATGTAGAAAATTAACAATTACATGAAGCTCCAAAAACTCATTAATTCCACGGTGTGCTCTTTGATAATACGCACAAAACAATAAATATCTTAACGGTTGCTGATGCTGCTGTGTATGGAAATATAATTTAGGAAATATGTTTAATGATAACAAATAATACTATCTTATAAAACGTCATCTATATCAATTCTATTATACCATTTTATAGTACAATTAGTACCTATACATGATTGGTAGTTTTTAAATTCTAAGGTCAGTAAGAAATTTTTAGTTTTCAGTACGATATGTGTATTTTTAGGTTTTATGCTCATCGAGGAATATTATGGTTTCACTGTATTTTACTTTTTGTTTCTGTAAACCAGTTTTTTACTAGAAATCTTAATCCGATCAAAAAAGTTATGGGAACTTTCTTGTTGCATATATATGTATCGCATAGTTGGTGCTATAAGAACGTCATTTTTTTGAATAAATGAGAAAAACTAGAAATCCTTTGTATAATTTTCATTGTTCTGATAACATGGCAAAACATAAAAAATACTATTACCTAATACTATTAACTCTACTCTAATCTCTTCATGAGCAATGGTTTATCTTTGCGTTACGATTATAAAATAAATTGCTCTATAATATATCCTTATTTTCAACTTTCCTCCTAAAGCAGTGATATATCTATCAATACTATCAGCAATTTTATCATATATGTGTGTGTATCCGGTGACAACTTTTCTACCAGAAATTGTGTATTAATCTTCAAGTATAGCATTCTTTTTATTTTAAAATTATATTTATTTTTATATGTTAAAAAAACTGAATTAATCAATACTTTTATAACATTATAGGCCTACTTAATAATATTACCCTAATAAATCATCGAATTAAGGAAACTTTTCAAAAAAAATATTATGCATATTGTTATTATAATAAAAACTATATAATAGGTATGTTGTATTATTATGACGCGTTTTTTCTTTAATCTAATAGAATGTGATATGAAAAAACATTTTAATTTAATTTTAATAACGTTGAAAATATTAATCCTATTAACGATATAATACTACATTGTCTCTTTTTTTTTTTTAAATAAATGTGTATAGTTCTCAGAACTATGTATAAATATTTTAATACGACGTTACATGACATAACTTATTACGATTTACGATTGTATTATATAATATAAATAATCATATTAATAAAATTTAAAAAAAAATCATTTTCAAAAATAGGCATTCTTAAGCGATGTCGTTCAAACTTTAATTACACACACGCTTTAAAAATATATATTTTTTAAGAATAATTAATAAGAGTTAAAAACAACACTAGGCATACAAATACTATTTTCTACACAACACCCTCTCAAATTATTCAACTAGCCTCTGGCTAGTATGTTAATATCACTTGGTAATTCTGCTAAACTAGATATTTTTGTCTTATAATATTAACAGTGTTAAACAAATATTTAACAAAATGTAATTTTATAATATTATTACTTTTCTCCCTTTTCCATTATTTGTATTAATTATTCTTTATATACTTATATATTATATACATTTAAGTGATATATATCAACTATCAAATGTTGCGTTTTTATACTCTATACACCTATTTTTATGCTTACACCTATATTTAGTATTTTTGTCTATACTCATTAAACTGTTATTTTATGTTACACAATTTTGTAAATGGAATATTTTTTTTTCCCGTACAATAAATAAATTGTTGTTTTCAACATAATTTCTTATAATAAAAATACTATACTCAAAATTTCAAAAAAAAAAAAAAAAAATTGCAAGGTTTGTTTTATGTACACTGATTTGTATTCGATTTTCTATGATCCTATTCCTCGTAGTTTTTGAGACTACGGGCAACAATTTTTACAAAATGGTTTTTCGTTAGGAATGATCTATCTTTGCGTACAAATATAAATTAAAAAACTTAATGTACCCTACCTTCTCAACTTCCTACCTAAAACAATGGCGCGCCGATCAGCAGTGTCAACTGTTTTATTTTTATACTTTTGTTCATATATAGTTTTAAGAGTAATAGAATAAAGATATGTGTACACAATTTTCAGTTTTCTCTTTCGGAATTTACCGAAAGTAATATGCTTTAAAATATCAACGTACGAATTTAAAATCAAATAAATCATATTTATCATTCTAAATTTATATTTATTTATATTTATTGTATTTTTTAAAAGCACATTACATTATATTATGTGGAATTGTAAAAAAAATTGCAATAATAATAATATAAAATATAATGCAGAAAAATAATTCATTTTGAGTTATACTACATAATATATGTATTCAGTCTGTCGATATTAACAAAATTTAGGATTATTTACAATATAAGTGTATACTGAATACCTATGGTTATTTTATTGTACATCACGATAATTACGATAATCGCATATAATACCTTACTATAGATAGTTATGTACGTGCTTATAATACGTAATATTTCACGTTTACGTAAAATAATGATAATGTATACCTAATATAATACCTAGTCAAAATTAACATAAATACAGATAACATGAATAAATACAATTAAACCAACAGGCAACACCGTAGAGGTAACGATAAAGGTAGTTAGAGATGAAAATATTATAAATCAAAAAGTTATTTAATGTGACCTAGGTGCAAATAAAATAATAAAATTATGATCGTTATTCCGTATACATTTTCATAAGTGTATTTTACCAGCATTAGATACCTACCTAAGTATCTAATAATATAGGACATAGGTTATAAAAATTTAACAACACTGAAGATAACAATAATAATTAGATACCTACTTAAGACAGTATCGAACATTGAAATCGAGGTGATTTTTGATAAAGATTTCAATATTTTGTTACGTTAAAATAATCAGTGATAATCGCGACGTATTAAACGACGTGGGCAAACAGATAAGACTAAATAAATTAGCATTTTTTTTATTTGATCATGTGTTTTTACACCTAAATTCTAAATAGCATAAGTCTTAAAATTATATATATATATATATTAATGATAAGTATTCATTAAAAATTGTATTTGGCTTTATTTATAAACAAAGATATCGAGAATCGAGTATTGTGTATACACAATTTTCTAATTGTTTGGTATAAATGTCTAAATAATAATAACGATATAAAAGTTAATTTTAACGACAGCAGACTTCAAACTTGCAGATCTCAATCGTGTTTTTCATTCAATGATTCTCTTCCATATTGATTTTAAATTTGAGAAATTCAATCTCGTTAAAAAAATTCAAGGACATCGGAATCCCTATAGAAGAATATACATATAGATCATAATATTTTATAATTATTATATGCTTCTCTAATGTAATTGTATTACAATAATATACTGTTGGATTATAGATTTAGAAATAAATTTGCATCAAAAAATATGTCAGACAAAATTTCTTTTCAGAAAAGATGCTACACTTGGTACTTGATTCATCAGAACAAGATTTATTTTCGAAAAGTTGTTTACAGACAAAAAAAATCATCATAGTATTACCAATTAATTCTTCGCTACCCCTTGAATCTAAAGTCATGATTATTATATTAGTCTCATTTCTATCTTATTTGTAAAAAATGCATTCATAATATATATCTTTGGTCCCCCCAAAAAAAGGGGTTTAAGTTAATTTTAGCACTTTGTTTTTTTATAATTTGTCCTATGTAATTTGCACTCCTTTATATTTTGGTGTAATTTGTTTAATTGGGTGAATTTTCAAAATTAGTGCTTATATTGTATGAATGTATTAGTTAATATACAAGTATACTATGTATCTTCAAAATTT
Source organism: Cinara cedri (assembly GCA_902439185.1). Lineage (NCBI taxonomy): Eukaryota > Metazoa > Arthropoda > Insecta > Hemiptera > Aphididae > Cinara > Cinara cedri. Next base: position 1,028,447 of record CABPRJ010000485.1, on the reverse strand, counting down.
AATTTACTTGTAATGAAATCTGTACAAATTTGATTAAAGCTATTCTTCCTTAGGGCCAAAGATATAATAATGACAATATATTTATCTACTAACTAGCCAATAAAAGCCTAACCTACGATAGGTTCCAGTGGAGAAAGCACAGATGTATCAGACAAATGTTGTTTGATATGGATAGAGAGAAACAACGAAGTTTTGGTCGGTCCCGACGAATTTCACATTTCCGTGTGGGTGTTGGCCACTGCTTGGGGTCGGTATGAGGACATGCTGACTATTGAATTTCACGTGGAAGACGATGTTTTACCGGTTATCTATATACCACTCATTATTCAAGCCATTACGTTCCCCATAGAATTCCCTATCGCCGTAAACGTTCACCGACCGACCGTCAAGTAAGTCACAAAAATCACACAAAATAATTCGATTTTAACTAGCTACCGGAAAGAGACAAAGACTAACAATTTTCATGACTGCCAATTTTGTAAAATTTTAAAATTATTTGAACTTTTTTATAACCTTTTAAAGATAAAACTTTTCTACTAATATACACGATATACACATATTATATTATTTTTTAATTCGTTGCCTTATTATAATTATTTATTGAAGACAATATAAAAACGAATGATCATCAATTTGTCATGTTGTTAAATAATAAAAATTTTACTTCGATCAAAACTATATTGGAACAATACTTTTATTTAGCGTTTATAAATCATTTATTATTTAAGATTCAGCCTCTACTCTAACGACGCTGAATACCGTTTGCAAATCCTCAATAATAGTGCAATTCCCGTGCAAGTGTCGTGGCGCATTTACAATGAAAGTGAAAAGAAGAGACCGTTCGGAGTGGTATTCGATACTATAACACCTGACGTGCCGAATCTTTGGTCTTTCAAAATCGATCGTTACTACGGGGCACAATTTCCTCGATATTTTTCGGTAAATTAAATATTTAAGAAAAATAAAGCGCTTTATCATGATAATAATTTAATGCTCAAAAATAACTAAACAATTAAATTATACCTAAATCTGCACAGTATTTTTTTGAAAAATAATTATCATAAAATAAATCTAAATCATAAATTATTTATGATTTTAAATAATTCATACATTATATACTAATTATAATACGCAATAAATACGTAGGCCCCGGTATTTCAGAAGGTAATAATTTCAGAATTATACAAATATTGAAATGGAATATTGATTGAACAGATTTGAATTCAAACGGTATAAAGTAATCATTGTAATAATATAATACTATAGGTGTTTATTCTATTCGTATTTATTTTCCCAATACCTAATGCTTTAAATGGGTACGTTTTGAATATACAATAAAATTTGAAGTGAGTAAAGCTATAGGTAGGTATCGATATACAGTCGTGCTGTGCAGCTAGTGTTTGCTTGGAATACCTATACAACAGCAGGAAAGTACTATAAACTTAATTTAAAGTTACTTAGTAATTCCCAGTTCTCACTCTTCGAGTCGCGCTATATATATATAATATGAGTAAAACAGTAACACGTCTTATTCGCATGTTCATTTTAAGACGTAATTTATGCAGCAAATCTTTAACTTTTACAATTTTCAACACTCGGAAATCCACAATTATTTCATGTTAACCATTTCGATAAAAATGCAATAATAATAATATGTACCTTTGCATAAACATTTAAAGTACGATAATATTGAAAGCACGTCATTACAACACGCGTATAGGAGATAAAATTAGTAAACCCGATGATACCTTATGGCCGAAACTAATTTTAATTTGTTTAATGTATTCAGCTATACTATATAGTATATTCCTAATACTCATGGCTATTAAATTGACAATTTTTATTTTTATCTAAGTACTTAACCTTTTTTTTTAATTATAAATCTATTTTTAAATACTGTTGTTACAGAAATAGGTACCAATCTACATAATAACTTAATATTATGCGTGTCTAATGTGGATAATATATTATTCTATAGCAAACTATATATATTATATACCTTCACAGTTATAGGGTACTAGCTTTAACTGTTCTCATTTCTACCTTGATATACTATAATATAATACTATATTAAAAATATAATTTTTGAAGTATATTCAACGATTTTGTTAAAATTCATGCCTATTTGAGCTCCGTGTTATTAAGAAATAAGTCCTTATGGTTAGATGTCCCGGATTAACGATTCAAAAAAGTTTTCAACGTTCATTTTTAAAAATCAACTAATTAATTTAATTTGCTTTAATTTGTATCCATTAAAAATTTTACATTTAATTTATCACCATAATAATAGTTTTTAATTATATAACATTATTAACTCTTAAGTTCTGAAACAAATTCTCAGATATATCTACATGTATACAACACATCAAATTTAACTGATTAATATTGTACACAAAAATGTAAAAATTATCGAGTAAATACGATTGAACGCAATTTCATTAAAGTTGAATGTATTTATATGATCTGTAATGAAATAAATTTAATATAAAAAATTGAGAGACTACATAACACAATATTTTTATGTATTGTATATTTAATGACGCAAATTTTAAAAATAATAAAAAAACACGATAATGTTTAAAATCTACCAATAAAAATCAATTAAGATAATGTTTATATATTATATTTACATATTTTGTTCTTTGACAATGATTAAACAATATTACAACAACGCAATAATATAATATATATTATACTTTTATACATTACAATTTTGTTAAATATTCTAGATCAAGCCACTAGTTTTGAAATTGAGACCGAAAGAAAAGAGCTACGTGACGTTTTTCTTAGATCGGACAAAAGAAGAGTACATTTACCGCAACGAATACAATACAGTATATGCCAAAGCAGTCGGAACAGTTATTGCGTTAAAACCATCGGGGTTAATATCGTATATTTTATTTACAAACTTAATAATAAATAATTATTGTTTATACTACACGATAATAGAATGTACGAATATTGAATTCGAAATTAAATAAACATGTTATAATGCATTTTCTTAAGCTAAGAAAAAAGCTCTTCAAATTCTATACCTACTTTGTAATTCATCAAATGGTAACTTATTGATTGATATTCGGCTTTTATACTCGTATATAAAGATGATATATGTGTATATAGCAGTGTATCGTTCAACGTATACATGGAATTACTGATAAAATATCTAAAATTCATATTATATTATTTACTTAAAACCATCCCTCGCACAACACGAACAATCAATACATAAAATCAAAAAACAAAAAATAGTTTTGGTCTTAAAAATTTCAAATTGAACTAGTGTTGTCACAATATAATGTAACAGTATTTCGAAAATCCATCATGTCGATTTTAAATCATAGTTGTTTTACTAATATTATTTCAAAAGGAAATGTGACAATGTTTTAATAAATTTAGGCCTAAAAGCCAGATAAAACTATAGGAATTGTGTTTGACAAATTTTAATCTGAATTACAATTTTAAAAACAGATTCCGATTCTCAAGGTTCTTTATTATGATATGTTTAAAATCGAAATTAAATTATTTTATTATAGAAATTGTAAAATAATCTTATGTTTAAAAATGTATTTAAAGTATTTTGCCTTTTAAAGTTTAGCGTAGTGTAGTTATTTTTATTTTATATGCATATTTTAAGTTCAAATTTTGAAGAAAATCATAAAAATCATGACATTTCAAAACACGTTAACCGAATTTCGCTCAGAATCATATTTCATAGTCAATGATTTATCGTTGTATACATACATAAATTAAATAACTGCATTTATCCTAGTATCCTACTTTCCTCACTCCACACTTATAACAATAAAACCATCAGTAGTATCAGATTTGTTCAATTTTTGACAATAATGTATTTTATTATTATTGTATTTTAATTTTTAAACATTCAAAAATTACAAAGATGTATAAATTTACTGGAACAATAATTTGTGTGATCGTAAAAATGTTGTAAATATATGTACATGATAAAGACCGAATGGGACATCAACAACTGAGGCCTCTATATTTTTGATGTCCTGAACTGATAACAAAATGGCACTGTTTATTTACATTTTTGTATACGATCACTATACAGTAAAAAAAAGTAATAACACGTTTTGTATTATTATAAATGCTATGGATCATTATTATAGTTTTCATTAATAAGCTGACGCCATGTCCCATCCGTGTTTTTATCATTTACGTGTAAATAATATTGTTTCAGTGCAAAATAATAAGTATAGAATGCATCGTGTATGCTTATATTAGTACTGTAAAAATTACATGCAAACAATTTTAAAATTCTATTAATTATTTAACAGAAATTACTGTACTAGAGAAGATGGATTTAAACTGAAACCGGCTATCGTGGAACTTAACTCGGAAACGAGACATTCAATATATCCGAAATTAATATTACGAGAAACGGATAATGTTTTCAAAGTATTAAAATATGCCACGTGTCATACTGCACATTTCTTTTTTCCCGAGCAAAATATCGCTACAGTAAATTATTATATGACTAATCATTGTTATGTATATATTTTTTTTTTTTTTAGGTTTCAGCGAGCCAAATTTATATTTCCGGGCCTCCGTTTCATATCACGATAACTCGGATATTTACTATGATTAATCTTCTACAGTATCCCACAGTTATTTCATTATATATTGATAAACCATTCACCATAAAATCCTTGACTTCAATAAGATACGGTAACTGCCCCAGAAATTCTAATCTTTGTGTCTTTTACGAAGATTTAATTAAAGTAAGTATATTATACTATTACTATTCGTCAAATACTCATTAAATAATATCTTTATTTTCTTCTTTTATCAAATTTTGTCTGAGGATGAAATCAATTACACTGTAATGATGTGTCTATATATTTTTATCTATTTTTATTTATGTTTATATATTTTTAATGATAACTAAATGAGCTCAAACTAGGAAATAATAATTGATTTATAAAAAATACCGCTTTGGTTGAATTTCACTACGGCGTTGCATGAAAATGATGTTTTTAGCTTCAAAAAACCCTACTGCCCCAAAATTTAAGCTAGAAGGTGATATTTTAATTATACATTGGGAAAGTATCAATAGTGTACCTTTTGTTTCTTTTTTCACAAGAAATTTTGTTTTTAAATACTTCTACAAACTAAAGTTTAATACAACTTTGGTAATCATAACTATTTTTTAGATCAATTATTAAAAATATAAATTTAACTATTATAATAATGAATTATTGTAACAACAGTTTGGCTGGTTGAAAATTAAATTATAATGACAGAGCTCTGCTGTTCAGGATGTCTTTTTATTATTATTATTTTTTTTTTTTTTTTTTTTTTTTTTTTTTTGAATCAACGAATATTTATCTAAAAATGTGATAACTTCTCTAATAAAAACAAAAGAACTGATATTCGAGATGTGTGCGCCAATGTTGTAGGTGGGCAGATCGGAAGGTAGGATACATAAAGTTATTGAATTTGTACCTGTAATAAACCATTGATAAATAACTATTCAGAGCGAAGTTCGATTATACAATATATATGTCTTGAATGTTTTTATTTACGATTTTCGTCAAAATTTGATACTAAAATTCTTATTAAAAAAAAATACTACATTGCACTCATTTTTTTTTTTTTTTTTTTTTACTTCTATGTGCAACCTATAATAAACCTCCATTTAAACTGTCAAGTAAGTTCTGTTTAGTGTAAGACTATTTATAATTTAATCCACAGAGTACCCACTAAATAAAAATTACTAAAAAACTCGCAAAATTAAAATATCTATAAATAGCTCAAAAATAATTCAAATATTTTGAAAATTTTAACATGTCTAGAAAAGTTAAATATAAAAGTAAAAAATTCAAATCTACAAATATTTTTAACTGAAATACAACAAAAAAACTAAATTAAAAATAATAAACATTATTTTGTACATTTTTCCGTTATTTTTGTTTTCATTCGATTTTGCCCAACTATTAAAAGAAACTATAAGAAAATTCGAAACACAAATTACATAAAAACAACTAAATTAAAAATTCAACAAAAAAGATCTTTTTTTATTTTTCTATTGGAGCAATATTTCTGGTAAAAACCATGGTTTACAAAAATTAAAAACCATGAAATCAGTAACGCTGTAAATATTTACCGTTTTACATATTATTTTTTTTTCGTTTTTTCCAATTATTTTGAAAAACCCTCAAGAAAATGAAAAAATGATCTTTCTATATTCACCAATTACATACAATTTATTTTAGAAAAAGAATTGTTTACAGACAGAAAAACAAACATCATAAATCCTTCTAAAACCAATATATCCTTCACTATGATGTTTATTTAAAAAGATTAATTTTAAGTGTTGTTATAATTTTTGATTTTAATTTTCACTATATTTTGTATATTTATAACTATACCTAGCTGTGTTATATTTTTATTTTCTGGAATTTGAATTCGGTAAATTATAATAAAAATAAAACACAAGAAATAATTATTATTGTAGAAACATAAAAACTCCAATGCATAGAAACATGCGTTTATAGTTTCGAGTCACCAAAAGATTTATCGCCACAATATTGTTTAATTTATTATGTTATAAAACTAAAAAGAAATAAAAATTATAGTCAAAAGTTTACTCGGCAAACTTCAAGGATATTTCCTCTGAAAATGTAAAAAAAAAAATTTTACTGAAGAATTTATTCTTTCTTTTCACCTTTATTCTATACATACGCTCTTCGATATGAACCCATCCTTCTGCATTATTTTTCTCTCTCCCTTAAATGCCTATATATTCGTTACTGTTACCTCATTTATTCTATAAAATTATGTTATAATATTTTATTAAAGATTATGATTTGTGAAAAATATAATATAATTATCATATAGTTATATATCTTATCTATATAAGATATATATCTTATCAGACATGTAGATAACTATTTCAAATTAATTGTTCACATTGTTTACTTTTTACTAAACAGAGAGATATCGTATTTTGTCCTATATAGATAGAATTGCAAGTTAGTATATCGATGACAAATGTGCATAAGCCAAAAATTCCCAAAGAATCAATGTCGTTCAGGAAACACGTGCAAGTTGGACATTTATACGCTATCTGTGAAAACAGTTATTACAAACCAAAGGTATTCCTAATCTAATAATAACTTAAACTATCTAACTTATCTTAGTTTTAAGCACCTTTAAGATAATTTCAAGCAAAAATTTTAAATATAATATAATGAATTTGAACTATTAGTGTAGTTATATCTACGTCCAGATAAAAAATAACATAATTAGTACTTTTTTAATAAGAATTTTAAAATGTATACCTGTCATGAAATCTAAAGGTTCTGCAAACAATTACACTTGTAAAATACAGCCCAAATAAAATAGGTATCTATCTACTTAAAAGCTTTATGTGTATTGATCTCTATTCATATATAACTTTTTGTTACAAATCAGTATTAGCTCAACAATATAATATTTATTCAATTGTATTGAAAATTAATAATGAAAATTCTTTCCTTTAATAAAATCTTTCTGTATACATTTATTATAGTAGAATATTATACAATGCAATTTCTTATAATTATGACTTATTGTGTCCACGATTCAAATTTTATAACAACAATTTTCAAAATGTATTTTGTACGATGTACATCCAGACAACTATACTTTAGATAAATGCATACAAAAAAAAATGATTTGCCTAATTATATTGATCGTTCTAGGTATACCTACGTATAGTTTTGAAAAATATTTACTTGGTCAAATTTTACATAGATAATAAGTTTACAAAGATGTATCTACAATAAAACTCGATCCAGTCATATATGTATGATATGTATATAGGATAATACTATTTGCTGTGTCTTCCAAATTTCATGTTACAATCGAATTTTCGATGAAACAATTATTTTTTCGAAAAATAATCTGCTTAAAAACTTTTTTAAATCAAAAATTCTTTATTTAAGTAAGAGGAGAGTAATTTAGCACTATTCAAACACCGTATACTACGCCACCACACAAAAGATGCTTAATTACTTTCCTCCTACTCAAATTTTAAAGTCGAATATCTCGTCCACACGGTTACGAAAATTAAAAATGTCAACATTGAAATATATTTAAACCAAATCTTCAATAATTTATGGAATTTTTAATATAGTTTGCTAATTGAAAATCAAAATTGGGTAATGGATTTAGCATCAGACATAAGGGTGAACAAATAGGAGCAACGTAACATTTTAGAATATATTATGATTTTAAAAAGTTTTTATACAAAAAATATTTTTTATTGAAAAAATAAGTACCTATTTTATAAACAATAATTAAAGACCATGAATTACATGTACATTTAATTTATCAGTTAAATCGACCTACTATTTCATGGTAAGTACGTGGTATAATCTTTTATTTAGATGATATCCCCGTTCGAGGTGCACGTATATTTTCCAGTACTAAAACTGTCACCGAACAACATAAATTTTGGTCAAGTGGCCGTAAGGAAAACTAAAAGCATAGAGGTGATGTTATCTTCTTATCCAGGTACGCAGCACATATACCTAAACGTACTAACTCACGAGTGAAATAATAGATGTATAGATTAACTTTTATCGACCCGATTTCCACTTTGCTGGGCATCAAACCATCTATACACTCATTTCTCAACGTTATATTCTTATACCAATAGGTAATCTTTGTTTTCTTTTTTCCATCATAGGTCCTGAACGTTTCTTTATGATTGACTCCAAATACCAAGAATTTCAAATATCGCCCACAACTGGTGTAGCATCACAAAAACCGATCTTGCTAACAATCACATTTAAACCCGAGTAAGTAAATTACGAATAGGCATTTTCATAGAATTTTTTTTAAAAAAAATAATACAAATTTAATCATATAAAAGTAAGCAAAATCTATTAATAAATTTTGACTATAATAGGATTTTAGATAGGTACCTAAATATTTAAAATATAATAACTATAGAAGGATAACATTTTGGAAATATCAGTCAAATGGTTCAAAGTATTATGATATTTAATTTTTGTGTATGCGGAGTGTCAATTACATATTGTGAAATGGTAATACTGTTCGTCAGCATTAATAAATTGTTATAATAAATAGTGTCTAGGTAGTATTAAAAAAGTAGAGTAAATTATTATTATGATTATAAAAGGAGTAGAGATAATGAAGAAAAAAGTCCGTGCGGCGACGCCGCAAGGACTACGGTCTTTAGTTTTAATATAGTTTATTCATTGACTTAAGTGTTTATTTTTATTTTTATTTTGTGTCATATACGTTTAAAAGTATATTCTCGTTTTATTTTTGAGTAACTACAATATTTTCTCTTTTATTCTGAGTCCGATCTGTAACCGATTAATTTATGGTCGTTAAGGATAAAATCTAAATAATTAAGTAGTCCAATCAACTCTGAAGTACCAAACTGAAACCGGTTAATCCGTGGTCTTTTGGTTACTCCAGTTTATGTTTGAGCGATATCCTTGTTAAAGAAATATACGACATAATATATTATTATATATTGTTAATTTAAAATTCAAAACAATTTTTAATTATTTTTATTTTAATTGTTTCCTTTACGGTTATAATTATTTATAATTGCAAACAAATAACACTACCGCGTGTCTTCGGATATAATATCGAATTCAACGGATAACTAATGTCCATCATTATTCATATTATTAAAGTCAAATTTAATGACTTGTAAATATATAATACAAATTGAATCTGTCCAGGCTCGTGAACAAAGTTTTTAACATCTTCTAGAAAATGTAATTTGTTATTGACATTTCGGTACTAAAAAAGTTGACGATAAACTTAAAAGCTTTTTTCCAAATCACTTTTTTTTTCATAAGATTAAAGAAAGAGCTATTAGTCAATACAATTTTCAGTTATAAACTTGCGTTGATACTTATCTATCAAAATGCAATATTCAAAGCGAGTCAGTCACTATACATAAATTATAATAATGAGGCGGAAAATATTACCAACGACTGAATATAAATTTAATTAATGAAGTGGTACATAACGCAAACTTTCATAAACTTATCGTATTAGTAATATGGGTGGACGCATTTATTTATAACATTCATATATTATACTTATGAATTTACATGACTCACTTGTCAATTTAAAATTTAAAATTTTATATTGTTGTGAAATATATTTTTGTAGTTTTAACTGTACGAAAATATATGATTACTTTAAAGTTCAAACGAACACAAATTAATATCTGAACATATTAATTTATCTTAATATTATTATCATAACATTATGCTCATCGGAAACGTAATACTAATTGATATAGTTATATAAATTTAAGGAAAGATGAAAACTCCGTGTTGTATAAATATTGTATAAATATAGGGCCTGGATTTAAATTAAAACTTAAACACTAAAAGCTATTGAAAAATATTTCAAAAATACCTTTACGCGAAATAATGTAAAAAGAATCCAAAAATACTAACTAAAAGTTTCACTTTTAAATTAAGTATTTGTAAAAAAAAAAAAAACAAAATCGAATTATGTACTTGAAAAGCATTGTCTGAGACCAAATTCAAAACAAAAATGCAGTTTGCATTGAAATCCAGGTCCTATAATTATAATTATAGATATATTATTTTTCTATGGTTTTTATGTTTTGAATTATTTATGTTTGATTTTCAAGAACTGACAAATCGTATTCAGATAAGATCAGTATTGGTACAGCGATACCCATGGAATACATTTATCTAGAATTATCTGGATTTGGAACCAAAAATAGTTCAGAAAATAATAGTTTGTAATTAAAATGAAACAATATACATAAAGTTAATGGATAGCTGAATACGTTTTATGATCGATTTCAAATATATAAGATATTTATATTGTGAATATTCCTAACAAAAAAAAAAAATTATTTTTATTTTCACATTTTAAACTTATCTGGCTTATAAGACATGTTAGAAAGCTGTAATAAAACATCTAATTTAAAACAGCATTCAAATTCTTAACATTTAAAACCAGAATATTATTTCACTGTCTACAAAATCGTAGGTTTTTTATATTCTAAAATATAAAAATAAGAATTTATTATTTAGATAATTCCAGGTACTCACTAGCCGAAGAGTGGATATTAGAAGAAAAACCACCTATAAAACAAAATAAAACAATTATTAGACGATAATAGTTGAAATAAATTTTAAATATAACTTATGATATAACTTGCACTGAAATCAGTATCGTTCATCCAATAATTATTATCAGATTTACCTACTTTATGTAACACATTTTGGTGTCAAAATTGTTGATTTCCATCAACTTAAAAATTCAAAAAAATCAGAATTTGAATATTGCAAAATGTAACCAAAAATATGAGGTGAGCACGCTTAGTAAATCATCCTGTGTATTTCAGAAGTACACATATTAATTAATTTGCCGTGTTTCTCACATAATCTCTAGCCGCATTTTCTTCAGCCCATATTTTCCCAAACTTCCATATTTACACAATTTATCTCACCTATCAATTCTTAAACATCTCATTGTTTTCTCAACATAATTTTCTTTTATCTCTCAACACGTACTCTTATTATCAAAATCTATTTTCTTTCGTTTTTTCACTACTGCTCCTATTAGAATTCCTCTAAAAAATGTATTCTTAATCCTATCAAACATATTTACCCAACAATGGACTTTTTTAACATACTTTTAAGGTACTTTTAGCATATTTATTTCATATCTTTTGGTTTATTTTCATACAGTAAAATTTAAAATTCATACTTTGGTATTGACATAATATAACCGTAGGCGCGATTTTATATAACTTAAATAATTATATACATTCTTCATTAATAAACTACGAATTATCTACTTGAAACCGCACTAAGTAATTTTAACGGTGTGCTGTAAAATATTTTTTGTTCTGCCAACTATGCCGACCATTGCCAAAAATATTTTCGATTGTATATCATTTTTCTAATATCTATTTAAGCTAAAAATGCTATTAAGATATTTTTCATAATATATATATATATATATATAATAATGTTATTGGCTTTTATTCAACTCAATACTCGTAATAACAAACAATATGTGTAGTATAAAATCTAACGCCACGGTATGGTGTAGTGTCTGAGTTGTGAAGTCAATTTGGCCATTCATCAAACTTAAAATGAAAATTTAATGAAATTATTTTTTTGGAAGTTATCACACGTACGTAGGCAGGAATAATAATAAATAATGATAATTTGATTGATGAAAAATAATTTGTCAAATAAACCCAATGACGGGTAAGATAATAATTATTACAACTCGTCAAATTAACTAACTTTTAATACTCCGTTCCCTTTGGGATAATACCGTTAAGTGTCATTAATTCGGCTACCCCGTCCGACATAAAAATGAAAACTAAACATGTATAATTATCGTTAGTGTGCCAACCCATAATATAATCTTCGAAGGTGTAATATTTAAAAATATATATAATATACAATAGACGCATATTGTACTAATAAAGTTCCACTTGTCAAAATTTAATAAGGAAGATAATACAAATAATATAAATTATCAATCTGTTTAATTAATGGATTAAATACATTTTAAACGGTTCAATATGATTTGTTGTATAACCAAATCAGATGTTTGAATATTACAGACGAGTATTTTTTATGTAAAAATTGAATTGTAACCATTATAGATACTATATACAGTTCATATAGACTATATTTTTGTAAAGACAAATTTTATTTAATAATGAAAAATTACCTCAGTTTTAACGAGGGTTAAAACGTATAATACAGTAAAGCATAAAGCACGTGGGACGTTACACGTACGTATAAAATGTACAAAAATTACAGTATAAAAGTCTTTTTTTATGGTTACACTAAACAGCAATTATCAATATAATTGTCAATAAAATTGTAATCATTGTCAATTGATATTGATAAGCGATAACCACAGACATAATCAGCATTCTATATATCAGTAGTTATAACCATAGCTATAGACACTACATCATTGATTAAGTATCTTATACAGTCCAATTTGAAAAAACCCTTTAAAATTGGTCTTACATACATAACAATTTGCGAAACCGATTATTTCTAGATCATTAAAAATGTATATTGATTAAATGTATATATATGTATATTATTAATTTGAAATCGGAAAACAACATAACAAATCAAATGAGTATTAAATAATTTCAAATTTACCAAAAAAGACTTACTAAAAAGTAAGAAATACTAACTAAGAAGAATAAGTGTATATATAAATTGTGGAAATAATAAAATACCGAATAAAATAAATAATTAAACGAATTTATGAAACAAAAAATATGTATACTTTGTCAAAATTATATTATTTCTTTTTGATAGGGGCACTATATTATATAACGTAGTTTTTCTAATTCTATTATCATTAAAATGACCTTATCATCATTCCAATTATTTATAATTCATCGTGCATTGGTGTTAGAAATAAGGATATTTAAGTGCATTTACATCATTTTTTTTCTTAAAATTACAAATTATATACATTATTAAGTAGGTATCTAATATCTATACATAATTATATATTATACAAAATATATTCGTTAAAAATCTATATATTCTACAGTTTAAGAAAAACAACCAAATAATTTATTTTAAATTACCTTTATTTTTATAAAGGTGTATATTACATACATAGGCATACGATCAACTCCAAGAGGAATAATACATATTTATGATAAACATGGTTTTGAATAGCTAGGTACCTACCGATGATATAATGACGTATAAATCTTAAAGTATTCCCTTCTCGGATATTACCCATCAATATCTTATACTATATGTATAATATCACATTTTCTGTTTACCAATTTTATGTTCAACTTATATATACGTAAGTATATATTATATTATAATATTATTATATGCAAGCTTTACGAGTATACTATATAAATCGTGTCGTTCTGGGTCGTGAATCGTGAATTCATGCTCTGTAAATCATCGTACAAATAACGCGTACCAACGTTCGCCACTATCGTTCACATCTAGAGAAATAATAATTTTTTTCTCCCCTCTTGTTCATGTTGATTTGTAGTCGTATTATACATTATTAAAATATACAGTATAATAAAAAAGATTGCTATACATTGTCCCGTTCACGAAACACAAATACACCTGATATCATCTGCATACTGCAATTGATCGCCATCACTCGAAAATTTAGGGGGGAGGGAAATGTGCAAAACGTAAATATTAGATCGTCAAACAAATTTTAGTGATACAAATAAGAAAAAAAATCTAATACGAGTGATAGGTGTACCAATGTTTTTGGGGGCAAGTTGGAAGGTAGGATATATAGAATAATTTAATTTGTATTTGAAAACAGTGATAAATCATTGCTAACTAAAAATAATTCTATGCAGTTAATTATTAATCGTTTTTTTTTCTTATAGTTCAGAAAGCATACAAAATGTATACAACCAAATTGCCAGTTTTTCCCATTTATTAAGAAACGACAAAGGAAATTTCATCTACTTTATTATAAAAATGTCAATTTTAAGGTCTTGAAAATATTCTACAAAGATTGTATCCTTATTTGATCTAATCTATTTTACTTTATCACGTATTATTTTAATATAATAAAATATTGAATAGGCTATCAAAAATTACCTAGATTTCGATATTCAATACTGTCACACATCATTAATATAAAAGCTAATTTATTTTTGAATAATTTATTTATTTACGGTAGGGATGGTACAGTACGATATACTAGTATGGGATGGTAGCAGTATCATCAAATCTATAATTATTATTATTCTATTCCATATAATGTATTTTCAAATAAGTAAGAATCCTAATCACAAAAAACTAACACAGAATGTTTTGGCGTGAAATACAATTTTTAAATGTTTACTATTTAGAGCGTTATTACCATTTACCGTTGATTCAACCTAACCAATATATACGAAAACAAATTGGCTGCATAATCTACAATAAATGGTTGTAGTACCCATTAAAATCTTATTGTCAAACTAGTCAGTGGATAATCACAATCGCAACATTTTAATAGATATAACTCATAATTTAAGTTTAATAAAATAATTGTTTTATTTAAGGCAATTTTATATACGTATATAACACATGTACACATATACACATGTAAATAAAATTTTTTTGTTTTTATCAACAAACTATAATGTGGATTTTAATTTGATGTGGATGATAGAACATATTGTTCAAAATTATAGTTATATATTTATCTGTTTGTATATCTTGTTCTTATGGTATTTTTAATATTATTTGATTGTGTTTAAATAACAGCAAATGGTAATAACGGGTAAAATAATAATCATTTAAAAATTATGATTCACGCCACATAAGTTGCGCTAAAATGTTCTGGACTTCAGACAGCAACTGCTACCATCTTATTAGTAAAGAAAAATACTTGAAATAAATACTAACAATTCTTTCTAAACTTGAGACGAATTAACCATACAGCCAAAGTACCAGCAGTGCGGGTAAACATTAAAATAAATTATACATCCAATATTATAATAATTTAAATAATGCATACAGTTTTAGTTTAATACTAATGTCTCTTTTCTGGTGTAGAGTATTTTTAATTTGTTTACAATTCAAAATATATTTATAACGCACTTGAGTAATAGCGTTGTTAAAAGAAATTGTTTTTACGATTTTTCACAGTCACTTTTTAAAATAACTATGAAAGTTTCAAACATCATGTCAACCACTACTATTTGACTTTGTAAATGCTGAAACAAATTATGTTTTAATCGCATACATAGGACATATATTTTATGATTATGATTTATATAAGTTCATTCTGTTCAAAGAAGTGATATAATACGATATTATAAGGATTATACGACTGTAGTTGATTTATAATAATATTATATTTCTCTGTTGTTTCGTATCACCTATCAAAACTTTAAATGCCTGCATATAATTTAAAAACTAATGATTTGGCTCTGCGCAATACTTATTATGCGTGTATTATATAAACCTCAAAAACAAATATTTTGATCAGAACGTGAAATTCAACGTGTATATAGATTATGAAATAATAAAATATTAAAGATATCTACTAAATAATAAAATTTGTTTTTTGAACATACCTCCTAACTCATAAGGGTATTAAATGATCCAAAAATAAAAAAACTCATAAATTAAGAGACTACAAACAATTACGATAATAAACTTATATTTTAACTCTCAAATGTAAACCTAAGAGGATATTAGACTCGATCTAAAGTTTCAAATAACAAAAAATTCCTATCGTTTGAATAACCGGTCATGGTAATATTTATATAAGTAACGGAAAACTTATCAAAGGAATCGAAATCGACTTTATTCGATCGTCACCGTGACGAAAATAAGAATTTGTTTTAGGTTTACTTAACGAACCTTCTTGTTATCCTCTCTTCCCAGCCATGCAGACACCACTCGATTCATTCTATCGGAAAACAAAATAACGTGCTAAATATATAATTACGATATTGATCCGTATAATATAACATAACTAAAAATAGTAACCTGTTACGAGTATTCCAAATTGTATATTACAGTTTTAAAAGTATGTGTTCTATAATCTACAGTATACACTATAAAACAGGGGTCCCAACCCAGTCAATCGCATTAAACTGGTCAATCTTTCTATGAATACGAGTCGATCGTAAAAAAAATTAATTATGGCATTATCAGTCGATCACATTCGTAATATTTAATACGCACCGTCTTATTGTACTCTCCATTGAAACCTCAAAATTATCGTCAATATCATAATAAAAATTAATTACCCGTGTTTTGCTAATAATATTTTTTGATAAGTAAGCCCAGTGGTACCAAAACTCCTCAAATATTGTTATTTAAACATTAAATAGGCAATAAATACACACAAATGCACGATGTGAAGTCAAAAGGGCATTAAAACTAGGCAAACAAAAAATGTCGATTACTACAAACTTAAAATTTTGAATGTTGTTCTACTCTCAACACTATGAAAAAAAATAATTTTGAAAACCTTTCACATACACACACACACATTGACACATAAAATAGACACAATATAAATAACTACAAGTACCTACAAAATTATTAATAATATTATTCAAAATTAATTTACCGTAAGTATAAATTTATTAGTTTATTTTAAATGGAACAGTTAGTTTATAGCAGGTTTATAACGTGATATTCGAATGTATCCAAACGATTTATATATATATATATATATATATATAAGTTGAACCTTCAAAAAACAAAGAGCACCCCAACCTTTATTAGATGTTGTTCTCTCAGAATGGATTTTTTTTATTTTTTTTATTTTATTATTATTATTTCAATATCTTGAGTTTTCCGAATTTATAGTAAAATATCCATTGAAAAAAAATTATATACCACAGAATTTCTTGCGAAATTATCATACGTAAAAAGAGTTTACTCGCTTATCATTAGCGCATATCACTACTAATTTTTGTGTGGCACATAAATTTGTGTATACATTTTTCAGAAATGTCCATAACGAAATAGCGAGGGATCTATTTGTTTTACTATGATGTGTTTTTTTTTCTGTCTGTAAACAACTTTTCAAAAAGACATTTTGAGCATTAGACGGGTCATGATATGATTTTCCGAGGGGTTTTCGAAATAATCAAAAAGAAAATTAAAGGTACACCGGCAGACATATACGGCACGCCGCGGTATTGCGAAATCATTGTTTTTAATTTTTTTAACTTATATTTTCTACCAGAAATATTGTTCCAACCGAAAAAAGATTAAAGATCGATTTTGTTCTATTTAACATATAGCCACATAATAAACAATGCCGATTTTTGAAATCTTAAGTATTCTTCATAATAATCGGGAAAACCCAAAAAAGACAAAAAATACAATTTTTTTCAAATTACGGCACAATGATTTCATTATTTTAAACTTTTGCGACTTATATTTTCTTTCATAAATATTGAACCAACAAAAGTTCATTATAAAGCGTCTATAGTAGTAAAAAAAAGTTAGTTTAATATAGTTCTTTTTTTTATATAAGTTAATATCACAATTCAAAATTATTCGGTTTCATGGAACTTCGCTCAAAATCATTTTTTGTTAGCAATAATTTATCGTTTATCATTGGTTACAGTTATAAATTAAATAATTTAATGTATCCCACCTTCCCAAGCAATTAACTACAACACTTGCAACAGCTGTCTCAAGTATCAGCTATTTTTTTATTTATGAATTTTAATTTTATACCCTGTATATGAAACCCGTGGTTATATATTAGGTATATATTAAATTCATTATCGAAATATTATACTAATTTCCACGAACATTTTAAATAATTATCGATAATATTTAATAAATAATTTATTATACAGGTTTAAAGTTTTAAGAGTGGATTAACTTGCGATTAAAATGATCGTGTATGGAAATCATTTCTCCCGGCCGTGGCCCACCACGCGTATACCTACCTCATCAAATGTTTAAACAATTATTATTATTATTATTTATATGCGGCTGTATAATTTATTACTGCCAACCGTTTATTTATTCTGTATAATTGATTTCAAAATATAAAACGAAAATTGCAATATTTTAAAAAATCAAAAGCTAATAATAGTGTATGTATTTGTTAATATAATAAGCCGAACAATTAAAAAGAGCTGATACTGAAGACAGATGCGACCACAGTTGTAGGTGGAAATTATTAATCTATTATTAAATATTGTAAATTAGTTAACCTAACCAAATCAAACCTTTAATTCATTTCTATCTTTCAATCAAAAAAACCATATTTTGTTTAAATAATTTAAATACTTACCTACAATTTTTACTCAAAAATGAAATTTAAAATATGTATACATTGATAATGGTACCTAACTAAACCATAAAAATGATATACATATATATATAAGATAATATTTTTTTTTATTTATTTTCCTTTTTATATCTATTTTGCTATACCCATACCCTTTATTTTCAGACGAAAATGTAGTGCCGAGAAATCTTGGCAAACGTTTTAAAATGTCGGTATTGAAAATATTGCCGTGTGAAAAAAATAAATAAAAGGTAACAATGATAATGGGCGTCCACATAATAATACATAAATGCAATCGAAGTAAACACACAATTGAGTCCATAATCTACCATTAAAATATTATCGCATAGAATTGTTTTTGAAAATAAAACACCATACCAGATACCTACTTTATTATTATTCTTTTTCTCAAAGGAGAGTCAAGTCAACCGTAAATAATTTCAAATAATAATAAGTTTAAATACAAACACTAATAAACTAGTATATAATATTTAAAATTTATATACTTTTTCACATATTTTTTCTACCTGTTTATAAAAACAAAATATAATCTTTCTAATATGTATTATCTCATTTTTACTGCACTATAAATCATCAATTTATAGTGCAGTAAAAATGTTAATAAAATATTATAATAATATGACAGCAATTATACTTTAGTCATGTGACAACCATGAGGCGGTGTCTAAAAAATCTTATGTTTTTTTTCTCATACTGATCTCATTAATAATGAAGTGTAGTTTATAAAGTTCTATATAGTTATACAAATTTAATTCAAATATAAATATTTGTAATCTTTATCCTTATGAGCTGTAGGAAAAAAAATCAAAATTTAATTATCTATATACAATGGACAATCGAAGGATCTAATATTATAGTTTTACAACAGCGATACTATTTTTTTTTTTAACCTTTTCAATTACCTAATAATTTATGGAGCATCTCGTTTATAATAAGCTCAAAAAGTTTTAAATAGCATCAGTATAAAATAATAATTACATAGATATATGTAATTGAACATACAGAAAGTACTCTAAAGACATAATTTTTAAAATATTTCGACTCAATGCCCTTGAAAACTAAAATTAAAAACAAAGCGAAATATTGGAACTGTGGTATTATGAAAGATATTATTTTCCATTGCTTATAAATTTAAATAATATAAAACTATATCTTGCATCATTCTCGTCGTTGTACTAGACCCCATAACCCATTTAAAACAGTTATCTACCACAGGATGTGTAAAGTGTGTATTAATATTTGTTTTTTTTTAAACTACACCGATTGTAATTGAAACAATTATTATAATCAATAATCAAAAACTACTTTAATATAATTCCCAAATAATCACATATTTTCACCCAGATTTTTATTAAATTAAATTTGGATAAATTTGGATATAGTCCTCATTAATATTTCCAATATAACATATAGGTCAAAAGAAAAGTTTCTAACAAATATACGACTTTAAAATAAGTACTATATTCTGCATATGTCAAATGTGAAACATCCGTCATTTTGTAATATTTTGATAATGTTATTACATGACGTAAAAAATAATTATTCAAAAAAAACCGTACGTTTACTACTCAGAAGAGACATATTTCTGTATATAGATATGTTTTTTATCTTATCTATATGAATATGAAATAAGTTAACCGTGATAAATAACCTTGACTTGATAAATGTATCTAACGGTAAATCTAGTTTAAATCATATTATCTATATTTATTAGAAATATAAGTAAAATATTTAATTTATATTAATATAAAATAGTTTAATAAATAAATTATTAAGTTATAACAAACGCAAAGCCTTTATAACATTTATATGAGTACCAAATTTGGTACACACGTGAGAGAACAGAGGATCCAATGATTAAGACACATGACACGGAATAGTGATTAAAACAGTCATAAATTAAAAACCAGTAGGGAAAAGACCTCGGGTCGGCACGACAATGGACGGTTGCATGTCGTCAAAGAAAAATTCGATCGATTATAAGTGCAAGAAGAATAATAATCCAAGAAAAGTGGAGGGAGATCGTGATGACGGGTAAAACTGAGAGTACTGAGTGCCAGGAAAGAAGAAAAAAAATATAATGTAATAGAATACGAATACATAAAAAAACTTTTACTTTTACAGTAAACTGAAATTGCGATAAATTATATTCTATCTAATATCTAGCAAGGTATTAAATTCGTATAATGTAATACGAGAAATTCAATTTCTTATGTACATATTGTACACTTGAGAATTTCAAATTGTGATATAGCCATATATTATTGTTTATAGTTTGTATAATGGATACGTGTAACGGGCCGTTAGACTTTTATTGGAATTTTCACACGGTTTAATTTGCATTTGTAAAGAGAATAAAAAACTACAAGCATTCCCTTCAAACAAACGTACGAAATGAAAAACACCCGTTAGAAAAAAAAAAGGTTAAATCTTTTCCCGTGATCTGCCTTTTTCCCTGCGCAAAATACATATTAGTTTAAGGAAGATAGATGTCTATACGGAGGGAAAAACTTGGCACGTGAAGACGTGTTGCAGCACTAACCCTAAAATACAATTTCTTATCGATATTCAACCTGCAAGAGGTATAATTTTTAAAAACTATTATTTAGTTAATTTTAAATTTGGAGAAAAAAGAGTATTAGTTTTAATATGTGTGATTTAGGAGGAGCGGTGAAGACTGTAAACAATATTTCTACCAGAAATTGCATTCCAATCAAAAACCTTATAAGAACTTTTTTTTGCAAAATTTTTAATTTTTGTTGGTTAATTTCGATTATTTTTAGATTTTTCTTAAAAGTTTCTTAATAAAAAAAAAAGGTAGTTTTTTGTTTAATTTTTTAGGTACATTGACAATAAGGGGAAAAATATAATTTAAAATATTCTACTCAGAAAAGCTTTTTGTTAGCAATGGTTTATTGTTTCGTCCAGAATTAAGTTGAATTACTCTATTATATAGACTACCCAGTAACAACTCGTAAATTACTTTCTTTTTTTTTATTTTTCAAACCACGTTTCCATCAGAAACCTTGCTAAAATCAAAAGCTCAACTATTCTTGTATTATTTTTGTATCTCGTTGGTACTTTGAAAAGAAAATTTTTGATTTTCCTTGTACTTTCTTAATAACAGTTTTCTTGACACAATTTTGTAAAATTTGTTTAAATGTATTTACGAATTTTTACTGAATACATACTCGACGATATTAAACTTCAAACCTAACTTTTAAAACAGTGAACACACATCAGGAGTATCAGTCTTTTTAAATTTAACTTATAGGTAATTTTAATCTCAAGTTTTTAAACTACTCTTCGATAGCTATCGGGAAGGTACATAGTTGAAAGTATATAAAGTAAACGAAACATTTTTCTCCATTTAATAATACAATATAATTGTTTATTTTAATTTAAACGAATATACTCCAATGTTATATTTAAATATACATCTAATATAAGTATTTAAATTGTAAGTACATAAAAATAAAATCCTTACTTTTTATTTTACTATACTTTATACCTATACAAAACATTTAAAATTCAAATATATCGAAAACTGCGTAAAAGTATATAGTAAATCGTATTGAAAATAAAATATAAATGTAGATGTAATGTTTATGTATTATGTAGCTAGGATAAATTGAACGACGATGGTATAGATGACTTATATATAGTTATACGTTTAAAATCCCTAAGGAAATAAATATGAAGAAAATGGCTTTCTCTTCTGTTCTACTATATACGCAACAACCCTTGACTGTATCATATTTCAAAATCTTTTGTGACAAGCCATTTACGACTAGCTGCCAAAAACACATTGTATTTGAAGGGGGTTTTCTCATAATACACCCAAAAAAAAAAATATATAAAAATATATAATAGGTAACTGAATTCCATACTATTATAATTAGATAGCATTATTACATGTATTTGAATCGAAATAATTACTTTATAGAAACACATAATATTATTTTATATCAATTGTAAATTCCGTAAATACATGATTGAAGTTGGCTACTATTTTAAACAAGCGAATAAGTGATTCTATTTAACCGATTATAACTAATCTTCGTAATTTTATCGGATCAATTTTCTGGGAGCCACAGAAGATGAAAAATTCAACAATGACCACTCAAACGTGGGTATTAATAAACTATAATTATATAATACATTGTTCAATTAGGTATACTATAAATCTATATTCTATATTCTATATATTAAGAAAAATTACGTAAAAAAAAAGAGCTGATACTGCGAAAAACGATTCTGAACGTAGTTCATTTATACATTACATTTGAAGAGTCGTAATATTTACGATTTTCATCAAAATCAGATTTTAAAAGAATTTAGGTCTTAAAAAAAGAAAATTAATACATTACACTCTACTTTTTTTATTTTACCACTTATAAGTGCAACTATTATATAATTAACCTCTTGTTAAATTTCTGTTGGTCAGACAACTAGGTATATATCCACATAGTACCAAAAAATAAAAAGGCGAAATTAAATCCCTATAAATATAATAAATTAACTTAAAAAAAAAATGATAAAAAGTTTATAGTAAAATTCACAAATGTTTAAAAAAAAATTAGCCGCCATCTCAAAATTTACCATAACTGTTCCCTCCTCCTTTTCTCTAAACACGTGTTCATAATGCTAATATTAAAATAATATACTATAATATATAGACAGTAATAATAATGTACTTTGGGAAAATACACATTACGTCAGTCATATGTTACATCTCAGTTTATTTATCACTAAGCAACAGTTATTTTTTTTTTAGCTCTTGTATTTTTGCTAACGAATATTCTGTCACTCTGCCTTTAACGTTTAGTCCTAAATGTTGTTTTTTTGATTTCGTTGCCACAATTATATTTAAATTACGATTTGTTAAATCTCATACATCGATTCAAGACTTTTTTCGACTATTAATAATTCATATATATTTAATAATATATTTATTTCAAAGATTTTCAACATTATACTTTATTCTATGCTCATATAATAATAATGGCATTTGCCACATTACGTTTGGTGCAATACGTTTGCTGTATCGCAAAAATTATTCTGTTGTTGCTTTTATATATTATGACCACTTTATTACCTAAGTATTATGACAGATCTGGAACGAGCCTGTACCATGTTGATCAAATATGTGCAATTGTGTACATAATATTATAAAAAATATTTTATTATAAACACATTTTTTTTGTTATTATTATTATTTTTTTAATTAAAATAGCCGTTCAAAATTAATTCCCTACCTAACTTTTCTTCTGGGTCTTTAAAACGATTCGTATGCATTATGCAAACAATACAACCTAACCATGAACGTAATTCGGAACATGAAAGACGTTTTTGGGTTTATCATGTACATACATTTTTTTTTTTATTATTTTATTTATTTAAGCAAAACTTAATAAATAAACATGCAGAAATTTGAACAGAAATGAAATACAGAACCAGGTAATAAGGTATTAGTGGTATTTATTAACCAGGTATTAGTATAAGAACGAAAGGTGAACGTTAGCAATGCACATCATATGGTATATAATATTGTTCAAACAATACTTGGTGGTGTGCAAAGGGATTGCAAAAGTATTGGTAGAGCGGGTCAGACGTGGAGGGACTCAAAAGTTGATGAAGGAAAGACCGATGGTGTGCCCCCAGAACTGCCGATGAGGCTACGGAGGAACTTCAAGTTAATGCCAACTCTTCTACCGACTAGCGTAGATAGACCAAGCACGTGAAGAACTGAAGAGTAATCATACAACGAGTGGAAGATATTCCACACATGGCCGGCATAGTATAGAAAACGTCTTTGGACACATTCGATAATTGCAGAGTCGAAGGCTGTAATGAGATCTCACAAAATAGAACCATACTAAGCAGGGGTAGCACTAAGAAACAGTAAAGAGCCTTCAGCGAAAAGGTAATTTTAAATTCAGACGATATTTATTTTACGAAACCTAGAATCTTATACGCTTGACAACTTATTGATTGGATATGATAGTGAGAATAAAATTTAGAAGATAAGAGAACCCCCGGATCTTTTTTACGACTGGTCGATGCAAGATTAATATTGTTAATTGAGTAGGTGTGGCTTTAAATTAAAGTACGAGTTCTGGAAAAGAACATGGATTGGCACTTGTTCACGTTCAAATTAAGACCAATAGCTTCAAACCAAATAATTATAATGTTAAGTTCGTCCTGCAACAGGAGACAGTCGGAGTAGTTATGAATTCACCGAAAAATGTTTAGGTCATCTTAAAAGCTAGAATATTGCAATTAAAATTTATTTGCGATACCGTCGATAAACAGTACAAATAGTAAAGGTGACAGGTGGCCTTCCTGAAGAACACCTGAAGGAATGAAAGAGACATCAGATTTATATCCATTATATTTCACCAATTGATACCTACCGTATAGATAAGATTGGAACCAAGTAAATGGTGGATCACCAAACCCAGTCTTACTAAGTACTCGGAGTAAAATGTTGTGATCAACTCTATCGAAAGCTTTTTTTTAAGTCCATAAATATAACTTCAACCTAGCACTAACTTTAAAAAGCTTCGAGATTAAAATTATTGAGGACCAACAAGTTCATCACAGCTGAACGCCCTGGCCTAAAACCATACTGTTCATCAATAAGAATCGGTTTAACTAAAGACAGCATTTTTTTGAGTACGAGCTTTTCAAAAAACTTTGCAATACGGCCTAGGGTAGAAATTGGCCTGTAATTCCTGACACAAGATTTGTCACCAGATTTAAAAATGGAGTGTTGCTTAGTTTCCAAATAAATGGAAATACCCTTCATCTAATAAACGTTTTAAAAATGTGCCAGAATAGAGCAGAAAGAAAAGATTTAAGGTTAAAAAAGCAGGATCCTGGAAGCCCATCAGATCCTACAGAATTCACGTTTTTTAACCTACCAAGACCAGAAGTTACTACCAGAATAGTTACTATTGCGATGTTTTATTTGTTTTTGCGGTAAATATATCCGATATATTGTTCCAATCACCAACGTCCGTGGACGATTTTCAGTAGCAAATCGTTTAAACGGTGCAACGGCGAAATCGATTTTTGATTTTCCTTGTTGTTTAATTAAAAATGGGGAAAAACGTAATGAAAAACGACAGAAATATTTACGCAATCGCGGTGTCTAATTAAATTATGTCAAATACGACTAAATATTCGGAAATTGTATACAAGATAATATCGACTATCCAGTTGGAAACTGAAACAGGTCAAAAATCAGTTTACTTCGAAACAATTTCAGTTCAAGAACGCAATGAAAATTAGTCCAATTATCGAGCATTTAACTTGTTTTAGAACAAGAATTAGATTAGGTAACTTAAATAAACTTATTACATTTAATCCATATATTTATGTAACATTATTTTAAGGCCAGTTTAGAATAAGAATTTTATTCATATCTATTTATTTCATGTTTTATATTTTACTAAATATTCGTTAAATTTTTATATTTAACCTAACCAACCAAACGATACTAGGGGGAAAAATCCTCACTATTAATTAACAACTATTTAAAAATAATAATTTAATTAAGTAATTAAATTGAATTAATTCAAATTAAGTAATTATTAGTGATTAAAAATCCAAATATGTAATAAGTAGGTACATAATATTATTATATATATTGAATTTTAAAATATGTTTTTATATAGATTGTATAATGTGTATTGTATATACGTATTAAAGGTGTAATACGATTGCGACACCTAAGCTAAAACAAAAAGATTTAATTTTAAACCTATATATTTTTTGTAAGAGTTTTATAATTTAACCTGCCCTAACATTGACATTGAAATATTATCATTATTACTCCTAAAAAAAAAATGTCAAGGAGAAAATATATCTCCCTGATCAGCCCACTGGGTATCTAGGTAAATAGATGTCCAATAAAAGTATACCTATATCTTATAGTATTATATATTATTATTTAAAATCCTTCGGCTGAGTATTATACAATAATAAGAAAATCAAAACAATAAATTAGTGAATTAAGAAAAATGTTATAATTTATAATAAGTATTAAAATTAAAAAAAAGACGGGCATAGTTTGCACGTGGGTTCACCCACTGTTGTAGGTAAGAAGTTGGTAAGATAAGAAACAAACGAGAATTTAATGTATATCTGTAAGAAACGATAAACCATTGCTAAAGAAAAAACTATTCTGAGCAGATTTTAGTTGATAATGTTACTTTGTCAAGAATACAATATATAGTAGGTATATAATATATATCATATTATGGTAAAATGATTTCAAAAATGTGCGTTTCCGTTACAACAATGGTTGTTTAAAAAAAGAAAACCTTAATAATAACAAAAAATTATTAAAAACGGTTGCCAATGACAACCTTATTTTTAATCTTTCAATCCTAAAGAACCTAAAAAACTAGATTTTCTTCATTATCATTCATGTAAAAAAAAAATAAACATTATTATAAAACCAATACATTCTTCACTCCACTCAGAGTCCTAAACAATTGAAAATCTTGGTCAGAAAGCGTACCAAATATTATATTGTATTTCATTATTTTATTATACACGGAATCGTGGACGAAAAAGATATTTACAAAAAAAAACCGTAAAGTAACAAACAACTACACATTCAAGTCTCTAAATTGCCTACACAATACGCCCTTTTATTATTTGAATTTTATATCAAATCCTTTTCTTTTCTTTTTTTTTTTCTCATATTGATTATAAAATTATAGGTACTACATATACAGGTATTAATATTATAGATTTAACAATAAACACAAAAAATATAACAATATTATTTATTATCTGACATAAATCAATTTCAAATTGTTATTTACTAATTTTGAGCTATTTAAAACTATTTGAATTTTCCGAGTTTTAATTTTTATTAGGATACAAATTTTTTCACCACAATAATAATGCCTCAAAACTAAAAAAATTGATTCGCCATATATTTATATTATATATATTCGCCTATATTTATTTAATTCCCTTATCTATACATTAAATATATTTGTATATCCTACCGTCACGAATTCCTATCTATACAACAATAGCACATATGTCAGTTGTATCAGTTTTTTTTTAAACATGTTACGGTATACACTGGTTTACATACTATTTTTTATATCATCAAAACATAATACTGATGTGATAAAACAACAAAGACATTATCACACGCCAATGGAAACAATGTTGTTATGTTTGATCACGTAAAATCCGGAAAACCACAACCAATGAGAGGTGGCCCTTATACCGCTCCGAGGGTATATATGCCGGAGCAGCAACGGTCACTACTTCACTTAACATCCAAACCTTCAACACCTACATAACAGAAGATTTGGATACACTAAAACCACTGAAGACAACACGTCAATCAACCAAAACTATCCGCAGCAGCCGATCGTACCAATAGCCGCCAAGCCTACTGGCAATACCCGACCAGACCACCACCGTACAATTCAAGCTAATCCAGTCCTTTTTAACTCTAATAAAAGAACGTCATAATCGTCGGTGATGCGGTACGATGGAGATCCTGCCAACAGCATCCGGTGTACGAACTCGACTGCAACAGTCAAGCAATTCAGCCGAACACGAAGAGCCGGTCAAATACGGCATCCGCAATAACGACCACGATTAAAGCTAACCCAATCCTTTTCAGGACTTACTAAGGAACTACCTTAACTGAGAACCATCAATCTCCAGGCACCTCTTCTCACAAGGTTTGGCCCCCACTAAGCACGCTTATTTAAACCACATTACCCGGATGAAAACGTTACAGACGGCCACTTACTTAGGCGGGCATCTGCACCAATGCACCCTGTCTCGTATTGTATGATAAGAACATATTCCCTGGTCATTTGTTAATAGTTACCGTATAAGAATCGTCCAACTCGGCTCGCTTGGCCGAACCTGGTCAGCCAGTGACGGCCCTCTGATAACCACCTGTTGTTATTAGATATTTATTGAAATTAATAAATGGACCACGAGTAAAACATAAGAGTTACTTCACTTATTGAACGAGTGGGTGACCAGCATTCGTTGCCCCGTCTAAAATACTTCTTAAGTCAATGTAGAAATTACACATTTTCTCAATGAAACAATAAATAAATACACGATATTACAATGACTAATTTTTTTAATTCGAAAATTGTGATAAAACGTCAACACTTTACATTATATTTCTCGTTATAACGTTTTCTATGCCTGAACTGGGAAACTTTTTAAATGTATTATAGAACATAACGATAACATTCTAATATGTTTATATATGAATATGGTTTTTTTTTGTATACATAAAAAATATTTTATCGCCAATTTCCTATATAGGACGTGGACCTTACCAAACGTGCGACGGAGATATCTCGCTCTACCGTATATTTTCCTAGACGGGGTAAAACGTAGTCGACAAAAATAATAGAAAAATCCGAAGAACAGTTTGGGCGAATGGTCGGTAAGAAAGAAATCCCAGACCCTATTTGTTTATCCTGCAAGCAATTCATGTGTGTGACTGTACTTTTCTCACAATAACATATATATTATATTAAACACACATGTAAATGGTAAAATGGATGAACAGGACGATACAAATATTCGTTGGCTCTAAATTACACCCCCAGTAACTTTAGTGCCCCGCTTCAGCAACCGCCGTGACAAATACATACAAAATATTTTCGGTTCGTAAGTATTTTCGGCGTTTACGGGTCAAAGAGCAGCTGTTCTGATTTATCGCATTAGTTAGTTTAGGAAAACGCAAGCATCTAACACGGGAAAATAATAAAATGCGTACTAGCAGCGGAACGTTAAACTTTAAAATATCTTGCACCAAAGTTTCTTTCGGAAATAATAAAATATGTAAAATTCGTGATATTCATAATACTGTACACGATTCGTGAGTTTCCGAGTGAAAACTATAGCATCTACCTAATGGCTAGTATACACCTATTATTATGTTTAAAATCAAAACAGAGAAAAAATAGATTCCCTCAAAATATTCCAAGTTCAATCCCATGGTCAAAAAATCCTTATTCAAAATATCCCCAATGTAGCGTATCAACTCCTAAAAATGCAACAAAAGTTGTCGAGTATTTTTCATTTTACGCAATACATTTAGGAAAAATACAAAATAATGGAAAAATATTATCAATATTTTGAATTTGCATTACACCTTCAACTAATTGATATTAGGAATAAACAAGAAATTTAAAATAAGGGATATTCTCGACAGGGATGTTTTGAAGAGATTATTTTAACCATACTATATTTTAAATGACTAAGGAATAATTCTAACAAGGATAATTTAATGAATGAGTTGTTTTGAGAGTGGACCTTCAAAATAACTACAGAAATCTATAAATACGTATGATTTGCAGAAAAAAAAAATTATTGGAATTTTTACCTGAAGATGAATGATCGATAACAGCAATGAAGAAACATGATATACCCAAAAAAAATACGAATGTGGCATATAAGTCTTAAAAAAAAAAAAAACTACGTGATCAAAAATAATAATATTAATATAAAAATATTTATTCGAATTTTATTACATACTGAAAACAATTTAAATTTTTTTAAAATTATTTTATTTATACTATCCGAAAGCATACCACAAACACCAAATAATTGTAAACTTAATATGGTGCACACTATCTGATGCATGATCTAATGTTCACGTATGCAGACACTATTATAATAATCTATATAATACAAACATAATAAATAATGTTTAAAAACTTTGTTCTCAACTGTAGACTGTTGATTAGAAAATGTATAGAACTTTTTAACAAGTTTTTCCGTAACAAAAATAATTAATATTATACACAAAGTTATCAGAATTTCATGTCACAACTTTAAAAAAAAATGACTTAAGTAAGAAATTGTTAAAAAATCATATATTCTACAATGTTAAATTTTCCTTATTTTTACCATCCTAAACTTCAGGGGTGAAACCGCCACCAATTTTTGATTTTTAAATAGCAACCTATATTAAAAATTCCATAAATAAATTAAATATTTGATTAAACGTATATTGCTGCTGACATTTTTTAATTTCCGTTCACCCATTGACGATATATTCCACTTTTAAGTTTGAGTTGGGAAAGAATAGTGGGAATACTATTTAACCACGCCGCCAAACAAATAATACTCCAATACTCATCTCTTCCTATCCAATTTATGATTTTTAAACACCTAATGATATTATAAATATTAGTAAAAAATTCAGTTATTCTAAACTGAGCTATAAATGCACATAACTATATTAAAACGTACGACGACGTTCCGAAAAAAAAAAAACGGAAACTACATTACTGCGTATTATTAAACCTGACCAAGTAAAAAGAAATTTAGCAACAAGTGGAAAATATGGGGATTGTATGATATTATAGAGTGATAAGTACCATGATAGTCAATAAATACAATACCTAAGGTGTTCTATAAACGTTTTATTATTATTATTATTATTTAATTTGTGTCAACAATTTAATAAAAATAAAGTGATTTTGTCTACAAAATCTGAATGTTTTCTAAAAACTATTTGTTATACTTGGTAAAAAAAAATAGCATACCAATTTTATACGAAATAAATGAAATAATGTAGATTACATGTAAGAAATATAACTGATGAAAAAGAAAAGGTAAATTGTGATAGAAGACCGTAACAAATTTCACGAGGACATTTATTTAGTTGTCCAGAGTTTAAACAACTCAACTCAACCTACACACGCCTTCCTTTAACCACTTTATATCCTTTTGTCGGGAACACGTCGTTGTAAATGAACGACGAGAAACACGGCCAACTTAAATTTAAAGCCGTTTTCGACATGTTTTTATATAAAACCTAGAACACTCATAGTACGTATTTTGTATATCCATAAACATATTATTATACCATTGCAGTAATTTATTTTATTTTATAAAATACTAAAACAAACAAAATTCAAATATCTTTTAGTTATTTTATATTAAGCGTACTATAATGAAACTTTAAAAAGAAAAAAGAAAACATTTCATAATATTCTATCTACCAATATACATAATATAATATCATAACTATAATATAACTTATAATATCATAATACTAGAGCAAAAAAAAAAAATGGAAAAAAAAGATAGAAAATGTCACTCAAAATCCCGTTTCTGTTAACAGTTCAACTATTCAAAGTCGAACGACATTAATGTAAAGCGTCCAATAAAAATATTTTGTTTCTATTCGAATAATTTTACAAATTTGGCGAGTATAAAATTCAATATTTTTTTAAAAGCTTTTTACGACTCTTAAATATTAGAATTATATAATACAACAATATTATAGGATAATATAACTGCATTGAATAAAAATATGTAAATGTATATACACTTCTACTTGAACATTTGTTACTCAATTTTATATTACCTACATGAATTCATCTTTTTAAACCAGTGCTAAGATAATAATTAATATGGAATGTATATAAATTATACAGTAGAGGTATAACACAATTGTTATTACTATCAATTATAATATTATGGTTGAAATTTAAGGTTTTTTTTATATATTGCGGATTTATTTTTTTAAATCTCACTCCTCTTAAAAAGCCTAAACGCACCTTCCGTACGGAAAACATTGTTTAAAGGAATCTTTTATAAGTATAATTATATTACTTTCAAGTTGATACATATAAAAATAATGAACTAATAATAATCTGTCAATTCGTTCAAATAGATCATATTAAAACATCAATTAGTTTTAAAAAAATGGGTATACATAGATCAGAGGACTCCTTCCCCGAAATGTCTAAGAAATAATGGTTTTAAATAAATAAAGTAGGACGGGTTCTGGACTTTGGGATTAGTATTTATGAAAATTAGCTGTCATCCCCAAGCTGGTACCATTAGATTGTATTTTAAAGTAAGTAACATAAATTTACTTATAAAAATGCTTACGACGGGATCGCGAGATTGATTTGATATTGAACGAACTATTCAGGCGAAACATTCTCTCATTGATTCTCTGATTTTACACACTATTAGTGATTTTCCGATCCGCAATTAAATAGTTGGTTCAAAGCTTATATAGTACACTACTGTATACACCACGTATTCGTCTCTGTCACACTAAGTTCCTTGCCTCTCGTCGTACTACCCCACCGATATACTTTAATTTCTGCTCCGTCGAGTTTCAATCCAGAAAACGTTCACTTTTTTCCTTTATAAACCCGACCACCACCGCCGCCGGTTCGGGGTTTAAACCATAATCACGGTACATTAGTAGATACATATAATATATAATCACTGTTATCTATAAAACGGTATTAGTATATAGGTTTAAAACAACAACCGCGATTTACACAATAGTCAAAAAAAATCAAATGTCCTTTAAGAAGAACTGAATCAGTGTCATTAATTCACTGACATAAAATTCATTCCGATACTAAATTCAAATTTTAATAGTTTCAACTTTTTTCAGATTTTGTTTCTTATCACCAGAGGAGAAATAATACTTGCACTATTTATACCCGTATATGCTGTCTCATGTCCGATTGCAAACAACTTTATAGAACCGATATCTGATCATCTGTTCTGTAAAATTAAAAACCATTTTGTAACACGAATTAACGTTATCGTGTTAAAAATTGTTGAACTGATTTGAGTTGTGCGCAATAAATTTATCTAACCCAGGGACTGAAACCTAAAAAGACCGTACAGAAAAAGACTGGTTAAAGACCGAAACTTTCTGAAAATGACAAGACCGGAATCCTTAATAATTCTTTTTTAAAAACCGAAACCCTTAAAATCGAAAAGGTTCCAATCCCTGATCTAACCATGGATTATTCTGTAAATATTAGTCTTCTAATTATTAAATTATAATTTCGTTATCACGTAAAAACGAAATTTAATTTTCTTATTACTAAGACGTTAATCTGTACTGTGACATTAAACTTTATAAAATATGAATAAAAGTCCTTAATCGCCCTTATAAAACGAGTCTGATAAATACGTGATATTTTTAAATTTTGTTCAATCTACCAAGGTCAAGGCGGTTTAGCAATAGATCAAATACTTCGAGGACAAAATGATAATTTACATTTTAAAATGGCAATCAAACTTTTTATTCAAACTTCAAAGTTAATTAGATCTTCTTTACTGAGGCCAAATATATTTAACACACAGTAGATACATCTTACAGGTATAATTATATTCTACAATATGGTATAATTAATTATCATATTATTGTTATTCTGTTTCTAGAAACGACAATTTTGGACAACTTTCTTAGAAATGGGTAAGGGCTAACAACGTTATAAATTATAATGTTTTGTTTAATTCAAATAATTCAAATATTTTAAACAAGGAGGTACTGTGTACTAATCCTCCATTGCATCAGATGGTTCAACCGTTTGCATAGATTACTGCATTTTAAATTTGAAAAATATTTGTTTTACTTAATAAAAGAAATGTATGGTGCTTAAAACAAAAAATAACAATAAAAAATATATATTCAGACTTTATTGTATTAAAAAAAATAATAATAATAAATAATAATATTACATAAAATAAATGTACATTTTCTTTCAAAAAATTCAATGATATCTACTTAACTTGTTCAACAATTTATATATTCGCATAACAAACATGTCTCAAGGAAATTACATCTTTATGCTTGGAAATTCTCAAGTTCTTGTTCCCTGAGAACTATAATGACCGGAAAACACTAATTATCATTAGACATATATATTATGTATATAGTAAAATGACAATAAAACCACCGTGGAGAAACGCGCAAAAACCGCACGCAGAAGATAAATCAAGTGCACGACAACACCATAGCCGCCGATAAGGCTGCGACTGGATCAGATATTTTTCAATTGGATTTATTATCCTACACGCGTTCTTTTTGTGGTTAACACCCTTCAGTTTATGTATTGCAGCTGTAGTTATACATCCCCGTCGACTTACTCTGAAAATCCCGGTCGAGTACCTTCAACAATCGTATACGCTCGATATGGATAACAAACAAAAAAAAAAAACTGATACTGTGGACGGATGTGACACGATTGTACATGGGAAGTTGGGAAGGTAAGACACATAAAATTATTTAATTTAAATCGTCAAACAATGATAAACCATTTCTAATGAAAAACGATTCTGAGCGAAGTTCGATTATACACGTGGTATTTACAATTCTCATCAAAGCTGTGTATAAAATTTGCTTAATAACAATAGGTTTAAAGTATAATTTACAAACACCGAAAGCGACGATAAATTATTAGAAACAAAAAACGATTCTGAGTGGAACTTGGTAAATAATAATATAATTTTAAATAAAGCTGAGACTATAACGCCTTACAAAACCCCAAAAATACCGAAGACAAAAATATGTTTTTAATCTAAAAATTCGAAATAATGTGCCTATAAAATAATCTAAAAATGAAGAAAATAACTTAATGGCTTAACTGACATAAAACATGCAAAATAAAATTTCATATTTTCATTTCAAAATACCACATGAGACAAATTTTTAACGAAACGAACAAGTTTTTTAAAAAAATGATGCAAAGTGCATTGAAATCCCAGCCCTAGTTGAAATAGTATTATTCGCGTTGTTTCTGTTTGTATACATCGACAACACGATATAACGATTATTCACGATCGTAAACCGGAAATCAACAAAAATAAACCAAATTATCTACATATTTTTGTTTTCCTTTTTTTGGAAAAAAGTATTGAGAATTTCTAAAAATCGTTCAAATAAACTATACGAGAATAACACCATCGGTAGAAAATTAGCGTTCATTTTGAATAAACCGAAAAACTGTTTTCCGAAGAGGGAGGAAATACACATTTTTAATACGAGGTCTGGCTATTAAATAACGAGACTGCTTATGAAAAATGGTTTTATTTTAAAAATTATTCCACAACCAAATGTTCCCCTTCAATATACTGTCCTCCCCTCTTCACACACCGTTTCATTCGTTTCTTCCATTGCTCGAGGCAGTGCTGGAAGTCTGTTTTCGTAAGACCATTCAGGAGTTCCGCCGATTTTTGTTTCACCTCTTCCATCGACTCAAACCGGATTCCTTTTAAGGCAGACTTTATCTTCGGAAACAAGTAAAAGTCGCAGGGTGCCAAGTCGGGTGAGTAAGACGCGTGTTCGAGTACTGGAGTGCCTTAAGCGGCCAAATAACGCTTCACAGACAGCGCGTTATGGGCAGATGCGTTATCCTGGTGCAAGATCCACGACTTGTTTTTCCACAATATCGACCGTTTCTTACGAACTCATTCGCGCAATGTTGCCATAACTGTCAAATAGTAATGTTGGTTAACAGTTTGATCCTCTGGAACCCATTCAGTCATCACGATGCCGTTGATATCGAAGAAAACGATCAGCATGGTTTTAAATTTGGATTACGACTGAATTGGATTCCGGTGCACTCTCGACCTTCAGAAAATAATTTATGCCACTCAAAAACACGCGCCCGAGATAGGAAATTCTCACTATAGACTTCTTTTAACAACTTATAGCTCTCAGTTGGAGTTTTTTTTAGTTTAACGAGAAAATTTTACGTTTATCCATTGCTCATATTTTTCGTCACACATCGTTTTCGGCAAGAGAAAAAAACATGTTCGTTTCTAAACGCTACAGAAAAAATACTAATGCACCAACAAAAACCCAATTTTGTACTGGCATAATAGACACTTCCAGCTAACCAGCGCTGTATTCGGTTTTCCCCTAACCTTTTTGGGACGCTCTCTGCGCGCGCAGTCTCGTTAATTGATAGCCAAACCTTGTAATATTAAAAAGAATATTATTACAAAAATGTGTTAATACAAATTCATAAGTCTATACACGAAAATATAAAACCGATTGGTAATAGTTGCAATGCAATCACCATTAACTCGGTGATTGATAAAATCTGGTCCGTTATTCGGAGAGATAGGTACACAAATATTTCGGAATACACCACTATCAGAGCATAATTCCAAAATATCGGTAAATTTTCGCTTTTTCTATACTTATTTTTATAAGAGCTAGTTTAAAAAATGTTCTTTCATTCAGCTAATGGAAATAGCTAAACGTATTTTAATAGCAGTATATAAATTATGAAAAGATAATAATACTAATATATATTTATTTACTTATCATTAAACAGCTTCCAAATACCTAGTATAATATAGTCATTTTTAATTACATAAAAAAAGTTTACTTAGACCAAAGTTAGTGCCAGTGTTATCGACATTTGTTTTTAAATAAAAATAAAATATTCAAGACTCTTATACTGATTCCACATATTCATCATCATCTAACCATAATGTGACGTGTAATTTAATGATGAACCAACAAATATTTTTAACTACTTAGTTTGTAATTTTTAATTCGTATATTTAATTGTGAAAAAAATGTATGCATAAAAATATGATGTATTTCCAATTTAAACCGATCAAAACCACTTTCAGAAATGCCATTAAAACAAGGCACATGACAGCTTTTTTTGTGATGATTGAATTATTTTATTTTCATATGATACACTGCAAATTAATAAACTTAAAACATATTACATGTTGTTTTAAAGATACAAGCGAATTAAGAAATGTTTAATATTGGCTAATACTTTTGACAAAGTTTATAAGCTATTTATAGGGGAAAAAAAAATTAAAAATATAAACAGATAAACCTATATAATGAAATATAGAAATGTTTTTTTGAAAATTAACAAAAAAAATGTAAAGATATAAATTTACATGCAGTCAATACGCGCTTTAGGCTCACAATATTGCGACATCTAAGGGCCTTGGACCATTGCCCCTCCGGAGCCAACCTTCCTTAATCCGTGTTTGGGGGTGAGAGAGGAAAATCGGAGGAAAACCCTCGCGTTCTAACCAATGTCACGATAGAAACACTTCAGAATTCCCGGCATGCTCGCAGTACAAACAATAATTATTACGTAAAATAATACTCACATGTCATCGAAAAACCAGTGCGGTTACACTTTACACCGTGCCGCACGTGTTCGCGCCGTTATCCGAGTGAAACACGTTCGCGGAGACTATAATAATAATATTCAAAAAATCGCGTGTTGAAAAGGGCAAAGCCGAAAGAGAAAAATAAATCTCCGCGCGGATAATAAAATACTTGACACAGACCGCACGACACAGAGAAAAAAAAACCTTTTTTTGGAAATCTTAAATCGCCGGGCGACCGCGGTCGTGGTGGCGGCGAAGACGACGGCAGTAACGGTGGCGGCGGTGGTTGTACAACTAGGAAAACTCGGGCGCGGCGGAGGACCGGTGGATGTCGTCGTCGGCGTTGGCGGCAGCGACGGAGGGGGTCGTGGCGGTGGCGGTTTAAAGCGGAAAACCCGAAACGGTATACGCGGCCGAAACGGGTCGGAACGCGTCCTCGGTGTCAAACGGGATTGGTACGGCGGTTTGGAAAAAGACGACGACGACGGTGGCTGCAACCACGAAGACTGCGGCGGACGACACGTGGTACAATAACGGCAGACACGACGGACCGGCCGCCGGCGTACGTACGCGACTAATTGACACACTGCGTGTGTATAGTGGCTGCGGCGTCGTCGTCGTCGACGGCGGCGGCGGCGGCGGTAGCGCATGGCAAGTGGCCGCCCATATCGACCCCCATCGATTCTACGGTACACGGCACCCGCCAACGCTGCCACCGCAA
Organism: Cinara cedri; assembly: GCA_902439185.1. Taxonomy (NCBI): domain Eukaryota; kingdom Metazoa; phylum Arthropoda; class Insecta; order Hemiptera; family Aphididae; genus Cinara; species Cinara cedri. The sequence goes on along the minus strand of CABPRJ010000485.1, from coordinate 989,965 downwards.
GGCGGCGGCAGCAACGGCCCGGGGTGGCAGAAACCGCCTGGCCGGTGTAGCCGACGTCGCTGCGACCACCGGACCTACGGTACGGAAGCGTCTTCGCCGAAAACGGATGACGACCAGACGGCGGATTTCGGCGGATGGACTTCCCCTAGAAAGTCTCTCTCTCTCTCTCTCTCTCTCTCTGTACATAATATTATAATGTAAAACATACGATATAAAATATGCAGACCACGTGGGAACTAGAAAATCACGGCGACCCGACGCAAATTTTTCGAAATTACCACGTGTAGTATACGAAGTGTGATTACCAGAGTGGTTACTTTTCGGCACGATATGACGTCACCGACATGAAAAATACACGGCTTTCTGGGAGAAAATCAGTGTAAAATTTCAGTTACTTTTCAAAAGATGGAGTTATACACCTACAGATAAAGATATAACCAAGAGTTTACAAAAATAACTAGTTTCTTTTTTAACGATATACAATGTAACTGATGTTTTTTTTTTTTTTTTTGAACCTCCATTCACATGCTCAAGTCATCTAAAGTATAGATCGCTACATTTTAAAGACAATCTCATCGGCATTTTTTAAATAGGTATTAATCATTTAAAAAGTTATAGTTGTTTAAAGAGAAAAAAATTAAAATACGATTCTTTGTACCTAAAATGTAACCTTCAAAATTATATTGTTTATTAAACAAATAATGAAACAGTTTATCTTAACTTTTTTTTTAGAAACTTTTAAACTACCTATTATAATATAGGTTTAATTGCGTATAAAAAAAAAAATAGTGTTCATAAGCAATAAATTAAGTATACTTCTACAAAATAAACAATGGTGTATGTATATACTCGTATATATGTATGGTGTCACTCTAAAAGATATTAAAAACGTTAGGAAATTTTAATGAAATATTTCACTATACTAATTATACACGCAACGCTCTTAAAAGCTAAAATACAGGTAACTCTATACTCGTACTATAATATATTATATTGATAAATATATTTTGGAATTATTGTTCACAAAAAGGTGTTATTTACTTACACACGACCAGCGAATAAAAATAGCATAATATTAAAACAACCTAAATTTAAAAATACCTGTAAGTATACATATTTAAGTATTTTAATACAATATTATTTCACGAGCCGTTGTCGCAACGATAAGTTTATAACGAACAAAATTTATAAAATATGAGCCGTTACTGCTAATGCGTGTGCCACTGTTATTGGTAGCAAGTTGGGGAGATAGGACACACAGAGTCGGTAAATTTATATCTCTGTGCGTAACTATAAATCATTGCTTACGAAAAACGATCGGGACGTGTATATATACTATGTTATTATATGAAATAAAGGTTTAGAAGAACGGTTCCCAAAATGTGCGTCACGGTGTTTGTACAGAGGCACTGCTTCACCATTTTGAATATTTACTCATCTAAAAATCAAATTACAACGGAAACAGTGAGACCGGCGTCCTATTTTTCAGGGTTTTTCTCAAAAAACACTGTTTCCATTACGATGGTGTTTTGTAAAAATGACACAATACACCAACTATACACGCAACGCTCTTAAAAGCTTCAATATAGGTGGTTATTTGTACTACATATTATATTGGTAAGTACATTTTTTAAATATTTTTCACAAAAAGATATACCACTAGAAATCAAAAAATACGTTTTTGGTATCAAAAAATTCAGAAAAATTAGGAACATAAACAGTTAAAATGGCATATTTAAATACAGAAAATTAAGTTGATCATGTCGACTAAAAAATATTTAGGCGCCCTTTTAAAATATAATTAAATTAACAATGATTTGTTATAAGAGCGTATATTACCACATTTAATGCATGTATACTTTGTATACAAGGTATTATGTAATACATGATATACGTACGAGTAGTTTTATTGTTTTCCGTTAAAATCTATTTTTCTGTGTTTTTGCAAAACAGTTTTTTTTGCTTTCTGAAAAAACTTGAAATTTGATAAATGCCATTTTAACAAAACACCGTCGATTAGTATAAAAACGCCCCAAATTATTTCCACTGTACCTTAAAAGATATGGATGCCCAAAAGTACTTCATTTCAAAAAATATATACATCTAAATTCCCAACACTTTTTCTCTAAAATTAAAAATTAACAACGATAATTGTTGATACAGCCGTTTTATTTACCTTGGTTATCTTAGCTATACAATGGGATAAAAACCGCGAATAATACTACTCCGATCAGAATAGGGTTTTCGATTGCAATGATTTGCTAGGGCGCCCTGAGAAAACTACAGTCCAAAAAGGGAGCCACGAATCGATAAAGTTTGAGAAGCACTGGTTTAGAAAATTATCATCCCAAAATATGAGAGATAAAAAACGAAAATATGTTAACGTTAATTAAACTATCCCAAGGGTTATCGACTTTTACATTATGATCGGGACATAAATTTAAGGGCCGCTGTCGTGGCTGCGGCGGCATAAGTACTCCGATTGGTCGTATAAAAATAGAATTCTCGGAAAACACGTCTTCGACGGTACTACGGGTCTATGAACTGTAGTCGCGTCGGCTTTGAGAAGCCAATGTCGGGCGCTGATTATTCACTCGGCGGACTTCCAATAACTATTGTACTGCAGTGTCATATCGAAGAGTTGGAGGCGGGGGTATTTTGGTGTTCAAACGACCCCCCTTTGACCATATTTACCGAAAATTATAATTTTTACTACGTGCAGTTATACATCAAATGTCTATAAGATGCGTTGTATTATTAATAATAATAATTATTGAGTATATGTTATACATGTTATATGCGTACAATAAAGTTAAAATAAGTTACATCTAAACACAGAATGAAAACACTCCCCTAAAAAAAATCCTGGCTACGTCACTGTTGTACTGTTATTATTATTTTATATACTTTACTTAGCCGAAAGTTTGATTGAATTTTAGGGATGGGAGAGAGCTGCCTGTTATTTTATTTATGAAATACCCCCGCCCCCCCATTTCCGTCTATGAATATTGCTTTATCGTTTTAGTTTTCAGAAAAATAATGTTATTATATCCGCGACGTTTCGTTAATAACCATTTCGAAAATAGATCAATTGGCTGACGCTGCTAAACAATAAAACTAATAAAACAATATTACGTATCCCGAGATCATCGGCCGTGGTGGAGGGGTTACAGGGGATTTCCTGAAAAATTACCAAAGATTTCCATGATTACCATATATTAATTTGTACATTGATTTCCGTTAGTGATTTACCCTCTGCACACAACTGTACGTGTGTACTTCTAAGTAATACATCTTAACACGTTAGATAAGTATACATGTGAGACGAAAATTAAAAACGTACTTTTGCCAAAATAACCGACAAAAATTAAGTTCTAGATATTTACATCAATAATTAATATTAATTATAATAGTAAAAACGGCGTTGTAAGATTTTTTCTAAAACGTACCATAAATACCCATTATTTCACGTGTTAAGTTGATCTTAAGTTTCATTATAAATGGAACTATAACCCATAGTACATTGGTATTTTGTACTTCTTAAATCGTGATAACAATTATGATTAAATTAGCCACGGCCCATGAAGGAAAATTGTTCCATTTCACCTACTCTTCCTACCGTAAATACGCCACTGCACTTCTACTCATATTGCGGAAGTCACGTGCATTAAAAACCATATAAGGCCAACACTGAACCGGTGGGAACCGGTCACCGCCTTCACGATAATGTACGTTTTTTATCATAGAGATCAGTAGTTTTCAACCTTTTTGGGTCCATGGCTCTTCTGATTTTGAAAGCCAAATTAACGGATCCTTTGAGCCTTACAAATAATAATAATACAAATTAAAATAAACAAATGTACTATATTTACTATAGACATGACACCTTTGATAATAAATCATGACGCCCCTGAGAGCAGCGACGCACAGTTTGAAAACCACTGACATAGATGATAAATAAGAAAAATGATTTTAATATTTCAACCAAGTTCTAAAAATAGTACAGTATAGGGTTATTCAAAGTGCGTTGTGTTTGTTATCGCTAATGATTAGATGTTTAAATGTTATCGTCTTTCGTTGTTTCTTTCATTCTTTGTTAGACCAACGTTAACGTGAAGATTAAGTTAAAGTTAGCTCAAGTTGAATGCATTCAATTTAGATTTAAATTACTACTTGCCTTTAACGAATTTTGTTTCACAATAAATTCATATTAACTCAATGACAGTGAGCCTTTGGTAAGTGCTAAAGTTGACCACATATTATATATTATGAATACCTACCTACCTAATAATTAACAACAGAATAATTTGTTTGATAAATGAATAACATGATTCGTTTCATCAAAGCTCATCAAAAGAAAACATCACTATACTGAATTGACTAGTGTTTCAAATTCCACGGATTATCTACAATAATATTCAATATTCCATTTCATCTATACACCTACATCATTTAAATCTTCTCCTGGTTCTCCGGCATTAGTAAAACACAAGACAAATATAAACCTATGCAATTAACAGTTGAGGTAAGTGTACTTATATAGTTGATCTATATATAAAACTTAATATAAAAATTATATTATTATTTACTATAATAATATTATATAGACTACTTCAATTCCTGCTCAGTACCAACAATGGTAGATTTATATTCATAGACACAAAAATTAAATGGGGGTACTTATCTTAACCCATCTTATAATTAATTATTTATTTTAAGAGAAAAACAAATATGTGCCTACCTTAATCTAAATCCAATACTTTTTCTATTAACTAGTCATGGCTACTTAGACATTAGAAATTAGTTTATTTAAATTAAAAAAGTAGGCAAACAAATTGTTCATAAATAAGATAACCTATATTAATATTTAATTTGTATTTTTTTTATGTTAATGTATTTTATATATATTTTTTTTTAATTTATTTAATAAAGTGAATTAAATTAAAAAGATTAGTTAAGACTTATGTGGTACTGAGAAAAAGGGGAATAATGTTCTTACTTTTTCACACATATAATTGTTTAATACTAATAATTAAAAGTAGTAAACAATTAAATGTTGGAAAAATATTATTCAGTTAATAGATGTTTATACATCAACATTAGTTATGTAAATTTACAGATGTATATTATTCTACAATGTATATATTTAATTAAATTGTATATTTATTAGGCTTGTATCTATTATTATCTATTCTATTTAAGTTATACTTTTTTTTTTAAATAATACTTTAGATTGCCGAAGATTTTAAGATTGGTTATTCTCAAGTTAATATAAACTGGAACACATTTCTTCATAATTGGACAAATTTTACCAACATTGTTAAACTTAAGATGAGGTTCAGTAAAGGATAAACATGATTGTGGTCTTATATTCAAACATTATTCTGCCAAGTGAATAGAAGTGATATATATACATACAGTATATATTAATAATAAATTATATATCTAATAAAATAATTTCATTTTATTTTTTTTTTTTTTACATTGTGGTATGTTTTAGATTTTAGATTCTGTAATGTATTAAAATTAATTTTACTGTCATATTTTGTGGTAGCTAAAACGTAGATTAAACACATAAGAGTTAATGAACAATTATAGTCATTTTAGTTTCTACTAAAAGCTTTGAATATTACTTTTAAATTACACTTTATTCTAAATTGCGAGTATCCAAAACAATGCTATGAAAGTTGGCTCCTTTTGCAATTGTTAATTTATAAATTAGAAACATATTATAAGACTTCATCTTTTATAACGACAATTAAAGCTAAATTTTCTAGTTTATAATAATTTAAGTTACTTTATTAAAAACGTTCAATTTTTTTTTATGCCAAGAAGAAAGTGATTCTATTAAACAATGTATGTGACATTTGAAAGTATTTCATTATTTAGATTCGTAATCTTTAAATATATATTATGTAAACAAAGAAATTGTGTTTAGAATTGGATAAATTTAAAAAACATTTGAATAAGTTACAGCCAGTAATGGTACCTATTCAGAGACAACTTTCTTTAAATTTCCAGCTATCATGTTGCAGTCAAATATGTCTGTGATTTTATGCATGATGTAGTAAAAGACATAGCTCGCTATGATAGGACTCTTATTGAATTCAATGGTAGCAGAATATAATCGTTTATATTTAATGATATCTAAAAGTACTTTAAAGCCTATATATTATCATTCTATGGTTCACTATGGTCAATTACTACTTAAAAATGGACCAATAATCCTACCGCTCGGAAACAAAATTATTAATTTTTATCTCAATTCTTAATCTTTTAATAAATTATTATAACAGTTATATTAACTAAGTCTATACCAATTTTATAGGTACTTTTGAAACCACTCACTCTGCCGCTAACCTAAAATTAAAATGAAAACGACAAGAGTGTAGAGACTGACCTGTATAAATGGCGATAAGTACAATTCCGCTAACCGCTTCATCTGGATGATTTTTTATGTCTGTGAACAACTTTCTACCGGAAATCTTGCTCTGATGTATTATAAAGTTCTTTACTGGAAAAAAATTTTATTTAGTTGGTGGTCAATATTTTTCTATTGAAAATCTTGTCCAAATTTCAAGAATAATACCTACATATTTTCTGAAAGAAATTTTTTTTCTAGTTTGTGGGTAAGATCGTTTGGTTTTCCATGTAGTTTCCTTAATTACGAATAGTCCCGAATTACGAAAAACCGGGAAAGAACGTAGAACATACTGTAAAGCGTATGGCATTTGGGTTTTTTTTATTTTTATTTGGTTAAAAATGATTGTAGAGACCTGTAGTTTTCACAAAATACTTATATTAGTCTTTCGTAGACGTGATAAAATGTTCAAAACATTATGACAATTTTCAAGCTATTTATAGGTAGGCATTTAATATTTTCGTGTTTTTAAGTATATGTATTTTTATTTGGTAGATAGGTATCTATTGAAATTATGACTTAGAGAAATGCTTGGATTTTAACACAGGGTTCAACATATGTAGTACTTGGTGATCAAAAAAAACAAATTTGAATTTAATGAATCGGTTGTTTCTTTTTCATAAGCATTTTATAATCAAATTTTGACGAAAATCGTAAAAATCATGGCGCATTTCAAAATATGTCTTGCCTACCGTAAGTAATTCGCTCATAATTGTATTTCGTTAGCTACGGCTCATCAACAGATATCAGATATTAATTAAATAACATTATATATCCTATATTCTCGACTTCTTACCTACAACAGTGACGCACGCGCACCCGTCAGACTACAGGTATACGCGTTTTTTTTTTTCCTTTTACTGCGGTGCGTACCGTACGTCGCAATTGTTTTTCACTAAGATCAGCAACGGCATCCGGAGTAGTATTGTAGTAAAAATATAGGTACCGGTGACAGTGAATATCAGACAATGACGAATTATTAATTATTATTATACGTAATAAAAATAAAAAATCGTAACGGCTGTGATTTTGTAAGTTCCGTCAGTTCCGAGGTACGTTCTCTTTAGACATCGTGGTATACGTATTTTATAATACAATTTTACCTACCTAACAATACTGGTTTTGGTTTAACCGCGGTTCTGCAACGAACTGCGGTTGGCCCTCGAGCGATGTGACCGTGTTCACCGTTAAGTTTCGTTTTTTTTTTTTTTTTTCCATGACTCGCGGCCATGGCCTGCTAAAATAATATTAATTAGGTACAATGTACACGAAGTTTAACCCGGTCGCTCGGTGTGTTTCACCCGGTACATACAATATGTGTTGTTAAATAGGTAACCTTATCGAAAAAATATTGAAGCTCTCATCGTGGCAATGCGCTTCCCATTTGATCATTTGATTGAATTTGGTTTCGTTTACGCAAATCACAAGAGAAATCAGAGATTTTGTTTTAATGCACATGGTTGTTGATATGTGCATTTAAGGGGATGTATCATAACGAACTAGGGGTTTTTGCCTCGTGTGCAGTATGTTACTATGCACCTACCGGCACGTAGCTAGGATTTTTTTTGGGGGGGGGGGTGCGGGGAGGAGAAGGTCCAAACATAAAATTTATCACCAACTACCAATTATCTGATTTATTGGTGAGAATCTTAAATTTCGGGGGAGGGTGTCCATGAGGTCTGGATGCCCCTGGCTACGTGCCTGTGCACCTACGTACTATTTTCGTTTATTGCGAATACGTCATTTACACATTATCCTAATTCCTAATACGGCGGTTTGTTTATCAGATTGATGCTTGTTTAGCCACGCATTTGTAGGGCAGCAATACGAAAAACTGATATCCCACTGCTGTCGGTTAATAAGAAAAAAAAATGAGTTTAGCCACACTTTCCTGTTAGATATTGGGTTGTTGGATAGTACTACGATGATAATATTATTTCAATCTTTTCGTTTTTCATTATAATAATGAACTATTTCAAACGAAAAACCATTCTGAGTGAAGTCATACCTAATCATGTGTTTATTAACTGAAACTGTATTAAATTGTAACTATAAAATAAATTAAAATTACCTATCAGTGTTTTTTAATCTCGGATTATTTTTAAAAATACTATGCCTAACTACTCATATATAGAAAAATATTAGGCACCTAGGTAATTACGCGAAATATTGTAATTTTTATGATTTTCATCGAAATTTTAATGATAATTTAATTAATAATTTTTAGTCCATAAGAAAAATTTAATTTAATCAAGTTATGAGCTCTTTGGATAAGATAAAAAAAATATAATACACGTAAATACCAATAAATAAAAAAAACTTAACAATTACAAAAACTATAAATAGATAACTTAACAAATTTTAAATTTGTATCACGTCTATAAAGTAGATATTAATATAAGTAGGTATTCGGTATTGCCCAATCTTTATTACGTACATTTTTTCGTTTTTTCCTCATTATTAAGAACAAATAAAATCTGCCATTTTTCGGTTTTCTCTCCTCGATTCACCTGCAGGGCAAAATTTTCTACCATGGTTTCTATATCAATTTTGAATGGAACAGAATTTCATTCCTCGCTATACTCAGAATAAAGAATAAAAATCTCTCCAAAAAGAAATTTAGGGTAGTGTTAATACAGCAATTTTGAGATTGTTAGAATAAAATATAAAATGTACAAATCTAAAATTAAAAACTCTCATATTTTTAAATAATAGGGGTAGATATTTTTGAAAATCTACAAAGAATAAACATAGAAGAATTAACACGAGTCTAAACCATACAACATAGTCTGCCTCACCACACTATAATAGAACTTATTTTCAAGTTCTATTAGAATTCTGTTATTACATAAAATACCTGACGCTTCTCTTCACTTAATCCAATCATTGTTAATCCTCCTGTTTCATATCCTCTTCAAAGCCTCTGTTATTCTGTACACAAATTCTAGGTACTTAACTTCATCTATTACATCATCTGTTAAAACCATTACTCATCTTATACTGTCAACAAATTGTCCTCTTCCTCCAAACACATATTCAATATACTTGGGTACTCTTTTTTACTTCTACTTACCCTTAGTCTTTTTCCTTCAAGCACTACTCTCCATAATATAAGTTTAGAAATTTTCAATAATTATCCCACAAAATTTGAGATTTTATTTTTTATTAATATACAATATATTTACTAGTAGACATAAATAGTATATTTGATATATATTTTATACACAGATACACAACATAAACAAAACTAAGTACGCATTATCTCTTAAAAATAATATTATTAATACTTATAAAACAAACTGTACTATAACGAAATGGTTCACCAATGTCTGTCATAGATACGCACTACTACCTCTTTGAACTAACACATAACTTATTTTTGTTGATCCATACAATAATACTCGTAGTAATTAATATCTATATGTTATAATAATATTGACACTATAAAGTGTTGACAAGAAGTGATGCACATATATTTACGTCTTAGGCATCAAATAATACATTTAAAATAATACAATAATAATTATTCATAATACTGGTAGCCTATATTCTTATAGCAATATTATTCTTGATTTTTATTTTTATTTTTCACAGCCCTTAATTTTAATTAAATTTAAAAAAAATGGTTGACTAACTGTTAAACGGGTAAACACAAGGTTATAAGAAAATATCAAATGGTAACATAGATTTTACTAATTTAAAAACAAAATATAATATTATTTATCAAGTTGTATGGCTCACTAGAATATGTTATATAATTTTTTTTAAATTTGATTTGTTTTTATTTTTCAAATTGGACATGACAGTTTATGTAAACATTGAGTTTGAAAAAATTGAATACCGATTTCAAAATGACACAATAACTCTACATAAACACTTTAAACGTGAATTTATACGGTTATTGTAGTACACATAAACATATTAAGCCAATAAGGACAAAATATTGAAAATGTTTCAATAAATTAATAAAAATGATACTATTCATAATATATATGTGAAGTTATTACAAAAACGATAGTATTTATAGATAATAATATAAAAGTAGCCGAGTATATAAAAATGAAAAATAAAACATAATACATAGAGGCATGCCAAATGTAAGATATAGAAATGTGAAATAAAAAAAAAACAATAGTGCATCCTAGTGAGTCGTACAAGTTACACATTAGTTTCAACAAACAAAAAAAAAACATGTATATATTAATATTTATATAATAGATCTATGCTCATAGATGTTAATACTAACCAACAATTCCTGTTACAATATATTTAAATGTTAATAACAATAATTAAGATAAATTAAAATTATGAAAATAAGAAATGGAAATTTTGCATAAGCACCTATATCAAAATCTAAGGTTTCATTATTTCCACGACCACCAAACAAAAATTATGTACATAACATTGTTTTAACAAATTAAAATGTTGACAAGGAATCTAAGAATAAAGAATATTGTATGAATGGAATGATCAGAAACAAATATTAATTAATGTTGTTATAAATTTAAAGTGCTGACAAATAAATATTATTTTAGTTAAATATTGGGTGATTGATGAATTTCCTACCCACCTCTGCTAATAAATGCCTACAAAATACAATTGATTATTTCGCGATACATGGATAAGTTATCAATTAATAACTATACAATATAAAGCTAGACAGTTATTTAAACATATATAACAACAATTTGTCACAATACAAAAAAAGAATATTATCAAAAATAAGCAAAACAAATATCCATTATAAACTTTAAATAATTTTTTGTTTACACTTGAACATAAATATCTTTTGAGACACTTATATGGGAACATTTATAATAGATATGAGTAATTATTATTAAAAAATTGATTTGAATTACCAAAAAATAATTATTGTTATCGTCAAATCTATTAAAATGTATATAATAACTATACAAAAATTTGTTTTTTTTTTCACAATTTAAACTTGTTTATTTAATATTTTAAATAGTTTTGTGACTTATATTTTGATAATACACTTATTGGTAATTAACTGACACATATAATTAGTTTTTAAACAAAATACATTCAAAAAAGCGCTTAACATTTTTACACAAGTTTTTATAATAAAATATGCACATTTTTCAATATTACATTGGCTTTAGAGGATATATTTTTAAAAATACTATTAAATTACATAAGGATCAAAACAAATAATTAGGAATTGAAAAAACATGCAAATAAATATACAGTAATAAAATAAATGTAAAGAAAAAATAATAATAACGCGAGGAAAACTCAGTAATAAATAATTTAGGTAACAAAAACATAATATCATAAATGAATGGTCATTGAACTATGTATAAAAATACAAGTATAAAACAATAATTTGGTGATCTCATTTAGAGGGAACTTCATAAAGGATTCTGAATTAAGATTGGAAAAATAAAATTATTCAACTAAAGTAGCTGGTCATAAAAAAAAGTAGTTAAAAATATAAAATAAACACAGACACAGAAATATTTTTTAAAGGATACTGGAATACTACCGCCAACATATTAAATCGGACAAGATATTAGCATAATATGGCCAAGCTGTTAGATAAGCTAGTGTTTATAAACTCAGATTAAGTTAAATATAATAAACAAATAATATCACAAATGTTTAAAATAATGATGGACACCGGGTCCAATCTTGCTTTTGCTTGCACTCCCAATACTCATGTGTAAAAGTATAACAAGGTTTATTTGTCCATTTGCACACATCACGTTTAAACCATAGAGGTTTGACAGCACTATTCACATTTTCATCAAAATTTTCATCATCATCCTCTTCTACAAAATAAAATAATATCATGTGATTTTATTTAATCAATTATTCTAATAATTGTTTAATAACCTCTGCATTTAAAAAATATCAAAAAGAAATTATGTTACTAATATTTAAACTATAACAAATTTTAAATAATTTGTTATACCATTTTCATTGATATTAGAATCAGTTACTGCAGCATTTGTTCTGCGATTTCGATTTCTTTGCATTTCTTCTAAATTCAATTTCTCAATATTAGCTTCGTCCCAAAGACCAAACTCCATCAAACGCTGATCTGATCGATATCTTGAATCTGTGGGTGCCACGCCTTCTTCCATTTCATTCAACTGACTTGCTAACACAGTGAAATTATAGTATTTTTCATTGTCAGATCTACATTTACAAAAAAAAAAAAAAATTTTTATCATATCCTATTTTCATAAATAATTTTTAACTAAATTTGACATGTTGCAATACTTACGGAGGTATTTGTCTATGCCAGGCCAATATATAATTTCCAGTTTGACAAGTTGGACTTTCAATTGGACCTTCAAATTTAGTAACAGGAGCTATTTCAATTTTATTGTCCCATGTTCCATTTACTACCCATTTAATTTCATTATCTTTATCAAAAACATATCCTTTTACCTAAAAGGAAATGTAAAAATTACACCAATTAACTCACAAAAATTCACACTATTTCAACAACTACCTTTCTCTGTTGATCTCTTGTGAAATAACTGTAGGGTATGTAACTCAAACGGCATTTAGATCCATCTTTATGATTGGTTATTGTCATGTCACCAGTTTGATCAACCCATAATTTTCCAACAATTATATTATGAACAGTTGTGGTTACTTTGGTCCAAGTGTAATGGTTCCCTATGAATAATACAAAAATTTGTGAAAAATCGAAACCCATAATACCTAATAATGAAATTTTAAATGAGCTAAGTAATTTTCAACTAACCAGATGATGGAAAATCAAGGTGAGCAGTACCATTGGGAATGGCTTGCAAATATTTTCCACGGAATTTTGATGACATTGAAAATTCTTGCCAACAAAACCATTCTTTACCAGAACAATATTGTGCAGAAATCGGAGGATGATGTGACACCTATAAATATTTGATTTGAATGCAAATTACTGATAATAGGTATTGATATTTAGATAATATGTTTACCTGTTCGTTAAATGCCTTCCAACCAAGGTCTGCCATTCTATCACATTCATATGTCTCTCCCAACAAAGGATTAAAAGGTTTACTTGTCCGGTTGACAGTAGTAGAATAAGAAGATATTGTAAACGCAGCAACATAGGCTAACTGCTCAAATGGATCTTTACACTGAGCAGCTGTGTCCAGAATACTTGAATATTCAAAATCTTCAGTAATTCTTTGAAGCATTGATAACGGTTCAGAAAAATTTACCTATTAATATATAATTGTATGTAAAAATGTTATGCTAACAAAAAAAAAGTCAATAAAATACCGGCATTGGTATTTTAGATAAATCTTTTCCGATGCAATTTTTCAAAATACTCCAAATATGTAATGGATGATTGGGCTTGTCAGGCACCCTACATCTCCGTTTGTCTCCTGGTTTTAAAGGATGTTTAATGACATCCTCAAGCATTTTTTTTGCATGTTCAGAAAGCTCAGGAAACATTCTAGAGGATTTATTGTTCTCATCCTAAAATGAAAAAAAAACAATAGTAATATGAATTATAAAAATAGCTTTTAATTGAGGCTTTGATTGATATTTTATTATAATGTATAAATCATGATTTATATAACTGTATTTAATCTGTGACGCTTGCATATTATACCATACAATAATAATAGAATAATAATAATTATAATGTATAAAACATACACAATCAGATTTTAAACCAGTTGACGAACAAATTGCTGCTGTTAAAATAGCTGATGATTCGGCAGGATCATCAATATCACTACTAGAACCTCCACTACAATCTAGTTCTTCATTTACTAATTTTTCTAGAGCCTGGAATGTTCGTTTATTTTTTAATGTTACAAGTTATTTCAATAAAAACTAATAAAAATACCTGCGTGCTTGAAAGAGATTTGTGTTGCAAAATATTTGGAGACTGATGATTAACTAGATAATTATTAGAAGTTAAATCAAAGGTATCACCACCTTGAGCATCAAAAAATTCACAGCTGTCTGAAGCATCATCATCATCATCAGTAGAATTACCTTATATCATAATATTAAATTATTATTGTTAATAATAAAATTAATACTTAATATTATTAATGTTTAGTACACAAAAACAATATATATAGTGAACAGCTGTATTCTAAATGAAAACTTTATAATAACGTGTATTAAATTATTATAATCAATAGTATAGTTATGTAATGTTACATACTGCATATTTATGACACAAAAAAATTAAATATTATACAATTAAGAGGATAATAAAAAAAATATGCTATCTACAAATGATGAAATATGAAAATTATAATAACAATAATAAACAAATATGCTTGATTAGTATATTATAATATACTTGAAAAATATTTTACTGTTCTATCATACATATATTTTAAAATATTTGTTAAAAGTATTAGTTAATAAACACAACTTTGTTTAAGTAATTGATTTTGAGGTTATCATATGACACAAAGTGCGTAAATATAACCTTTAAATTACCATTATAAGAAGTAAACATAAACATAATTAAAATGTTATGATTTATGATTAATCTAACATAGAATTATAGTAATCATAAAAATAATAATTAACAATTTATAAATTTAGATACTGGTTTCTTTTTTTCTATTTAAGTATAAACTAAATCAAACAATATAAACTACATACAACTTTTCATAAATAATTAAAAAATTAATATTGTTTGGATAAAGAAGAAACTAAGGTAACCAAGTTTAATGATTATTGACCTATCAGTTTGTAATTTTTTTTATTATTATTTAAAGATCATGTATTATAAGATTAAATTGTATCACAAATATATTAAATATTATGAAAAAATAGTTTTTTTTAAAAAAACATATGAATTTTTTCTGGTCTATTTGACCTATATATAAGAAGGTATAAATGGATTTTACTTCAATATTATATAATATTTGCCCCATCGAGGGGCAAATAAAGTCACAACTTTAAACAATTTAAAAAAATTAAGAATTTTTAAGCATATCAAATTTCCAAGCATTTCTGATCTGCTAAAACAATTTTATTCAAATAAAACCTATAAAACCTTTACCTAAAACCTTAAACTTGAAAATATCAAATTCCTAAATGCTAAATAACATAAAAATCATCAGAATATTTTACCACTAATAGAAAAGGCCAATTTAAGTACTCTGTTAAAATTACAATTTCTTACAATATTAATTTTAACCAAATTACAAAACAAACAAAATCAAAAATAATGATACTATGATACAGTGTTCTGTAAAATTTCTCGTTTTTCCTAAATGTTTTTTTCTCTGGTTTTCCCAATTCTATAATGAACTGGTTGGGATAAATCAAGAAAATAACCTTCTAATGCACAAGCTTCATCCAAAATGCTACTAAAATAATTTTTTGTTATTTTTTTGATTAGAGCAAGATTCTGGTAGAAAAATGATTAACACCAGAAAAAAAAATTATACACATTATAGTAAACCAATACATTTCTTGCTGCACTTAGAGTCTAAAAGATGAGCATATTAATTTTAATAATTAAGTACACTTATTTTACACAATTTTAAATGAAAATTAATTGAAAAAAATTGAAATTATAAAAATCATAAATGTTATAGGTATTCTACTTTTTAATTGCTTGTAAAAACATTAATTTAATTTACATTCTGTTAGCTATGGATAATAGATTTAAAGTAGATTTTAAATGTTGTAATATCTAGTTGGCAATTATAATACAATGAGTCAAGTTGTTATTTTAGGTATTAAAATAAATAAATTCAATCTTATAATTAATCAATGTTAGTAACCTAAGACATAATATTATTATGAATTATGACTAAAAGTAATGCTATGCAATATTACCAATGATGAATTCAACAAACTTCTACGCGAGTATATAATTTTACTCAAATTATTTAAAGTTATATTGTCTTATTGGTTTAAAAAGTTTAACATATAATATGAGTTTACATAAACAGATCATATTATGTTTAAATTATTATTCATTAATTAATTGATTTAATTTCATTTTTATCAAACACAAAAAAAAAAGATAACCTCTTCACTGTAAAATATATTTGTTTATACTAATGTCTATTATATTTATTATTTATATTATCAATATTAATTACCTTGTTTGTCGCTATTAGCTACATGCTCTAAAACAGTCTGTTCCCTAGCAATTTGATCTACCATTTCGACCAATTGTATACGTTGTCGTCGTTCGTTATACAACATCTTTTGCCATTTATTACCCTGACTTTGAGCCAAATCTAAATACTCCGAACAATTCTAAAACAAGTCATAATTGTACAATAGTTAATAGTCTGTAATAACATACAACTAATATAATAAATGATAAACATATTTTAAAGAATATTTGTCAATACATTAATCAATAATTAGTATAGATTTTTAATTTTAATCTAAATATACAATATAATATTTATTAATACTATTTCAAATAATTGTATTAGTGTTACAAGCAGAATGAAACTTATTTTGCACTAAAGATAGGTCACTGTTGTAGGTAGGAATGTAGGGTATAGGGAAGTTAGATCAATCTGGTTTAAATACTGAATTCAACAATAAAGGATTTTCAGTAGAACTTAATTAAACATCTTTTCAATTGGAAATTGTATTCATGTAATCAATTAAATTGTTACAATTTTTCATTATTTTTACTAAAAACAAAAATTAAAATGTACAAAGAGTAAAATTCTAATGGCTACAAAAAAACTCCCAGACATTTTTTAAAAAAAAATATGCATTAAATTTCTATTTTTTAACTCGTCATACAGGGTATATAATTACCCCAAACATTTTAATAATGTGTATAAAATATATAATATAATATGTAGATATATGACCACTTCAATAGCTTCAAATATAACATCTAAAAATTGTCTGTTATTGGTTTTATCTTAATTCTGTGTGCTGTGTATCATTGAAAGCCTCATTAAGTCGCTATTGCCCTGATCAAAAACTTATTTGCCTGTGTGACCGAAAACGGACTGATAAGCATGTGTCCACAAAGTTACGCAGATGAATGTTATTTATTTTTGTATACCTACTAAATTGTAATAATAATTATTATGTAATCATGATGTCAAATATTAATTGTAATGACTTGCATTTTTAGATTTATTATAATTTTACAAAATACTGACATTAAAAATAAAAATATTTTTATAATTACTCTGTATAATGTAAACTTTCTTTGTATATCATCAACATATTATTAAGTACATAATACTAATAAAAGTACAATACAATTTTATCATAATAACCAGTTAATTTTATCGAAATAGGTTATATATTAACAATAATAAAATAATGTTGATAAATATTAACCCCGTGGGCGTAAATGAGACATCTAAAGCCGTACACCTTACGAAGTGTTAACAAGAATAATTATTTTGTTAAAAATAATATTAAGTAAGAATAGTGATTCTGGTTTTGGCCCGACTCGTTTTCATAACCTTGGTAAGAACAATAATTAAGAAGGCCATAATTAAAAATGTAAATACTTGCTCATATTGAACTATTTATAAAACTTCAAATTAGGAAATTAAAAAAAAAAAACGCTATGATACTGGAGACGAATGCGGCCACTGTTGTGGGTAGTTGAGAAGGTAGGATACATAAAGTTATTTAATTTATATCTATAACCAACAATAAACCATTAGTAACAAAAAATGATTCGGAGCCAATTTCAGTTACACATGTTTTGATAGGCCATAATATTACGATTTTCGACAAACTTTGGTTTTAAATATCTTATATAAAAAAAATTAAAAATACAACCCTACTTTTTTTTTTTTAAGTAAAAATTACAATGAACATTCTGTCAAATTTCCAAGCATTTCTGTTTAGACTAACAATTTTATATACAAAGTACCTATGGAATAAGTAATAACCTTGCAAAATATAAGTGTTTATAAATAGTTCAAAAATGACTCAAATATTTCGAAAATTATTCACGTCTGGAAAACACAAATATAAGTTTTCCATTAAATTTTAAGTCATTACAAATAGTTTTAACTGAATTTCATTTAAAAAAAAAAAAAAAAAAATTTATAATAGAAGAATTATTTTTGTAAATTTTTTTGCAATTTCTATGAATTTTTTGTTTTTGTTCAATTATTTCAAAATCTATATAAAGAAAATCAAAAATGACTTTCTTGATCACAAGCTGAATTAAAAATTCTATAAAAATGTCTCTTTTCATTTTACTATTGGAGCAATTTTCGGTATAAAATATAAGCTATAACAATTTTAATTAATAAAATGGTTGTGCCATAATTATTTGAAATAAATTATATTTTTTGTCTTTTTTAGTTATTTCCGATTATTATGAAAAATACTTTAGATATCAAAAACTGACTTACTTTTAGTCAGTGATTATATATTATAAAGTAAAAAATTGATGTATTTTCATTTTTCAATTGGAGCAAGACTTCTAGTAAAAAACATAATTTGCAAAAATTAAAATAATAAACTCGATCACCACATTGCCATAAATATTAATTAATTAAAATTGTTTGGTTTTTCCATTTATTATGAAAACTACTTTGAATATCAAAACGCGAGTTTTTTTATTCTGTGGATATGTATTAAAAGGAAAAAAAACCAATCTCTTATTATTTTTTGATTGGATCAATATTTCTGATAGAAATCATCGAAAACGGTGAAAACAGTAACGCCGCAAAGCACTGTAAATATTTGACATTTTACCTCTAATTTTCTTTTTGGTTTTTCTTAATTATTTTGAAAACCTATTGGATAATTAAAAAATGATTTCTTTTCAGTAAAGGTATTATACTACTCTATATTTTGGAACAAAATTTCTTGTAGAAAAGTTGTTTACAAATACAAAAAATAATAATAATCATTGTAAAACCTAATAGATCTCTCGCTATTCTCCGAATTTAAAAAAACTGATACTGCTGATGCGTCACTGTTGTAGATGATTAGTTGGTAAGTAAGATATATAAAGTTATTTAATTTAAATTTTCAAGCAACTATAAACCATTGCTAATGTAAAATGATTCTGAGTGAAAT
This sequence comes from Cinara cedri, assembly GCA_902439185.1. Taxonomy (NCBI): domain Eukaryota; kingdom Metazoa; phylum Arthropoda; class Insecta; order Hemiptera; family Aphididae; genus Cinara; species Cinara cedri. The sequence goes on along the minus strand of CABPRJ010000485.1, from coordinate 970,539 downwards.
TCATTTAAACATGATTAGAAACCAGTGATATTTACGATTTTTATCAAAATATGATATTAAACCATTATCAAAAAAAGAAATTACTACACTTTAGTTTTTTTTTTTTACCACTAATTACAACTTATAATAAACATCCTGTTAACTTTTTAGCCATTTCTGTTCATTATCATAGTGTCTATCAAATAAAAAACTCGCAAAAATAAAATACCTATAAATAGCTTTAAAATTAATTTTAATAGATAAGTGAATTGTAAATTAATTAACATTAAATACCTAGATAAAAATAAATTGAAAAAATTATAACTGTATTTCTTTATACTTATCAGCATAATATGTAAATATGTAAATTGATATTTGTTTAATTTTTAATTTATTAAGTATAAATTAATTTGTTTATAAAATACTTTCTATTTTTTATCTGGTAGAAACAAAAATAAATAAACAAACAAGCACTAATAATAGTCTGTGAATACGTACAGTTACCATACCAACAGAAGCAATACGAATCAAATTTGCACGTTCCATCCATGCTTTTATTTTTGTAGACACATCAGGAGGTAAATCTATTGATTCTAGTTCTGTTAAGCACCGTTGAAGAGCTTTGCTATGTTTGGATATGATTTCACTTTGTGAACGCAACTCTGATAGTTTTTTATTTAAAGATGACACTGCTGATGTAACTTCCAAATTTGTATTCAATTCCTTTTCCTTATACCTGTCTAAAAACAGTTTTATAATTTAAAAAATTATTTTAATATATAATATTATTACGTACCAAACTATTAGAAATCTTTAACTTAAATAGATGAGTAACACATAGAAGCTAAAAATTATTCTATTATATGAATGTATTTAATACTTAATATGGCTAAAATTTATTTTAAAAAATAGTTGTTATTATAATTATAATCTTAATAACTGTTAGTGTTTACTACACAAGAAATAAAGCATTAATATTTGTATATTATGTATCATTTATTTTTAGAAATACTATTTGTATTTTATAAATACCAGGATGTGTTTGAACAATTTCACGAGCTTTGGCCAACTCCAATGCTGTAACCCATCTTTGACGTTCGACTTCACTAGTGGCACGAAGATGAAATGTTTGAGCACCTCCGTTCGATATAACAATGGTGCATGAATCTTCTGTGTGTATAGTAGCTCCATGTAAACTAATCGTACCACGGCATAGTTGTGAAATTTCAGCTTGAGTTCTAAAAAATTATATATGTAGCAATACAACAACAACAATTTCTTATCTATAATAGGATAGAAAATAATGTATAGTGAAAATACAGTAAACATCTGTATGCGACTTATGAACCATGGCATAGTCTCCATAAATGATTATATAAATAAAATATTACTTAAAAATATAATAATATTATTAAAAAATTAATATGTTTTATAAACACTATTAAAATGTAACTAACTCTGATGCAGCTTTTTTTGTGAAATATTTATGTATCTATATATATATATAGTAGATATGTATATGAAAAAAATTACAAACTTTTTAAAAGAAATTATTATTCATACCAATTAATTAATATCAACATTTTTAAGTTACTCATTGACAAGAAACTATATTAATTTTTATAAATCTATGATTCACTACAATGTATTACTTTAATGAATAAATATTCATTAAAAGAATTTACTTCATTTTTTTACAATTAGTTGTATATCCAACAAAATCTCAAGTAATTTTTATTTTTGTGTATTCAAACAATTTTTTTATCAAAAATTGTATAAGAACTATCTTGTTGCATTTTTGATCTCGTTGATGCATTAATGAAGTCATTTTTTTTTTGCCAAAGTTTTGTAAAATGTGTTAAAATAAACAGGTTTTACTGGGTAGCCAATGATTCATAATATATTTTTTATTATATCTAACTAGGTATCTACGTAATTCCATTAATCAAGGTAGTTTTTATTGAAAACAAAATTAAGTGTTTAATTAACAAAGTTTAGAAAAAAACGAATTTGTCATTGTAATTTAATAATCAGAGGACGATTGTTTTAACATCAACCTAAGATACCATCAATCAAATGTGAAGTAAATTATTAGGTTACAAATATTATTTTGTATTGGACTACACCAAATTATTTTACTGAAACTAATATAGGTATCTATTTTATATATGCACAAAGTGATCAACATAACATAAGACACTCAGTATATCGAAAAGTATTAACTTTTTTTGTTATTTGATTATCTACATTAATAAAAATATTTTTGTCAAACCTACAATGATTTTTAAGTAGTAAGTTACTCTATGTTTTCCTCAACAAAATATGCTATTATATATTAATAAGTATAATATTAAACACACATCAAGAAATAATAATTATTTTAAGTATGAAAACTCAATTCCATACAATATTATTTCATAATTTGTTTTAGTTATTTGGCATTGGTTCTATGGTTGAATGGAGAAAAAAAAACAATAAATGTGATCGTTACCTAAAATTGGGTTGTAAATGTTTATTATATTGAGCTATTTACTTAAATAAAATAACCGAGCAATTAAAGTAAAGGTAACAAATATTATTAAAATTATTGTTATTTAAGTATTTTTCTGGCAGATTTACCTTCAAATTATTAGGATATTATTAATTTATAAGCAAATATTATTAGCCAACTAAATAAATAGTAAAATAGTTTAAATTACTAATTAAATTATTAATTACCTATTAGGTCAAAATTTATATTTCTTTGTATGAACATAAAATATGACGTGGGTAGAGGATACGAAATAAAAATAAAACTAAATTTATAATATTCTATACTAATATTGTTACAAAAGATAATTTTCTGAATTTGTTTTAAGGTCACACTAATTTATTTTATTTAATGCAAAACAAAAGAGATGGTAAATGAATGAAAATCAACACCGATAAGACTAAAGAATAATAAACAGACTAGATGAATAGATTTAAATTGCTGAACCGACTGTAATATTACATAATAGATGTCATTATCTACTCAAAAGTTATCTGTCATTCTGGGAACAATCATTATGACAACAGTTACAGTACTAACATCAACTTATGAACTAGTTACTCAAATGGTCTATATTAAATTAAAAATATTAGTCATTTTTAATACAGTATGGGAGATTTTTAACAAATAGACTTGATAATTTAATGAGTACAACTGAAATTATTAACTGAAATCAATTATCAATAGTGCTTGATAATATTTGTTTTTTTCGCAAATAAAAATGTTAAATTTAACTATGAAAGTTTGGCTGTGTGTATATTTTGCCTGCAAAATTACATCAGCCCTAGACAATGGATTAGCTTTAACGCCGCCAATGGGTTGGCTAGCTTGGCAAAGGTTCAGATGTACAATAGATTGTAATAATTTTCCAGACGAATGTGTAAGGTAAAAACCTCAGTAAAAATAATATAAAACAAACTTAACTTTTATCTAATTATTGTAAACAATTTGTTTTAAATTTTAATAGTGAACAATTATTTATGACTACTGCAGATTTATTAATAAGTGAAGGATATGATAAAGTAGGATATAAATATGTTGTGATTGACGACTGCTGGATGACATACAACCGAACACCAGATGGAAAATTACAAGCTGATGAGAAAAGATTTCCACATGGGATTAAAGCTCTCGCTGATTATGTAAGAGTAATGTAATGTAACGTTTTAATTTAATTTAACATTATCAAGTGTTAGCATAAACATTTGAATAGTATTCACAAACTTTTTTAATAATTGTCAAACTATAATCTACTCAGTTTTTTCAGTCAAATAATGATAAACAGTCTACATGTATAGGGTTACCAGATTTCAAAATTCAAAATACGGGACTAAAAAAAGGTCTATTTCAAATACAGTGAAATCTCCCTTAACGGATCGTCAGATAGACAATAGCGAACAAAAATGGGTATCATTTTTTGAGAATTATGATTAGATGCATCAGTCATAATTGATACAAAATTGCACTTGAGTAAATCTTTTTTTAAAACATTAACAGCATAGGGTAAAAATACATTAGTGATGATAGATTTTGTTTTAGTTCTACCACAAGTCAATTTTTTCTCATATAATTTACGAACTGAGAAGTACAATCCATAGAATTGAGAATTTGACTGTGTTTACAAGTATGATAAGCAAAAATTCCTTCACCTGCATCTAATTTTTGTTCTTTATCAGCAAATTGTGTTTTTGGAGAAAAAAAATTTGACAATTTTTGAGATTTAGACGCTCTAGCAGCTATATTATGTCGTTCCGATTTTAAATGTNTTGTAACTTTTCATTAAATGTGCACTTTCTTTTGGGCATTTTAAAAATTAAAACTTAACTATCATATTATTATGTTATAAAAACGATTATAGACTAATGTATATTACTGTGGTCTGACCAGACTAAAAATTATATGATTGGCCATATCACTCATTTTCATCAGACATTGCCACTTTTTACCCATGCTCCATATATATATATATATTCCTTTTTTTGATTATCAGGTTCATTCTAAAGGCTTAAAATTTGGAATTTACGAAAGTGTTGGTACTAAATCTTGTGAAGGTTATGCCGGTATAAAAGGCCATGAACAAATCGATGCTCAAACATTTTCAGAATGGGGAGTTGATTATGTAAAACTAGATGGCTGTTACACAGATGAACGAAACATGGATGTAGGTAATATTGTACAGAACATCTTATGCAAACAAAAGAATAAATGTATATTTACATTAACTTTTATAGATTTCCCTCGATTTGGAAAATATTTGAATGAAACTGGAAGACCAATTATATACTCTTGCTGTTGGCCATTTTATCAAGAAGGTAAAGGAATGAAAGTAAGGATCTATAGATAGTAAAACAATAATAACAAGGTTATTGATATTTTTTTTTTTTCAATAGGTTAACTACACACATGTATCTCAATCATGTAACTTATGGAGAAATTACTGGGATATACAGGAATCATATGATTCTCTATTCAATGTCCTTGATGTATTTGCAGCAAACCAAGATAATTGGACTCAATATGCAGGTCCAGGACATTGGAATGATCCAGATATGGTTAGATTTCTGTACTTGAATAAATATATTAATAATTTATAAAAATAATTTCCCTAATCTTAATAAATGACAAAGAATATTAAAATTATTTTGCTTTAAAGTTATTAATAGGTAATTTTGCATTGAGTTATGATCAAAGCAAAACACAAATGGCTCTATGGGCTATTTTAGCAGCACCTTTATTTATGTCAAATAAATTGTCTACTGTAAAACCAGAATTCAAGAGAATATTACAAAACACTGAAGTAATTCGAGTGAATCAAGATAAACTTGGAATTCAAGGCAAAAGGATTCTTCAGGTTGTATATTTATTACTTTGAAAACATCCATGAATATAAAAACAAATTAAATTAAAGCAGCGAAAAAAAATAACAAACACACACTTCAAATTTTGGGTGAGACACTAACTAATAAATTAACATTTATGACTTTCAGGATCAAGGAATTGAAATTTGGACAAGACCAATTGAGCCCAAAGAATCAGAATATTACTCATATGCAATTGCTTTTGTTAATCGTCGAACATTAGGAACACGGGCTTTATACAATATTACATTAAATAATTTAGGATTACATTATTCAAATGGATACAAAATTGTAGTAAGTTAATTTATTAACATTTAACCTTACAAGTGTTTTGTTTTTCGATTCAAAATTAATTTTATGGAATTTAAAAATAATTGTAATTGTAAAATTAATAAACGTACAAAAAAAAAAATCATAAGAATTTCATATTTTGTTTAGGGAAAATAGGCATAAATCATATTTAGTATAGAGCAGTATTATTTTTAAACTAGAAGCAATTTATTGCATTTAAAAATGCATAACTCCTTAACTAAAATTAAAATACACATCACAAATTTGTCAGTTTTTCTTTAACATTGAATAATTTTCTTCAAAAATTTGAGTATTATTTGAATATTAAATATTATTTTATTAGGTATCTATAAAGTTGTTAAATTAAATATTATTTTAATTTGATTTAATCAGATTTAGATTAATGATTAATTAATTTAATATTAGAAAACTGATGTATATTCTGTTCTAGAAATTATGTATTAATTTTTTGTTATATATATATATATATATATATAGGATTTATTTGCAGACAATTCTAGGAAACACATTTTAAAATCAGAATCACTGATTACAGTAAAAATAAATCCATCAGGTAAAATAAAACTGTAAAACGAATATTATTATTTAAATCTAATTTAACTATTGTTGTTGATGCATACTTTTAATACGTTGCTATTTAATTTTTTAGGTGTTGTCTTTTTTAAAGCTGATATTATACAAAAACACAAGTATTTTAATGAGTTCTACCTTACAGGTGTTTGAATCTCCAAAGTAATGAATCAATATAATATTAGATATGTTATAGCCCAATTATTATGTCATTATTGTTAGTAGTAAGATAATCTAGTTCAAACATAAAAAATAGATCTATAATAATATATGAAGTATTGAAACAAGAAATAAATATAATACAGATGTATTATTTTATTGTTTTGGTAACTGAGTTTTTAATTAATTGTTTTAAATTTTAAAATTATTATAATTCCAAATTATCTTTAACACACACAAAATATATATAATAATGAATTTAATTAATTTTTTTGTCATGTAAAATGTCAATCCTTAATGATCTCCCTAGATATTTTCCTCTATCTTTTAACATATACTGAACATGTATTTATATGAAATTCAAATTCAGGGATTGCAAATATATCTAATACAATTGTTTATTTTGATTATCTATTAGATGTTATATTACACCTTATACACATGCAATACACCCAGCACTCCAGCAAAATACAAGATTCAATTATATATCATATGTATAAAGAATGTAACAAAATAGCACTACTATTGACTACAAATTACAGTTGTTAAAACAAACAAAAATAGGTAATCCTAATTAATATTGAGCAAAATCATATTTTATTTAATTATCATATTATACCTAGTTGGTATTTTCTAGTATTTTAACCTAGTTAGCTTTTCTAAATTATTATAAAAACTATTTTGAAAATCAAAGAATCACCTTCCTATGCATCAACTGGATAAAATTAAAAGATAAAATAAATAAATAAAAAAGAAAAGTTATATTAAATTATTATTTATAATTATATTATACTTGATACATCAGTAAAATAATTACTCAGACACAAAAAAAAAAACCACATATGGATCTATCACTAAGCTCCGAATCTAAAAAAAAAATATATAAATCATGAAGAAATAAATATGTGAAAGTAAGTTTTGTATAATATATTAAATACATATCTAATAAAAATTGGAGATATGTAGCTATGTCACAATAATAATTTAGTGTAGTGTAAGTAACAGTAATACAAGTCTATATTCAAACAGAATATTATAGGAACATGTTACTCTAATGTCATACTACATATTACAGCACTTAAATCATTTAATAGTTATAATTATTCATATTATACCAAAATTTAAAGTAGAAAAATTGTTTCATAGTTGCAACTTAACAATATATTATAAATAAGGCAAGTACTTTTAACCTATTCGTAAATTTCCCACCAGCCAAAAACAAAATTACACACATAATTGTTTTTTTAAGTAAAAACAATTTTTAAATTTTTTAGAAATCTAATAAAATATATATTAAATTTAAACATAACCAAACTAAATAAAAACTATAAGGTTACAAGAGATTATTAAAAGCTTACATTAAATTAAAATAGACACATTAACCAATATTATACTAAATTATATCAACATAATATATGACACATATCTTCATATTATAATACACAATAATGAGTAATAAGTTATTATCTTAATATAATATACCTATTCAGGTATTATTACTCTGTGATAGAACCAAGAAAAGTACTAATAAATAAATAAAACAAAATAAGAAACCTTGTATAATTGCACACAAATAATTTTATTAGGTATTGGAATTAATATTACTATTAGAATGTTCATGGTTACAGTTAATTTCTAACATACAAGGTCTTAAAACTTAAAATATGATTTTGAAATGATGAAACCAAACTTTCATCTACATACTAACTATTTGAAAAATATAAATATTATGTTCCCATAAAGAATTGTGTAATATTGTAAGTAGATCCATCTTTAAATATTAACATAATCTAATGAATGTTTGTGATCTTTATTAAATTTATCAACTAATATTAATATGAAATTATTCAGAAATTAATAGGTAACACTTAATAATAATAACTTTAATTTCTTATTGATGTAAATATTAGACAAATTGTATACACATTTTTAAATATTTTAAACAACGATAACTTTTTTCTAGTTTTTATATTATACAATTTTTAATATCTGACTTGAAAGTTGGATATCAAATTATAAGCCACAGAATTTGTTTTATTATAAATGTAATAAATAATTTATTAAACAAAAAAATGTGTAACTACAATTCATGTATAAATATAATACAATAATAAAAAAAAAAAAACAAACGGACATACTTCGCAAGATGGGCCACTGTTGTAGATGAGAAGTTGGGATAGTATAGGAGAAATTTAATGTATATCTGTACACAACAATTAACCATTGCTAACAAAAAACGAATCTGAAAGGAGTTCAGTCATACATATTTTAACAAGTTGTAATATTTATTATTCTAAATAATAAATTTCATAAATTTTTCAGGTTTTCCCCATTTATTATGTAAACCCCTGAAAAAACCAAATAATGACTTTCCTTAAGTAGCATCTTAGTCAAATTTTTTTTCATTAAACTCTATGGTTGAAAATTGGAACACTATTTCTGGTAGAAAAGTTGTTCACAGAAGAAAAAACCAAAAGATATACATCATTGTAAAACCAATACCACAAAAGGGTAGCATAACAAGAAATAACAGACAACATTAATGAGAGAAAAACTTAATTAATTTAAATAATTATATTATTATGTAGGTACTTTACAAAAACAATACATGCTTTATCTAATTCAATCACATAACATAATAATATTATCTATTATAAAACCAACAACATTGAGCTTGTATAATTACTCTACCTACTTAATTATAACTAACTATTACATTATTATGTCTTATGATAATTGGTAAAATAATTACATAAGTAAACTAAATTATAAAAATAATATTTTTTTTGGAATTTAAGAATTAAAAAAAGCCTGTTGTAAATTATTAATTAATACATAATTTAAACATAATAATGAATTACGTAAAAAAAAAAAAATATTTGTCATACAATTTTACGATTTTACGATCATAAGATTTTAAGTAATAACAAAAATAATAAACAATTTAAAAAAAAAAATATATCTTTGTAAAACCATAAGTTTGCTCACTCTACTTAGATTTTGAATGGAGCATTATATTATAATGTTCAGCGAAAAAATCCTTAATAAAAATATGACATGGATATACTTTTATTAAGAATCTATTTATCTATATAATAATATATGCATTGAATGTTTAATAATTCTATGATAAATACACTAATATTAATTAATTTTAAAATTAGATTTTTAGAAAATTAACCTACTTAATTGTCACCTATACAGAATGATTTACTAAGCTTGCTCACCCAATTTTTTTTTTTGTGGGGGGGTTAACTTTTGCATGTAATTAAATTCTGATTTTTGGAATTTTCAAGTGTAGTTAAAATCAATATTTTTCAATACTTAGATTTTTCACAACATTTAAGTACTATTCTGTAGCGATACCAACTTAAGATTTGCAAATGTAAACCTTTAAGTTAAAATAGGAGGAGAATAGAGGAGTATCATTTGTGTGGTGGCACGGCGCATGGAGTTTTATTAGTGCTCCACTACTCTCTCCCTACCTAAACCTAAAAATGAAATCTTGTCAACGGATTAATGGAAACCAAAAATTTTAACACCAAAATTTATTTAAAATAATAGTCCACCATACTCCATCTATTTATAATATTTTTAATATGTTTTACCAAAATTGATATTACCACAAGATACCTACTCCTTAAAAGTTGTGAAAAATCTAAGTATTTGAAAATATTGGGTTAAATTACACTAAAAAAATTCCCAAAATCAGAGTTTGAATACATGCAAAATGTAATCAAAAAAATGGGGTGACTAAGATTAATGAATCATCCTGTAGATTCATCATTATTTTTTCTAAAGGTGTTAACTTTCAGCATGGTTTTGTTTACTAGTACCTACAATTTATAATAAAGCAATACATCAACACATAATTAAGCATAATTATTACTAAAAAGTAAAATTATAAATGCATGTTGGTATTTAACTTATTATTATATTACACCAACATAATCATAAATGTCTATTTTGCTTTTTAAATTTGTAATAGCAAAATATGTGCATATGTGCAATAAAATTAACCTTATTAAGATGTTTGGAAAATACTTGTGTTAATTGCTACTGACAATGGCACTGGTAACTAATAATAAATAATAATAATAATGATAGGTTTATAGAGTATATAACCAAACAGTTATACAATATTAAATATAAGATATTAATTTAATCAACAACTCTTTTGTAAGTAAAAGTTACTATTAGAAACTTGATAAATATCAAAACTATCTGAGTACAACTTATTGGAATCATTACTTATTAATCATTATACAATAGATAACTTTATTCAAAAATGAATGAATGTTATCAATTAAAATCCACTATAATTTTAAGATTTCTAAACTTTGTAAAATTTTAGGTACAATTTGAATACTTAATTTGTTTTATTTATTTTTGCATTATTATAGTTCAATAATTTATATGTTATGTATTCAAAGCAACATATACTTATTTTATTTTATTTTTATTTCATAAAACTATGCACATTGTTACTTAAATTTTACTATTAATGAATTAGTTATGTAATTCAGATTAAAAACAAATTTTCTTAAGTAAATTATACATCTACTAATTCTAAATTAAATATAACAATTTGGAATATAACATCAAATAGAAACAGTTAAAATGCTTAAATGATTGTATACAAATTACTATTTATTAATTTAACTTAAAAATCACTACAGATAACACTTGGTAATCTTATTGAGCAATGTAAATTTACTTGTTTATTATTGAGTAAAACAATGATGAAAAATGATCTACTAAATAGATAAGTCAATATACTAATTAGTACTTCTTATATAATGGGCTATTATTATTAACAAATCATAACACTATCAATTTAATAGTGATACTATTAACAACCTATTCAAACCAAGGTTCAAGATATGTCATTATTTAACTAAACAACACCATAATATAATTTGTCTAATTCCATCCAATAATTAAAGATAATAAACCATTTTAGATAAGAAGTTGTAAATAAAATTATTAACCCTATATCCAATTCATTAAATCTCAATATGAATATTGAAATAGTAGAAACTATTTAAATAAAAACTATACTTACGTATTTCAAAAAATAAAAAATCTTCCCTATACCCTAGTCATTATACACTCAAAAGTCAAATATTTTTATTTACATACTATGGTTTTATGAAAATAAATTCAAAATTCGGTATAGGGCTATATGCATACATAGGTATTTACTATTTTTCAAAAAAATCTCAAATTTGTTATACTCATACTTGTGTCAAATATTAATTCTGTAGTTAGGTATATTATATAGAGCTCCAACTTTTTTTTATCTAATGTAACTAACCGTTTTATAACAAAGTAGAAATAGTAGAACACACGAAAATGAATATTGGATTACCTATACATAAAACAGAGATGCGCATTGATATAAGTGTATATTTTTTTTCAACAGTGATAAACAATTTTCGAATGAACACTTAATTGGGTACAATGTTATAATCTAATGTCGCGTATCCTGTAAAATAACCGGATAGAACACAATCATAGGTAGCCCAAAACAGGGAAAAATTACCTGTAATAGGACAGCACTCCATTAGAAAGGACGAACCACCGTTTCTGATAGCCCTTGATGTAATTGGTCCACTTGAACAACCATCCTTTCATGTCCTCGTCGTCCACCGACGACGGCGTCGGTGGCGACTGTATTTTCGCGTCTACTAGAGCAGCCATCTCGGCCGCGGAGCTATTCGCAGACCACCAATCAGTAATTGTAACAACAGTGTTGATGGCGGTGGCGGTCGTCCATCTCTTTACCTTCGATCCGGCGGTCAACAACACTGTTGCTGATATCCTTTTTGATTTTTCCGTCACGAAATTAGCGTCCAGACGGCCAGACGGGACGGCAGGTACACGAAAATAAATAATAATGATAGTATAAATAATAATAATGAAAACGACCTACAAATATTCCGCGACTCGCAAGAAGCGAGAAGAATAATTAATAAATAATATTTCCACAGAGATAATTATTAATCCGCTACCCTTTCTATCGGAATACTACTTAAGATAACGAATGATCAGCTGACAACACGACGACGACGACGACGACAATTATTATTATTTGACTGGAGCAACATAACGACAGTGCAACCAACGTTACCACCGTGTCTCATCGTGTCGTACAAAATTGTTCTAACCCATAGACTATGTATTACCTACTACATATATTGTACATTGTTTAATTATTAACCATAAGTTTATGAACATGAAGCTATTTAAATTGTTTTGCCTTTTTCGTCCGTTTTAGTATTTAATTTTGTTGGAATAAAATATTTTCTGATTTGGTAAATTCTACTATGCATAACTAGGATGTATTGGCTTTACCATGATATGTTTTATTTTCTGATTATTAACATATTTAGCTCCAATCAACTCCAGAGATAGTTTCTAGTATCAAAATTGTACAGATGTTCTTATTGTAGATAATTACCTGTAAAAAAAAATTTAAAAATCCGTTGTCACAATTTTCATTATAAACCTTTAAAAGAGTTAAATTTTGATAAAAATTGTAAACATCGTGGAATTTCAAATACTGTTTTTCTATTAATGTGGATAAAACTTTTTTGGTTCTACATTAAAATGATCAGAAATTCTTGAGGAAAAAACATGAATAATGGTAATTAATATTGTAGTTACAAATTAATATAATGTTTAAATTTAATTTTTTTAACATTTTAATTTTAAACTCAGTTTTTATTAGTTATATTATTATTCTATTTTTTCTCAGATGCGGACGTAACAACACAAACAGCATTTTTAAAGAAAATATTTGATTTGAGTTCTTGGAAATATGGCTCAGGTTTATATCAAGTGAAATTAATATCAGTTTATTTTTTTGATTCTAACCGAAGTTAACAATGTTTTAATTTTATTATGATGTGTTGTTTTTTGTCTATAAACAACTTTATACCAGAAATCTTAGGTCAACCAAAAACTTTACAAGAAATTTCTATAGTATTTTTGACCCAGTTAGTGCATTGGGAGGTCATTTTGTGATTTTCAGTGTAGTTTTTTTTCTTAATAAATGCAAAAAACTGGCAATTTTTTCATAATTTATGTTAATTTTTAGATCATTTGAACTTGGCAACAAATGAAAAAAATATTCTGTTTAGAATCGTTTCTTCATTAACAATAATTTATCATTACGTACAGATAAAAATTAAATTTATTTATTTATCCACCCTTCTAATTTTCCTCATTAAAATGATACACTGATCAGTCATTGGTACATCATCACAATTTTTTTTTTTCTTAAATTAAGATATAGTTATAGGTACTTTGTTGTCTTTTATTTATATATATTAATGCCATTTAGGTTTTTAACAAAAATAAATAAAGCTCATAAATGTGACCAGCGTGGAAAGCTTGGCATGTTTAGTACCAGTGCTCTGAACATATTTCAAGAAAAAAACCATCTGTTTATTTCGGAATTAATACCAAAAAACCAATTGAAAAACATGACTAAGTCACTCTATTAAATTATATAAAATATTGGATTTAAACATATCAAATATTTTTTTTTAGGTTAAATTATAAAACCTTTACATTAAAGTTTTTCAAATACAATAATAAATTCATTATGACTTATATATACTTATATAAAAACAGAATACCTATTATTGGCTTTTTCAAAATAACGACTCATCTGAAACGTAAATTATGTAAATTTGTATTAATTTTTTTTATGCTGGTACATATTATATGATATATATTTATATATTATGATAATTTTATTATCTTTTAATAACATTTATATGTTTAGTACCTACCTATTATATCCAAAGATAGATTTCTTTATTATTTATGGTTATACTTTGAAGATATCTTATAATCTGTAGCTAATTTTTCTTTAACCTATGTATTTCAAACTATCTCATTGTTTCTCTTTCTCTCAACGAGCCCATACTATCTCAATCTATTCTCTATTTTTTTCCTCCAACTTTACTGTATACCTGCTATTCTTAGACTTATATACTCATTCCTAATCTTAACTTATTAACCTGGTTAAGCCCATTCATATTCGCCTTAGCACTTTTGTTTCTGTTACTTACATTTTAATATTTTTAATTAAATAAGCAATACTCATATCTGTATATCATCATTTTTGGCATCACAGGAGTTTTAAAACACTTTCCTTTAATGTCATCTTATCTTGATCTTAACATTTCTTCTGTTATTAATCATAATTTTACTAGCTTCATCCTACAATATTCTCTTACACTCCTAAACTTAAATGCCTACTTAAACTTCTCAACTCCATTTATAATTTAACATCCAAGTGTTAGTCTATGGTGACCTCCATTATTTCTTCTTACTTGATTTTTAAACTTGAACTCTAACCTACTTATTTATTATTTCAATATAATTTTAAAACCTTTAATGATATCTATATATAATTAAATTTTTACAGTAGTCCTTGGTTATAATAGTTGATATTTTTATAATACTAATATGTAAACTGTACAGAGCATACCTATACTGCTATACTTACTTAATAATTAACATAAAACAATTTTCTTAGTTCCATGTTTCTATTTTAAATTTTAATTGGTTAAAATGATTTAGGTATTGTAAAAACAGTGAACTACACGTACATTAAATATGGCAATTATTAATTAACCTACGTTATTACAACCACTGTGTTCCTATTATTTATTTATTCATTGTATCGCATATTTGGACAATGTTCTTAAAGTTATAATCATAGTAGAAATACATGTTAATATTAGTAACATATGAAAATCAAAACAAAAGTAACGTAACATAAAAATAAAATAGCTGGAGTTCAATTTAATTGTGAATTGTATTGAAAATCTAGTCCTTATTTATAAATTTATGCCCAACGTAAATCCAATCTAGAGCTTCTCTGGCCAGCACAATAAAATTCTTCATTTCTCCTTGAAATTTTTTTGAGAACAATCTGACACAATGTGCTCCATTGTGTGATTTCTTAAACTGTATTATCACTAAGTTTCCACCATAAAAAAAAAAACACAAATCTAGGAAAACTCGTGTCCTCGAAAACTCGTCATAATTTAAAATTTCATCTTTTGAAAAATTGATACTAAAACTGACTAATAGATAAAAAAAAAAAAAAAAAAACAATTTTTCTATGGCGCTTATAGGTAGGTTTTATAAAATTATTTCAAAACGTAATTCTATAAAAAAAAAAAAGTGTTGAAAGAAAAAATTACCAGGGACGGTTTTGTCAGTGTATTAAATTATGATGGGATAGATTGTCTGCATACGGAGTTTTTCGCAGGAACGAATTGTCTACCAAAAAATTAACCACACCTTTCATGTCCTAAGTCGGTTTAAATCCATCCAGAAGTGTTGTCGGGTCATAAACTAAGTTAGCATTCTTGAATGTAAGATTGTTCCATATAGTACGCCATTCCATAATTAAATTAAAGTTTGTCTGAATAAGGTGTCCCAAAGTTGTTTTCTCGATTTCAAACGTATCTGTAGAATGATGCTAAGCAATTGAGATATCATATTATTGATTGTGTTTAATATCTATGTTGATGTCTGGAGGAGTGATATTTGACAAGACCAAGTGCCACTCCGATGGGGTTGACTTCAACGCTCCACTTATAACTCGCATTACATTATTTAATCTTTTTAACGTGTTAGGTATTAAGCCAAACACTTAGACAATATTCAGCGGTAGAATATAATAATGCTAGAGAAGCGGTTCTGAGTGTATGGGCGCGGTGGGTTTCAGGCACCCATACACTCACTGTACACACACTGTCCCTCCTAATTTTGTAACAAATTTACTCTTGATCTCTCCTTCCGTGCATTTTCTAAATGCTTTTTAAAAGTTAAAGAACTTCTAGACACTTGGGTGAGGATTATGATTTAAAGTTATATACTCTTAAACTCAGTCTGTAGTTCTCGATCAGCTTGTTAGGTATATAGGTGTAAAGTACACACTTCTGTTCTGTGGGGATTTAGTCTCCATTTATAGAAATAATTTCTGTGTACCTAAAAAAACAGTATTTAAAACAATTTACAACTAATAACGCAATATAACTCATTAATAAGTGCTTAATAATGTATTTGAAACAATCACGTATTTACAATGGGTTGTCCTGAGTGCTAAATTCCTCGAAGGAGTGTAGTACATTGTAGAGTTTTTGATTAACTTATAATAATATATATGGAAGAATATTGGCTGAAAAAATACGAAATACTCCATTTATTACGAAAATCATAAAAATCACATTATTTCAATTCATTTTAAACTGAACTTCGCTCAAAATCGTGTTTTGTTAGCAATAGTTTATCATTACTTACAGATATAAATTAAAAATTAATAAATAAATTAATTTCTACTTGTCTTATGCCCCCCCCCCTACATTAGTGTAACAGTGGCGCATCCATCAGCAGTATCAGTTCTACCATTAATTATAGAATACACAGATAGCCCATGGCATAGGAATATCTAGTGACTAAAATTATGTTTATGCTATTTCCCAAAAGATGGCGTTGTACATATCAATGAACAAATAATTTCACTTGAAATGAAATTTTTGTTATTATTGCCCGTGATCGATCGTGACGTCACGGCTGCGTAGCAGGAAGTTATTTATAGAAGTGTTTATTTTATCTTTATCAAGGTTTTTTTTCGGAATTGACTATTATTTATTTCTTCACGATTTTATATTCGATATACGTCTTGTATTTGATAATTGGAGTGTAAACACCATAGTTTGTAGACTGATATGGAACATAAAAAGTAATTGTTTGTCTAGTGCCTAGTTGAGGTCCTCCTCCCAAAAAAAAGGAAAGCATATATTTATACAATTATATTTATTATGTTATAAATTATAATTGTTAACAATTATTACAACTAAAAGACTTTTTTTTTTATTAGAAAAACATCTTTATATTGAAAATTTATAATCTATAATATTTGTACAATCAGTAATTAGTAATTATAATGAAAAAAAAATATTATCAGTTTTATGACATAAAAATATAAGATATAATAAACACATGTTGAGTCTCATAGTGGAAATATAATTTTTATTAAGAAGAAGTAATTGTTTTTTATCGTTAAGTTTTCGTCTGTAAATAATTCATTTTTACGATGGTTACAATTTAATTTTTCCATACATTTATTTTGTTTGTTTATCTCGTATGTTTTTTTTTTATATCATCAAATGAAATTAAATTATCGCCTTTTATGAAACAGGCTTCAATTAAATTATTTCTAATACTTTTAAGCAAATGTGGAACATCAAACAAAACAAATATTGTATTATTGTTGATTAGAAAAAATGGGCTATTTTCTGAAACATTTAATGATTTTAATGTGCTTTGATTGTGTGTACCTTGATCGCATACTATAATTTTTGAACACAATTCAACCTCGAATAATTTTTGAAGCACATCAATAATTAAATTTTTTTTAAATGATTTTGTTTACTCTTGAATGGGCAAGAAAATATGAAATTGGGAATTTCAATGGTGAATGAATACCTCGAGCCATAAATACTAGAACACAGTTAGCACTTTTATTGATCATAATGGCCTAAATCTTCAAAACCTTCAATGAAATCAAATTTTTTGGACAATTCTACAAATTCTTTTATGTAAATCTCATTAAAACAAACAGTGCGCGGGTTTTCTTTATATTATGATGACTCAAATTTTTTTTAAAGATGACTAAAAAATAATTTACCGAAATCTGGTAAGAATTTCGATTGACCAATCCAACGACGAACAGTTGATGGCCCAGGCAAATTTATTTTTTGTGTACGTAAAAATGTATATGCTGTTGGTGATTTATAATATAAGTTTAAGACACTTATTGCCAGACTTTTTTCGAATTAATCGTAATTATATATATAAAATAAAATTATTCACAAGAAATAAAATACAAAAATTTATAATAATAATACGAAATACGATGATAATAAACAATTTTGTATTCCAATTTATTTGAACAAATATTCTATTATTAGTACGGCAATAACGCGCGATAAGCTACCCCCCGCACCGCTTATCATTCTACTATGGGGGGTACCACCTGCTCGCTATGACGGAGTTGCTATCTCCTCGCATCTTAAACTGCACTAGCGCTTCTTCACAGCGTTGACATTCTTATTTCAGTCGCCTAATATTTACATTGCACGGGCTATCTGTGTATTCTATAATCAATGGTTTTAACTTTTTTTTTTTTTTTTTTATCGTGAACTATAATTTACTTAATTGAGTGTATTTTACTGTAGTTCGTAAAAAAAAAAAAAAAAAATGTAACTGCATTATAGAAATATATAATACAATGTTACCTGAATAACACGTAGGCGCCTGTATAAATGTGTACAGTTTGCAGAGGTGCTGAGTACGTGCTTAATGTGATGCGTTTGCCAATTTTACCGATAATTATAACAGTAAATCGTAATATATTATAATATATGAATATTTGTGTACCTACCGGTTACGGACCGAATAGATTCATCTAATACACGCATAATATAATAATATTAATTATATCAGATGCGTAGCCGGGGGGGGAGGAGGCTAAGGAGGTTATTGTCCTCCCTTTTGACCGTGTTTATGTTAGCCAACAGCCGTATTTATTTTTTATAACATATTTTAATATAATATCACCTATTTATTTAATAAATTTAAATGGCTTTATTAACAATATGCTAATATGCTCATAATTAATCAACGAATATTGACTGATTATAATAAATAATTCCAATAAATATTATAATGAATTATTTTTATAAATAATTTGTTGCATAATCTATTAACACAATATTACAAAAAATTAAAAGTGAAAAGAATGTGTTAACTGATCATCTGCTGAGTAAATAAACGCATATATTTTGAGGATGTAAAACGAACAATACGCAAGTCATAAACACACACAAATATACGATGTGTAAAAATTAAAATATATACATTTAAACAAATAGAATAAGTCGTTTTTCAAAAAACTTATGAGAAGACTTAAGAGTATTAGTATTATTTGTACATGGCAATGTTATAAAATAAATGTATTGGAAATGTTCACCTTAGACCTAAATGGCAACAATATTTTTTAGGATGTCTAGGAGAGAAGGGGTAACAATTTGTCTATGCGCCACATTCTAAACATGTTGTACTAAAAATTAGTTCGGCGCCATTAGGTGTATCTCGGAAATCACGTTTATCTTAATTATCTTAGCCATATAAAATTAATTGCGTAAGATATAGATTGTGATAAATTTAATTGATATTTGGGTTGTTCTACTTGTTATAAAATATTAATTTATAAATTTTTATGTTTAAACAGATAAGTATACATATCTAGTTTCAAAAATCCCCGGAAAACGTTAAAACGCCATAAAACACACCTAAATCAGATATAGTGAAAAAAATGAGTCATAGTTTACAAAGTACAAATCGTCCATAAAATAGAGATTACTTATTATAATCATATAGATGTCTACACTTTTACGTCATTAACAATAATTACTGCCCTCTTAAAATATAGGTTTTAGTCTGAAATAACGTTTCTCAATCTTTTTCAAATCCATATTTGAATTTATTATGAATCTAACATTTTTTTTCTTTTTTTATCAACATTGAAATGTGTATTATTAATAATCATAATCAGGGCAAAGAATTTTAGTATTTGCATACTTCTTTTACGCAATGAAAGAAATAGCAGAGTAAGAAACAAATACGTTTTGTGTTTAGACAAAATTAGATTTGTATTTTTATTAAACTGAAGATATAACTTTATAAATGCATATTTCGAATTTTTCCAATTTTTAGGGCATAGTATTTCTTCCATTTTATACTTTTCGGGAAATATGTTTAGTATTTTCTCGATAGACGTTTTTGCTTTATTTAATAATATTACAACCAAAATTGTTGAATTTAAATTAATTTTTAATTTTTATCATTTAATGTGGCTGTTCGATGTACATAAATACGTTTTTCCTATAAACACTAAACGATTGCTCATTAAATTAATTTTTCGGTTATCATTTTTTATATTTATAATACAGTTTATTATATCATACAATTTCCGACAGAACGATAACAATCCTATATACGATAGCGAAATATTAATTATTGAATTTATCATACAATTTTATGAAAAACAAAATATATACACAAGTCTATAATCAATATAAATTATAATGTTCCTATTAATGGTATTAATAAACTAATTAAATCAATAAAATTATTTAAAACTAAATATTATTGACATTCTGTGGCACACTTATGGAAACCTCACAGCACACTGAAGTTTGAGGGACACTAAAGGATTATATTCTAGAAATACCTTGAGGCTTACCTTGAATTCCTTGAAGCTTTGTAACCGAGCGGATCGATGTTTCGGGTGTCCAGACGGCGGCGCACATTTTCCCATATTCCGTACGTTTCGTCCGAATAATTATTTATAAAACCACGGAAAATCAAAAAATTGTTCGTCCCAACGTCCCGACTAGACAACATATTATGTTTTCACACTTGCGTTCAGAAACTACAAAGTAATGACGGTGGAAAGGCAACAAAATCCCCTCCCCTCCACATATATTTAAGCATGTATTATAGTGCACGTGCAAAAACATCTACGATCCAGACTTTGGACCTGTATGAGCAGTCCACGTGTATTTAGCAAAAACATAGACAATTAATATTTACTTATATACGCGCAATCGTTAACCGTGCTCCTAAGCCATTGAATATTAGTATTAAATCGGCTTTGCGTCGTGCACGTCGTTTCGTATAACCAACTCGTTAATTTAATCAACAACGGCTTTTTTTTTTTTTTTTTATTATCCCGTGTCGACGCAGTTGACGGATACAAAAAAATTAATAGGATCCGCAACAATACATAGTATTATCACCTTTTATAGGTAACATCATCTCTCTCCGCGGTTTTTTTATACAAACACGGGATGGTGTTCGACTGCAAAAAAATGATGACTATCGTGATCCTGTCCAACCTAATTGCCATCATATGCACCGTGGTCGCACATAAACAATGGGGAATATTCAGCCACGACCCAGTCAACGGTCCCGGACTGTTGGCAGACCCGTCACTGAAATTCGCCGCCGTGGTAAGTGCAGATCATAATATGAGTTGCATAATGTTTAACTATAATCATTATTTAACATTATTTCCACTATTGTGACGCTATATAGATTTTGGGCGTGCAATTAGCCCAGGGCCGGATTGAGCACAGAGCCAACAGGCTCCAGGCCCGGAAAATTCGAAATCCCGAAGGGTCCTTTTTCTCAGAACCAATTCTGGTTGTAATATTTTATGTTTAATGTTTATTGAAAATTTGCAAATCCAGATTTTATTTTTTATAATAGGTCAATTTTATTTTTATTTGGCTCGATGACGATAATCACGTATACTTGTATTAATTGCATATTCAACTTGACGTTTTCGGCCAATTATTATTAATACCTATTAATTATTTTTCTTATAAATTGAAAAACATAGGTGTAGCTACAGTGGTGTTCCTTACGGGGTGGGAAAGGGAGGGGCGAAATGTATTTTTCACCCACTCTTAATATAGAAAATTCCTTTAAAAGTAACGTCACAGGTACAACAATTTTTTTAATAGACACGGGAATTTGGCTCTTTTATATTTGTAAAATATGACATTT
This sequence comes from Cinara cedri, assembly GCA_902439185.1. Taxonomy (NCBI): domain Eukaryota; kingdom Metazoa; phylum Arthropoda; class Insecta; order Hemiptera; family Aphididae; genus Cinara; species Cinara cedri. The sequence continues at coordinate 948,462 of CABPRJ010000485.1, read as the reverse complement.
TAATACATAAAATAAGAAATTTGTATTTAATTAAATCTTTATAATATATAAAAATCCCGTGTCACGATATTCGTTTGCGGCAATCTCCAAAACCTTTCAACCAGTTTTTATGAAACTTTGTAAATGTATATTGTTTGGCCCTACTTGAAATATAGGATAATTTTTATCCAGATAGTTAGTCCAGATATTTTTTATTACAAATTTAAGGATTTTTGATACGTTCTACGTATGTATTGTGTCTATGTATGTGTACAATGACTACAATATATGTATGAGTTTATTGTATTACCTATATACATATTATATAATATTAATATTGTAAATGTGAAAGTAAGTCTGTCTGTCTCTTAGTTGATGGAGAAAACATAGGCTACTTTTTGTCGCGAAAATAAAACTTGAAGAGGATGAAAGGTTTTTAGGTATTTTTGGTACGGAAATTAAATTATGGATAACCTTAGTAACACGGGATAAAATGGAAAAAATAAATAAATAATACCTAAACAGAAATAAAAATGCTATAACAACCTAAAATAAAGAGTCTATTTGACTGTCTACCGGTCTATTATTGGCTTGAAATAGGATGAGCTACTTTGGTAACATGGATGAAAAAAAACATAAAACTATGCGCTGTACTTGGTGGGTACCTAAGTAAAAACACGTAGAATGTTACCTTTGAATCTTTGTATTTGTTGGTATACAGTAACAACTCTACAGTACTATTATGTTTATGTTCTAATAATTTTAGCGTTTTATGGTGGAGATATAGTTTAATCCCTGTGCTGTTGAGGTATCTATGGTAACACGGATGAAAAAATGTATAATACTTTCCTCCTTATTTTTTCGTTCAATATACCGATACGGGCAACGCCGGACACAGAACAACTAGTACATTATAATATAAGCTTAACCTTCGATTTTTCATAGAAGATAATTTTTAAACGATATCATCCACTGACACAGATATATATACATAATATTATCTATATCTGTGTCTATTAATATTCTCATTTCCTGGTAAATATGCATAGGCCTGGATTAAGAGTTGTGGAGGCCCGGAGTTCCATATTAATAGGGAGACTTATTTATTCTATAAAAATGGAACAAATAGGCAAAAGTATAAAAAGTCATCAAATATTTGATTCAACTCATAAAATAGTCTTTGTAGGCTCCTATTTCTCGTGGGCCTTGGAGACGTGGCCCCGTCTATCCCCCTCCCCCTCTTAATCCGGGCCTGAATACCTATACAAGAGTGTAAGCGATCCTGGCATATTTATTTCGTAACTAAAAATCAATAATAAAAAACAACGGTCCAACCGCCAAAACGAAATAATAACACTAGAAACCTTGACCCGGTTCGACCATAAATAACTAAAATACTTTAATATCTATGGATTTGACTGTGTTACCATTTTATTCAAGATATTATTAACTACTTTATCAAAAAATAATTGTAAAAACATCAAAATCAAATAGCAATGCACATTTATAATTAAACGGGTCCCCCCGTGGACCTCGCCTCCCAATTATAATATTAATATGTTAGACCTAGTGACCCTATGCAATTAGTGTAGAGTTTCAAAAAGAGAGGAATATAAAATATACAATTGCCTAGTTATAAAATATGGTTTTTTATTTTTACATTAAAATAGTAATATTATTGTTTATTATAAAGAAAATTTTTTATCATAAATTCATAACAGTCAACTAACTTATTAAACTGTATTAAACATTTTTAAAGTGGTAAAATTAAGTTATTCGTAAAAAAATAGTGAAAAGGCCTTTTGAGCTATTGGGATCCAGGCCCGGAAATATCTTAATCTGGTCCTGCAATTACATCCTGTAGTAATTAAAGATAAAACTATTTATTTATTAATATTATTTTACTTAAAAAAAAATGTTAAAGTTGAGTTATTTGAGCACTTATTTAGTATTATGTGTGGCAGTTATATTTAGGCTGAAGCTCTATACTCTGCGTTTCCTTTGCGTTTCATAAAGTGTTTTCAAATGAAAATAAAACAGTCAAAATGGACTATTTTTAATTTCAAAATTTAATTTTTCAATTTTATTACTAAGTATTTAAGGGGTGTTAATACATATTAATGAAACTAAAACATTTAATTTTCCTCTAACAAAATATTTAATGAAATAAATATTACCTATCATTTTGTTTAAAAAAAATCACGTTAAATCAATAGTTTATTTTTGTACCACAACCGAAAATATTATAACCAGGGCCGGTTCTAGACAAAATGTATACATAGGCAAAATCAAAATTTGCCGCCCTTTCGTTTTTGATCTCTCTATTTACCCCTTGTCCCTTTAACCATATCTTCAAACATATTCACGTGTACTTCGGGTTGAAGCCACAGTACATTTATATAGTCCAAATTTTCGTTAAAATTTAAAACCAACTTAGCTAGACCAACTAAACGCAATTGACATATTTGGGACCGCAAGTAGTTTTTCATAATCTTCATTTTTGAAAATGATCTTTCGGCACTGGCCGCAGTTATAGGTAATGTCAGTAAAGTCTTAAGTGCTGTGACTAGGTAAGTTTCAGCCACCGTTGTCAGTAATCAGCTCTAAATATATTGCAGGAGGTCACCTAACCTAACCTAACCTCGCTACAAAACAACGGATGAAAAACAAATAATACTGTTGATAATGACGCGTTGAGCTCTGCTAGTATTATCAGCGCAAAGCCCCAAAAATAAACAATTTATGTAATAAATAATAAATATAGTACGTTATTGTTGTCGTTCATCGACGTTCGGCGAACACGACGTGTAATTTCGGAGAAATATCCGTTAATATACGTTATCTTAGGTTTAATTTTGGTGTACTGTACGTATGTACTTGTGCATAAACCGTCCCAGCCAAAACTAACTTCGGTTAATTGCCGGATGCTTGTCAGCTATTATTTTCGAACAATAAAAATATAACAATTAAATAATTTCAATTTTTGTTCATCGGTGTTTCAAAAACGGTTTTCGGTTTTTGCAATAGCCTACTAGTCCAACGCCTAAGTAACAACGTGTAATCCTAAATACGGCCCTGCCTAAGGAAATGCCGCCTCTTACATAATGCCGCCCCAGGCATAGGCCCGTGTTACACTGTGCCTTCCGCCGGGCCTGATTATAACATACGGGTCTATTCATTTTCATGACACGATACCTATATCTGCCATATAATAATAGTAATAGTTGTGTAATCAATCATAATTCATACAATTATTATGGCAAGCGTTTTCTGTCACCTCAGAGCACATCCAAATTATATGAAATTAATCCGATGAAAAATACTACGGATGAGACACGACGAAAACGCCGTGTATAACTCCGGCCTTAGTCATTTATAAATGTCTAAATGTTTTTACAGCTATTCCGTCACGGAAATAGAGCTCCAGAGATCAGTTACAAGACTGACCCACACATAAATTTTTTCCCAGAAGGAAAAGGCGAATTGACAAAGGTAATTTAACCATAATATTTTTATTATTACAGGCGAAATTATTATTTTTGATTATTACCATTTATAATCTAATATTATATTCAGGCACGTATATAGATGGGGTTTTGGAAAACAACCCCCCCCCCCCCCCCCGAAAATGAATAGTTGTGTAAATTATTTATAAAAATTTAATATTTTTTTAAATATTGATAATATTGGTAATATTGATTATTGTTTATTGTATCATTTTTTATGAACCTCCCCCCCAGTTTTTTTTTTCTGTCTACGTGCCTGATTATATTTTATGAGTTATATTATATTTGTATACATTTAACACCTGCAAGTACTGGAACCGAACCAAAAAGACCTAGGAACCAAAATTTGGTTAGGCAATGTTGATATCGCCTAAACTAAACAATACAATATATACAATTACTAAAATAAATAGTCAAAGTGTGTACTATTTCAGTTACTTATTAGAATTATATTAATTAATTCGACAAAATTATCATATTATTTTATTTGAATTACAATTACAATGAAACTTTGAGTTGCATAATTGTTTTGTTATTCGACAAGCACAGCGGTTATTTGTACGCTTGGTTTTACCCCTCTGATATCCCTGATTCCTAATAATAGGTACTGTTAAGCCATGCAGCTTCTCGGAGAGTGATCTTTTTCTTTTACCGACTTTATTGTACCCTTAAAATCAAGACAATTTTTGTGACATTGAACTATTCTGTCCGAGTGTATCTAATATCTATGCTTTAAGAACCATTTTTCGTACCTAAAATTGTAAATCAATTTATAAATTATCTCATTTTTAAATTTAATTTCTTAGGTAATTTGTACTAGTCATCTTGGATACCGATAAAGTCCGAGATGATCCTCTAGCAGTCTATCTCTATCAAAATCAGGAATCGTTATTAGAGCAGTAGTTTCCGCATTTATGTCTTTTAATTACTAAGCTATTGTTAAATTGCAGTCTGTTGAATTATTTTCTGCCATCCATGTAACGAACATATCTCGGTTTGCCCGGTCTATTGACCCTTGACTGTGCCGAGGTTTTTCGTGCACGCTTCCTTTATCTTCCCAAATTTTGTTGAGTTCCATTATAATTTGATTGCCAATTTCTCAGCCATTGTCTGAATGTAAAATGTAATAGATCGAGATAAGATATCCAATTACAGAAATATACACTCACAATTATTGGTGTGCGTCACTGCGCCAGCATTATTACATCGCCTAGTCATTACTTGCATTGCCGGAATTAGCGATTACATGATAACATGTACAGGGTAATCGACATAATGTAAGACACTTATTTTGAAAAATATTAACGTATTTCGTGATTTATTTTTAGAACATTTAAGTAATGCATAGCTCTAAAATATTACATTACTATTATTTTTTTTCACCCGTGTTTTAAGGGATTAAACCACTACCTACTTTTAATGATCAAATGACAACTTATTCTGAAAATTCCATAAATAAACGGAGTATAGGAATGCGTAGGAATTTTTCGCGAGGTATGCAGAATAATTTTAATATCATTTAATATCATTGTTTAAAACTTGTATATATGGCTTGTACATTTGTTAATAACTTAAAAACAATTATCAATTTACATGTGACTAATTTTACATAGGTGTGATTACTATACACCAAAAACGTTGGTTTTGAAATGAAATACTAATGTACATTAGAACGCAATTACGACAGTATACAACGATTTAACACTTCAGTGTACAGCCTAACTTTTTAAAACAAACAAAGCTAATGACTAATAATATATAATATAAACAGCATTTTTTTATTTGTACCTATATTATATTTATTATACATTTTAACTACAATTAATAACTATAATAATTGAAAATAAATCAAAAATTTAAAGAAGGCAATTGTTTTTGCATGGTGTGCAAGCTGCAGACCCCGTGCGCACGCCTATGAGATGAAGTATTAATTTAAATACATTTTTTGATTTCCGTTAACCAGTTGATGAGATATTGAATATTTGAGTTTAAGTAGAGGGAAAGTGGTAGAACATTATTAAAAGACCACTCAAGGTGCTACCATACAAATGATGCACCACTACATTTCCCTGCCGAAACTTAAAAGTGCGATATATCGTCAACGGATTGATTAAAATTAAAGATTTTAACACAAAATTGATTTAAACTAATACTTATGGAATTTTTTATATAGATCGCCAGTTGAAAATCAAAAGTAAATAATGGTTTCACCTCTCAAATAATAAAAAAAAAAAAAATAAAGTTAATAAAATACTTAAAAGACCTAGTATTGCTTATTATTTTTTAAACGTTCTAAAAACAAATTTCGAAAAAAGTTGACACTTTCCAAAATAATGAGTGTCTTACGTTATAGTGATCGTTCTGTATACACAGTGTGTCCCACAAAGATATACCCATTTTAATATATCCGGAGATAACAAAGTAATCAAATTCTGTTTTTTTTTTAAATTTATTATCATTATTATTATAATTACTTACCGGAATACAAACAACAAATATTTGTATTTCAATTAATTTTTTATGTTTTGGTAAAATACTTAAAAAAATAACTTTTTTTTTTATTATTATTGAAAAAATTAAAGATGGTTATTTTATAGAGTTTATATTATTTTGAAAATTTTGACGTATTAACTTTTAATTTTTGTTAGATTCGTAATTTTTAATAACTTTTTAAAATTCAGAGAAAAAAGTGTACAGTCAATTAGCTATAAAAATAATAATAATAATCAATTAGCGAATGCGATCTTCATATTTTTAAAAAAAAGTTATTTTTTTAAGTGTTTTACCATTACACAAAATTTAATTAAAATACAAATATTTGTAGACCTTATTCCGGTAAGTAATTTTAATAATAATAATAATAAAAAAAAAAAAAAAAAAATTTGATTATCTTTTTTATCTCCGAAGATATTAAAATGGGTATATTTTTGTGGGACACTGTGTATACAAAATTTTTAACCATGAACCAGCAACTACCTCTCAGGATTTTAAGTGAATTTGATTTCTGTATTTTTTAATCATTATTGAATCGTTTAAGCTTTATTTTAAAATCATTTTTAATTTTTTACCCCTACTCTATTTACTCTATTTACCTTGAATAATTGCATACTTTTGTTTTCAAATAGTCAACCCCCCCCCACTCTTTAAACACAGATTTGAATAGAGAATATTTGTCTAGAAATTTTGATGTACTTAACACTAATATCAGATTTACCATTTATGAGTTATAACTGTTTAAAAGTTTAAACCGGAAAAGTAGGGAATGATAATAAATTGCCCATCTATTACCACAGGGTAAGAAATCACCATGTATAATCATAGGTTATTTTATGACGTATGTGATTTATTTTAATTTTGATTATAAAATAGTATAGGTTCCTATATTTTTATATGAAATCTAGAAAATAAATGTTAACAGACAAAAATTTAATTTTTGGGTTTGGTGTTTGTTTGCCCTTCCTCCATTAAGAAATTCTGAATACAATTCTGTAGATACCAACTCTACCTAATTAAATAATTTTAATATTTCAATTAATCTACAGTTAGGAAAACAAAATATGTATAAAAAAGGAAAAATATTTCGACTCCTATACAACGGTTTCATAAGCGATTTATACTTGGATAGTGAAATTTTTATCCAAACTACCAACGTAACACGGACTTTCATGTCGGCGGCATTGGTTTTAGCTGGAATGTATCCACCAAAAGACTATCAGAAATGGTTGGACGAAGAAACTGTGTGGCAGCCTATTCCAATTAATCAAAATTCACCAGATCATGGATTAGTATGTATCTACTATTGTCAATACCTACGTTAATAATAATCTTTTACGTCAGAAATTTAATTTGTTCGTAGTTTTATTCATATAAAGTTTTAATAGCTCTTTAACAATATAAATCAGGTACGTATACAGGGGGATAGGGGAATTCCCCCCCCCGAAAATTAATAGTTGTGTAATTTATTTGTATCAATTTAATATATTTTTTATAAATACTGATTATTGTACATTTTTTATAAATGTAGAAAAACTCACAAAATTAAAATGTCTACAAATAGTTCAAAAATGGCTCGAACGTCGGGTAGGATCTTATGACGTTACGTGTGATTTTAAAAAAAAACGTTATTAAGAAACGGTTCACCTGAGAATTTTTTTTTTTTGAGATTGTTATTCTACTTATAATACTAGAGATACCTATATTGTAGATTAAAACAAAAAATGATTTTTATGTCTTATAGTCCTTTAGTAAAACATTAATATTTTTAATTGTCGAATGTGATGGATCATAATTTCCCGTCATGTTGATCATAATATTATTATCACCTTTATGAAAAATTAATTTACAGCATTTCCAATATAAATAATATAAATCCAGAATTCTTGAGATTGAGCCTAATTTGGTTACACCAATTCAACTTTTTTCCTTGCAACATCCTACATTAGTACTAACTATATCTCAATTGATTTCAATATTTATTGTTTACAAATATTTGTTCAATCCAAGTTAGTTTTTTTCATATAAATGATTTACCCATTTAAGATAAGTATAATTTCAAATCCAACCCTTAAATTTTTTATAAAAAAAACTAGCCGACCCGTCGTGGCTTCACCCGTGATTGGTTGTTTAATTTGCCTTTGGATAATGATATATAGAACTTTTTAATCAAATTCTATCGTTTAATAATATCGGCAAATTAATATAAAAAAAAAAAAACGGTTAATGAAAACGTATTGAAATGTTTCAAGCGGGATTAATGACAAATATATTTTTACTAAAAATGAATGCAGATACAAAAGAAATGCTGAGTAATTTACGGTTGATAAAGAATTTTATAAAACTTCTGAGTATATGGCGTTTTTTGTTTTATCTCCTGTTGAAATTAAAATCATAAGATGCTTCGGGTCCCCAGTTCGAGAAAATCCCACGTATAATTGTCCATGTGAAAAGCACTGTGTTCGAAGACCTACGCCAACGTACCTGTATGTTTGACCTTGAGCTTTGTTTATCGTGATTGCCAAAGAAACTTTAACAGAGAATTAAAGCCGTTTGAACGGAAACGGCAAGTCCGACGGAATCACGGGAATTCTTGGAATAAATGCAATTNTAATCGGAGTACCAATTTTTAATTTTAGCTTATGAAGAGGAAATCCCGAAGGAGAAAGAGAATTGAGAAATGATTGTAGATATAAATATATAAAGATATAGATAAAGATTAATACGAATATTCAGTATACATGTTGTTTGGTGTGCGTGCGATAAACTTCTCGGAACAATTCGTACCTACACACCGATGTCAAACACGATACAATTTGACGAACAAAAAGGTCAGGTCGCGGGTAGCTGTAAACCCGCGGGCCGCCGTGCCGCACAATACGTATATAATATGGGTAGACAATTTTTTAATTTTTCAAGAACTTTATACTTATTTTTTATTGACAAAAGTGGTACTAAAACCTTCAGCAGAGTGTCGGGTACAACGGTAAAAAATTTCAGCCAAATCGGTACGGTGGTTTTCTCGGTTAGCGCGGTCGTAGAAAACCCCTTACAATTTTATATAATAGTATAGATTATAGGACCATTTATATACAAAAAAACCTCTAAATGTATTTACTATTATAGTTCTGATAAGACTGTAAATAATTACTTGTTTTTTTTTTTTGTAGATATTTAGGGAAAATTGCCCATCTTTTTCTGCTATCAGTAAAAACTTATTAAGCTATAAAAATGAAGAAAACTTAACAGAATTGTTGTCGTATTTAAGTGAAAAAGCTGGACAATCAATCTCCGAGATGGACTTAGTTAAATTATATGACTTATTTGAATGCCAGGCAAGTTTATTATTATAGCCTGTGTGTATATTTATATTATAATATACAATACTTACTTTATTATAGTACTTACCTGTATTTTATCAAAATAATTAAACAATAAATTACAATATTTTCAAAGATATCTGCCGGATTACAACTACCCGAATGGATTACTCCTGATAAATTCCAAACATTAAAATCGATTGTTTTGCACAGAAAACGCTTAGATAATTTTTTTGGAAATTCAAAAGTACAAAAGTTGGTCATAGGTAAGCCAAATATTTTATTCACATTTTATGATTAAAAAATAATCAAATATCTAAATTCCAAACTTTTGTTATACTCAAACATATGGTCAAAATGCACAGTTGAATATTTAAAATTGTAGTTTAGTCAATCAAAATTTGTTAAATGTAATTAAACTCTACATTTGAAATGTGCTTTCACATTGGATCAATGGAGAAACTAGTAAGTGATAGATAGTTAGGCACTTACTTTTGGTGAACAATATTAATATGCTATAAATACACTTGAACTAATTACTGAGGCATTTATTCTATTGTGTATTTTAAAACTATATTTTATCTTAAAGGACCTCTGCTGAAAGAGATTGCATTAACAATGGAATTACATTCAAATAACTCCATTAGCCAAAATAAATTGCGGAAAATGTATTTGTATTCTGGACACGATATTAGTTTAGCTACTGTAAAGGGGTTTTTTATGAATACTATTGATATGCCAGACTTTGGTGCTTCCATACATTTTCATTTATATCTTGATGAAACATTTGGTTACATTGTTAAGGTAAATCCAGTTTATTACAACATATGTAATAATAGTGATAACATCAAAATATGTAACTATATATATATATATTTTTTAGATATTCTATTATGACCGGTGGAATACAGAAAAAGAAGAAGAACTTCCAATACATGCCTGTGGTAATCCATGCCAACTCCAGAATTTTGTTAAAATTATGAAAGCAAATTTTCCAAGAGGGTGGAATGAAGAGTGTCAGATGATTGAAAATTAATATGATATTTATTAACTGTAAACAAAATATTTTATGATATATAAAAATATTATTTTGAATATATGTTGTTGAAAATTTAGTTAGGTAGGTACCTAGGTATAAAATTATAACCCACAATTCTAAAATAACAATAGTTGGTTATGGTAGCATTATAGCATAGGTAATTTATAAGTCACTTTTTAATTTGTGTGTACCTATACAAGGTGAACGATTTATTGGATCCATTAGGAAAATGTAAGAAATGTAGGTAATAGTTAAAAATATTACGGCCTTTTTTCCCTATGGACAACTTTTCTACCAATAATTTTGCTCCAACATATAATAATAGCAATGTTTCTTAAATGAAATCCGACTTGGAAGGTACTTTAGACATATCAATTTTTGATTTTTTCAGCAAATGTGAAAAACCGGGAAAATCGGTACAACTATATTCAAATATTTTAAAAGAAAATATATAAAGCAATAAAGCCTATTTAATTATTTTACTATATGGTATATACATTGTTGAAAAAGCATCACTTTAAACGGAACTCCGCTCAGAATTGTTTTAACAATGGCTGCACTCGTTCCCATGATCCTAGGACGTTTTTTTAAGTTTATTGTTATGAATAAAACATATTTTAAATTTAGTTATAATTATTAAAATTATAAGACTTAAGAGAAATGCTTAAAAATTTAACACAATGTAAATTATAAGTTGTACTTAGTGGTCTAAAAAACAAATTTAAGTTTAATGTATTAGTCGTTTTATTTTTTTCATACACGTTATTAAATCAAATTTTGACAAAGATCGAAAAACATTATGGCATTTCAAAATATGTCTTACCTAACTTTGATCTAATCGGTTTTTTTTTTTTGTTATTTTTAGGAGATTTCCGCCTTTTAGGGGGACAGTTTTAAAGAGGTTTTGCTGTATTCATCAAACATTTTCTAAAGTCAAGCGAATTCGAAACCGACCCTCAAGATCACATTTTTTGCATTTTCATGTATCTGTGGTGGCTCTCCATTGCTTTTCTTACGTCATGAAATTTAGGTTCATATTTAAGAAAATATTCTTGTATATCGAGATTTATGTTTACATCTAGGACTCTATCCTCCTTATAGTCATATCAGGTTGAAAATTTAGGTCTAATACTAATAATGATCCGTTTTATTTGGTATGAAATAATGAAGAATTACGTCATTTATGTAAAAATATTTCATATTACATTAAATCACTCTGTATACTAAATAAATCGAACAGCCAGGGGTACTCAACATGTTTAAATTAGTCTAAAATATTATACACTAATAAAATGAGAACCCCTAAATTTCACTAAATAATCACATAATTTGAAAAAATGAATTATGGACTAACATTTATTCTATAGATAATATAAATGTATTAGCAACAAAATTCGAATACACAAGAATATAAGAAAATATTTCCCGGGGAAAAAAAATCAATATTTTGAAATTCTACTCCAGGCAACAATGTACAGTTTATTGATTACCAGGGTCAGTCCATGTGGACGAAAATAGCCAAGTAGTAGCAATGCCAGTCTGATCTCTGCATGCTGTACCAAAAGTTTTGTGTTGTTCACATTGTTAAAAATAGAATTTTGTAATACGAAATGGAAGCACCTCTTATGTTTGAAGTGTTAATGTACCTTAATTCCTATTACTTTGGTATGTTCTCTATATTCGAATTTTCTCTTATATGTGCTAAATCAATAGATGATGCTCGTAAAAAAATATCATCGCTAGATGAACTTGTAACTAATATGACAGTGTTTGTGTTCCTCTGTCTCATTGAAGTGTTCCGTACGTTTTTATCACGCCGAGATAATGCAGCAGACAAGGCGATATGTGTTGTACTGTCACTTATTCTTACCGTGCCATCAGCAATAGGAGTTCTGTATTTTTTGTTGTGGCAAAAAAGAACATTCCGGCTTGAAAATATTCTAGGATGCATACAACTTGTGCTTCAAGCAACTCAAGTATTCTTTGGTATTGTCTCATTACTGACATTCAAGAGCAGTGATTCAACTACTTGAAATTGTAGTTCAAAAACAATTATTTGTTTACTTCATATTTTGTACATAAAAATAAGAGATTTATTTTTAATAATCATTGTCTAAGCAATTACCTGCCTATACTAATACTTTGAATGTTGCACGATTTGGAGCTTTTTTGTTTGTATACAGAAATTACAATATGAACATACAAATAATGAAATGAAAATAAAAACAATTCCAAATGTGGCCATAATATCAACAGGGTGATGATATCATATGCAGGAAATTATTGATAAAGACTAAAAAATAAAATATAAGTACAACGAATGTATTAATAAGATTATAGTTATGCATAAGCATACAAACAAAATCATCAAAACCAAAATATAAAACATGGTAAAAACGTATTTACAATAAAATCTAAGAAAATAATGTATACCTACGTTAGGAATAACTGGATCAAGTATTTTAAATTCTTAAATTAATAATTTATGTATAAAATAAAAAAAAACTTTGATAATACTTTTAACAATTAGTTTTGATAAAATAAAATTTGAATATTCTTTAATAATTGTTTTCTTTCTTTACATATATGATTATTATTACAGCAAAAATATTCAATTAAAACTTAGAAATAGTTTTGTAAATGAATAATAAACTGTACACAGGTAGAACTCGCAGATAAAACTAGACAATCTGTAAAAATTCTGGTTACTAATAATAAAAGACTGTTTATAAATACATATTATATTTTAAGCAAACAAACTTGGTACAATTGAACGATCATAAAAAGTGATGATAATAATGAATGGGCAAAACTATTTGCATATTAGTTACTTGATATTGTGTAAAGATTTTATGTTTTCATGTTAATGTGAAGGAATTTGATACTAAGTAGGTACCCTACAAGCAAGATTAATTCAGATTTACAATTAATAAATTGTATTAATTTTTATTATAAATTAATTAATAAATATAATCATAAATTAACTATTTTTAAACTTAATATAAAATTGTGTAGTACCTATAATATATACTGGAATGTTTATTTACTGTGAAAAATTAAAACATAATTATTACCAGATATTAATATTCACATTAGCATAACTAAAAGAATTTTACAAGATATTGCTTGTACCATAATGTGTAATGAGTAACAAAATATAATGGTGCATATGCACAGGATATTTATTCTTAAATAAATGCATACCTATGTAAGAAGACTGACATATTGGTGTTCCTCTTATTGATATCATGAACTACCTAAAAATGTTAGACACAATACAATAGCCAGTTTTATACAATGGTGGTGATTTCTTGGACTGTATACCTTCGTTTAAAATTAAGAATATAGCTAATAAAATGTTTGATAAATCTTTAATTAAAACTACTAACATTTTGAGTCGTGAAATTTCAATGATTCACTTGTATCATAGGACTATAACAAAACAAAATTTTAAATAATATTATAGAATATTAAAATTAACTTTATGTTAACTGAACTGTATGATTAATAATCAATTATTAACATTCATGGCCAAAATTTAAATACCTTGGAGATCATTTTTTCTTGAACTTTTTCCAAATCATATTTAGTGTAAAGTTAATTGATCCATTAGAACTAAGTAATAAAGGTCATTTTGGGTCTAGATTATGGTTATCTTCAAGCAATATTTTTAAAAGCATACTTGTTAAATGGTAATCTATTTATTGTTAAATCATATTTTTAATTATACACAATATTGATTGAAAATTAGTTTAAAACAAATAACTCTACCTCCTAAATCTTGATGCTTTGCAATTTTATAAAGCCAATATCCAAGGATTAGTATGAAACAATATCCCAGACTATTGTTCATATAAGTGCTTAGCAAAGATACATTTTGGTCATGATTTGATAACTTTGGTAATATATTTTGCAAATGAATTATTGAAATAATAGATATTAAAATGTAAAACCTAAAAATAAATAATAGTAAATTAATTTAAACAATAAACATATAAAATTAAGCATATTATTTTTTTACAATTTTTATATAGGTACCTACATACATTTCAAATTATAATCATAAAAAAATGATAAACACCTATCTCACGGAATATAGAAATTAAAAATAAATGTTTCAATAATATATAATTTAAATTATTAGATGTTCCATTGTTTTCATACACTCTCAATAGGTTTTTAAAAAAATCAAAAACAAATTTGTAGATACCTATGTATCAAATATACTTACCTGTATGACTTTACTGCTGAACTTGAATAATTATAAGAATTATTTTTACTGTATACATATCATAATTTAATGCATGAAAGAAATATCATTTCATATATCAGTTTCCTGAAGAAAATAGATATTTAAATTTAGAAGCACCTAGGTAAGTAATTATTTTATAATATTAATTTTCAGTGTAAAAGGTTATAATATTCTTGATAAAGAATAGAATACATTTATAATTTAACTACAAGTCAAACTTAAATCGTATGGATTAAAATTAGTAAAAACATTTTTATAAAATAAAATAAAACAGGTATTTGGAGTGGTAACTAAGTAAAACATTAAGGTGAAGTATTTGGAATAAGTATTATGTTCACTGTTCATGTACACCAATTTTTAGGTACACTACTTTTCTGTTATCATGATTATATCATAATAACAAAGCATAACAGATAATAATCTAGGGACACAGTACATACAATTTTTGCACGGTACATTTTTTATCATTCTATTTTATTACAATTTGCAATAGATATATGAGGTAATAATATTAAATTTATAATTCATTATTCAAATATGCACCTTCATCGTAAAACTTGGAATTTTAATTATTGTATATTTTAATTTTTAATTGATAACATTTTACAAATTTTCTGTGTATAAATAATATTTATCATTATTATATGATATTATTGACTTCTATTTAAAAATTCAAAATTAATATAGATAATTTATTCAAAGGAAAATTTTTCTTTCAAAAATAATTTTAAATTCTAATTTTTATTAGGAAGGTACTTTTACATAAATACACTCAATTAGAAATAAATGTTTTGTTAATGTGATTTTTTTAAAATACCATATGTATATTGAACATTTTTTAAACAATATCATAATTTAGGTATTGTATTTCTCGAGGTATTTCTATACCTTATTATACAATAACTTTTATTTAATTTGTTACAAATGTAAGTAAAATTGTCAATAAGTGATAAACATAATAAACTAAAGTGTTCAGCTTATAGTTATATAATTGAAAAGGATAGATTAAATTGGATTTTAAGTCTATGGATGTAAACATAAATAATCATAAATAGCTTCTACATAAACAGTTTATTAATAATTCATTTAATTATTTATTACCTCGCATTATATTTTCTAGAGCTTTAGTTATTTTATTATTATTTCACATAACAACAAATCATTAAAATTGCAAATTTAGATATACGCCAAAAGAATAATTGATGTTTTAGCAAATATTTTACAAAGTATTTATTTACTTAACTAAGAAAAAAAACTAAATATATATATATAAAAAAAACCTAATCAATAATTATAAAAAATACTTTAATAATATACATGGTTATTTTTGAATATGCTTGCCTGATTTTTATCTGTCTGTTTTATATGAGTCATCTATAGGGAAATTTTTGTTTTGAAACTTGCAGTTATCAAAAAATCAATTTTATGCTATTATCCATTAGTATTTAAAGTAGAATAACTCAGAAACTTTTTATTCAAATTTTGATTACAATACGTCAACATTCTCAGAAAAATCATTAGATTGACAATTGCATTAAAACATGTAGGATTTATTTGAAAAACTAAAATTGATATTGCACTATTGCCATGGAATACTCTCAAAATGTTTAGAAAATTTAATTATTAAAAATATAATTTTATTTAAAACCTAAAAATTCTAAAAATTAGAATTGGAATTCATGCATAATTTAACCATAACAAATAGATGAATATGCTTACAAAATCAATCTGCATTAAATACGTTTGAAGGAACATTTGAATTTATACATTTAATATAATTTAAAATAATTATAATATTCAGAAAAAAAGATTAGGTTATTTAAATATATATAATTTAATATTAAAATGTTTATACAATAACACACAATTTAATAAAATAGCAACAATAATATTTTACTTAGAGTAAATTAAAATTGATTACAAAACATTAAATATAAAAATTAATTTGAATAGAAATAAAAAATTAAACATTTTGTCAGTACTTAATATTTCACAGTATAAAAACATAAATTTTAATTTTGATAATTTATTACAGAGATTTTATAACAGTACTAAAAATGTAATACCTTATCTCAATCTTAATCTTAATTTTTAATATTAAATTTGGTTACAGTATAATTAAAAAATTCAAATAAACATTAAAATCTTAAAAACCTTTTACGTCAATATTGAAAAAGGTACAGTTTGTACTTTTTATATTTATCAATTAACGTAGGGTAGAAGAACTGCATTGAGATTGTAATGCACAAATTTCATCTTTATATTTATCAATAGTCTCTCTTAATTTTTTCAAACGCTCTTTGTACAAAACTGTAAGATCTTGAACCTTTTTTCTGGCTTTTACTAATTGATTAACTGTATTTTTTTTTATTTCTTCATCTAGAAAAAATAAGACACCATAAAGTACCACATATTATAAATAACAATAATGATATAAATACTGAAGATAAAATATAAAGGTACATACAATGTAAATTTTCTTTAGCAATCTGAGGATTATTACTCAATGAATCATTCAATACGTATTTCATATAAGTGGACGGATCTTGAAAAATAATTTCTTCATAGAATTCTGACAAGACAGGTTGTTCATTTAGTTCTGAATCTGATCCATTACTGTAAAGCTTTAGTACATGATAAAGTGTAACCTATAAAATACAAAACCAATGCATTACCTAAGTTAATTTTGATTTTATTTAAATAGAAAATAGTTTTTTGAAAGATAAACTAAGTAACTGAATAATTTTATAAATATTATTTATGTAGAAAAATATCTACATTTAATACAAAATCTATTTACTAGTAACTTTTGAGTATCTATTTACAAATTACAGTAGAACTTAGATAAATTGGAATAAATGTCGTTCTCTTATAAAAACCTCGATGAATCAAAAAAAACCATAGATAACTCGACCATTCTATGTTCCGAATATAGCGGATAATTTTTATAATCATTTGATTAATCAGCTTGTGCGTCCTATAATTTAATCTAAGAATTTTTTGAAGTGCAATATTTTAAAATAATAATAACAATACTATAATTATTTATACATAATATATACTATATAGGTAATAATTAGGGTATGGATGTTATTGCATTTGCAACTTTTTTTTCTACCTTTTCAATTTATTACTAAGTAGGTTTTAAATACGTTTCATGTAAGTACAGATTCAAATCTAAAAGTTTTAAGTGCAATATTTTTTAACTTTATTGCAATTTTGTTGAATTTACTCATTTCCCAACTATTTTAGCTAGTCAACACTCGACAATCGTATAGATAAGATTATACTATAATATTACTATCCATAAAATCTAATAATGGTATTATATTTTTATATTGATAATTCCAAGTTGGTAGGTAATTAATACAATACAAAAATAATTTGTGAAATGTGACTGTTTGATTGTTATAATTTGTTCTTCAGTCACTCCGTGAATTTTGAGTATTCGTGTTCTTTTATTGTTTTATAAATATGCATAAAATTAAGCCAACTATTTCCATTTTTGTAAAAAAATTGTTTGTTTTTAGTGCAATACTGCAATCAATTTCAATAGTTTTTTACAACAACAATATCCGTGCTTTAGTAAAAATTAAAAACTTTAATACATACATATACTTTAAAAACTCTTGAAGTCGAATTTTTTTTCTAAAATCTACCTACTCAAAGCCTTAGTAAGTCGAAAAAAATTGCATTTCCTTACAATTTCGAACTATCGAGGTTTCACTGTTTTTAAACAAGTATACACAAAAATCTATGATAGGTAATCATACCTATTTTTGTAATTGTATTTTGAGTGTAAAAGTAAAATTTTATTTAAGTCTTAAAAAATATAGGTTACATACTACAATTTTTTCTTACTGGTCTTTCACTAGTGTCTTGGAAAAATATCTTAATAACTAATTCAAATTCACCCCAGCCTGTTTCAGAGATCTCAAACGGTGGTTTTTGTACCACTCGAGTTGGAGTTTCATAGCTGTCGTGCAATTTGAAATGAACTTTTTTGACCCAGGTACCAATATCTTCATCAAGATAAGGTTTGACATATACAGACCATTTGTGAGTATGACCATCTTCAGATCTTTTTTGACCAAAATATTTAGCGGTATTTCCATATATAATTGCCTTTACAATAGAAGTTCCCTACAAATAAAAATAAATTATTATTATTATTATTTAATACTTTTTTTCAAAAAATAACCATCATATTGTTCAACCAAATAAAATTGAAATATGAACTAGGTAAGCTAACTTACCTTCACTCTAGTTGAATCATTATTGGTGGTCATTTTTAATATATGTTTGAATTGTTTAAAAGTTATCTCAAAACTTAAATTAAGGTTCCTTGTCTTACAATTTGAAATTAACCATGAAGACTAGAGAACTGAGAGTTACACATCTAGTCTTCATGAAATTAACGTTTAAAAATACAAATTGTATGTTTGACGTTTGATTATTTTTGATCTCCGATATCATTAAACATTGATAAGGGACATGCAGTTTGCTTGAACTGGTGTATTGTTTGCCGCACGGATTGAAGTTGGTAACAACAGCTTTATTCATTTTAACCACGGTTATAGATCTATAATCTCAGTAATAACCATAGATAATAAAAACATTATTTGAGTAGGTATAATAAAATACCATCCGTTTTTAAATTAAAATGAGTTAATTAAAAGAAAATATTTTTTTTCATCCATTCAATATTGTAATGAATATTATATATTTATTTGCATGACATAATTATTACACATAAAATAATGATATTTTTTTTATTTTCTAAAAATGATAACCGAAGCATCATATCAAGTCAAATTATTGGTAATTCGTATTATTAAATCGTGTCTATTATTTAATTGATATACTTTATTCATGAATAATAATATTATTCATGTCTAAAATGTGTTAGTTTTGTTAATTTTGAACGCATAGTGATGTTGTCTTTAGCCTTCTTTACCTCGTGAAAAAACCTTTCATTATAAGATGTTTTACAATTACATTTATTTATCATAATGTGTATCAGATTGAATTGTTTGATCAAATTAGGTATTTGACTTATTTTTAATACATTGCATGTTATTGAAACATTGAAAATTTGTTTTCACGTTGGTTATTAAGAAATGTATAGATTTTCTTTTATCGGTGAAGTCATTTAAACATTTTCCAAAAATAGTTTCTGTTTCAAGGCATATAGTTAGTACATAGTTACTTTGTACATAACTGACTTTAATCCATAAACATTAATGTCTCAACTCAATGTCCGTTTTAAGCATAGATCAAAAACAATAGTTCCAGATAGTAACGGCGGGAATGATAACAAATCTTATCAAAAATTACCTTGGCGCTCCTAGGCGCTTTGACAATTGGCCTCAGTTAGCCGCCATTCCGATGACCGAGTCCCTATTGAAATGTATAGATGTAAACACTATACCACGTGCACTAAACTAGCCTATTATAGAATAGGCTATAGACATGTTAACATGTCTATGGTATATTATTTATGGTTTTAACACAGATATATATAACATGTAGGTATACAATAATTGTATACATCTGTGGGTTTTAACAAAAAGTATACTTACAATCTAAATTTTCTTTACATAGATTTTACACGGTCCGTACTACAGTCATATTATTATTTAATATGTACATAGACATAAGAGGTATTTACTTAGAAAGTCTATGGCTATTCAATACAAGGTTTCAACACAGAATATATGAAATTCATCTATTTTTTGTTTTAAATACGCCATTTAATTCTACGCTCTTGGGCCTTATCGTCCACTTTTATATTGTGATAGATTATAAAAGAATCTTTATTTTCTAGGAATATTTTTTACAATCACGGTCTTGGACACAGCGGCAACAATAGTAAAAATGTTATCTAAAGTGTACTTGAGTATTTTTTTTTTTTTTCTACGGACGTAGGTAGATAGCTAATATTTTTGTTTACAACATAAAGGTTTCAATCAGGATCAACGGGCCAAGTTTCAATCTTGAATGATATAGATTTTCGCGGAGCGCGTAAAATCGCGGAATGTACAAATTTGATATGCAAACATCTGGAATCCAAGGTTTTACGGCCATCAAAATCCGAGCCGTACAAACTTGGAATGCTAAAGTCCAGCATGTACAAATCTGAAATGTAACGAATTGAATTTCAGCGAAATTATGTATAGGTGGCCAAAAGCCTCGTCTCGCGCAATGAAATTTATATTTACTTTTA
This sequence comes from Cinara cedri, assembly GCA_902439185.1. Lineage (NCBI taxonomy): Eukaryota > Metazoa > Arthropoda > Insecta > Hemiptera > Aphididae > Cinara > Cinara cedri. The sequence continues at coordinate 927,647 of CABPRJ010000485.1, read as the reverse complement.
GAACATTATCCTCCTTGCCGTAGTATCCGGTTTGGGTTTATGTTAAACGTAGAATAAATATGTTTTAATCTATGATGTTAGGCAAGCAGTTATTCCCATACGTACGCCTACGATGTGGGTCGCGCAGTACGCAGTGGTGATGATCAAAACAAGACCAAAACTTCCAAAATCTTGGTATTGGTTTTACGCAAGACTTGTGAGACTTGCTATCTTCACAAAATGTATGAAAAAAAAAAAAATGTTAAATACCTGTTTAGGGCCTGTTATACCTGTGTAGAATTTTTGCTACGACTTCTAAGATGAAACTTTAAAGGTCCAATGTATATAATATGCTAATAATGCATATTACTCTGCGCTACAGTTTATGCATGGACATTTTTTTGAGGGGGTAGGGAAATTAAAATAGCAAATTTTTAGAAAAATGTCGGCGTTTGAAACTTTAGTTTAGGTATGGTGTTTTATTTTTGAAATGTATTGAAGTTTTTTCAAATGTGAATATTATAAACCACAATAATATTCACATTTGCAAATTCGTAGAATAGATCTAGTTAGTGACTAAGAAAGTCGTTTATTAGGTTTTCTTTGTAGTTTTTTTAATAATTGAGCAAAACCGAAAAATACATTTACTTCGTTTAACTAACGATTTTAAATATTGTTTTTTCAATAATAATTTAGTTTAAAATATTCGTTGAGAATTGAAATTTCGACAGAAAACTTATATTTGTTTTTTCTAGATATGATCAATTTTCAAAATATTTGAGCCATTTTTGATCTATTTGTAGACAATTTAATTTTACGAGCTTTTCACGTCATTTTTTTTTCAGTAAGTAATCTGTGGATAGAATTGTTAAATTAAACAGAAATACTTCAAAATTTGACAGGATGCTCTTTAAAAGTCGTACTTGGTGGTCAACTAAAAATTGGAGTGTAATGTAGTATTTCTAAAATCAAATTTTGACGAAAATTGTGAATATTATGGCCTTTCAGAACACGTGTAACCGAACTTCGCTCCGAATCGTTTTTCGTTATCAATGGTTTATCGTTGTTTACTTGTATAAATTAAATAACTTTATGCATACCACCGTCCCCGGTATCGACTCTTTTTATTATTGTATTATTTGAAAATCCGTTGACTCCTTACCTATGTATTCTGATAAAATTCCCATCCATCGCACATCCATAATATTATGTGTCGTCCAGTAAGACATCAATTTATACAATATTATTAATTATTAAAATAACAAGCAGTCAACAGTCAACCCGTATTGATTTTATAATAGCTAGGCTATATTATAGGTACGCGTTAGTTCGACAGTATTAGTAATTCGCTACTACTTTGTCTGTTGTTATTACTATAAAATCAATGATAGAAATTTCGGCTTTACGATTGTATTATTTCTCGACTGTATAACCGATCACAAGAATGATAGTACAAATTAGAGATGAGTAACAATGAATAATAACTTTCGAATTACTCGATAGTTCCTGCGAATGAGTTATGCGAATAATCGTTATCGATTATTCGAACAATGTTTATGCATTACAATAATTTTTACTCATTCGATGTTTTCATTCATTATGTAAATATATTATAATATAGGATATTTAGCCACGTTTATTATTTTATTCGAATAACACCCTGCTGAATTTATCTGAAAATGGCCCATTATTAATAATGTAAGTATTTGAATAATTTGTATGATTCACAAACAAATACAAATTATTCAAATAAATAAAGATAATTTCAATGAATTAAAATTATTAGAATAATTTACGAAAGTACGAAAAACGCAAACGAATAAGTTGTTCGATAGATAGTATAAATAATCGAATATTAATCGTTAGTACGCAGATGGTATATGGTTTCCGCCGTCATTTTTTAATTTCATCGAATTCGCCGAATGTATCTTTAACCACTAGATAAGAATCTTACCTAAGGTTCTTAAACCGTTTCTTTGATTCTTTACGGGTCTCTTAAAAGTTATAAAACTTTTGTCCATACAGTACCTAATCGATGTTTTTTTATGTGTAAAACACTGCAGTTAACACTGAGCAGGTTATTAACCGTTGGTATTAATGATGTTGTTTTAGATTCTGAATGTAGCGAAGAACGTATTGGTTTTACAAAGATTTTTTTTGTTTTTTTTTTATACTATTCCAAAAATGTCTACTAGACATTTTGCTCCGATATGTACGTATAGCGTCATTTCTGAAAGAAACTATTGTCAAGATTTTCAGACTATTGTCTAGTCTTTTAAGCAGTTTTAATAATATCTGGGAAAAACCACTATACAACTTAACAAAAACGGAAAATTTACGAAAGTAATGTTTTTATTGTTTTCAATTTTGTTAATTGTTCAGTTGAAAATAATCGTAGAGACTTGAAAATTTGAATAGAGGATTATATTTACCTTTTATAGACATGTTCAAATTTTTTAAATTTTCAGCTTTTTTTGAACTATTTATAGACATTTTAATTTTTGTAGTTTTACACGTAATTTGTATTCGTTAGGTACCTATTCTGTGGTAAAATTATCAGACTAAGCAGAAATGCTTGAAAATTAAACAGGAGGTTCATTAATTGTCACGCTTTATGGTTGAAACAAAAAAAAAATGAGTTTAATGTAATTTTTTTTATAAGAATTTTTATTTTAAATTTGATGAAAATCGTTTTAATAAAAAATTATATGAAAAAAATCTAGTTACTGGTACATAAGAATTATTTCAATATAAATATTTATTTTACTATAATATTATATATGTATATTGAAAAAGCAATACTATTAATCCAGCTCCGCTCAGAATCGTTTTTAGTTAGTAATGATTTATATTTGCTAATAGATATATATTAAATTCCCCTCTATATTCTATCTTCCCAACTTCTCATCTATAATAGTGGTCCACCCATAGTGCAAAATATGTGCTTTTTTTGTTGTAATTTGGTCGAAAATATTTGTAGACTTGCAGACATTTTTACAGAATACCTTTCTGTAAACGCGATCAAATTTTCAAAATGTCATGTTTTGGCTATTTAGTATTTGAAATTTTCGATAGTTTTTTATTTTTTATTTTATGTGAACATCATTGTAGAAATGCTTGAACACAAGATTCGTTATAAGTTGTACTTAGTGGTAAAAAATGTTGAGTTTTATTTAGTAGATTTAGATTCCAAGCGTAGCGAGGGAGTTATTGGTTTTACAATGCTATTTATTTTATCTTCTTTTTTTTCTTCTTCTTTGTTCTAGTCTATGGACACGTTTTTTCCTAAGTAAACTTGCTTCAATTTTTATGTGTAAACATTTTTTTAAAAGCTCAAGTTGTTTGAATTGTACTTTAAACAGGTCTTTTTGATTTGATTTTTTTCGACGTCATTTTTTAAATGAATGCACTTAAGTGGAAAAAACGTAGGAAAACGTATTATCTCACGATTTCATTATTTTATAAAAACACGGACGAAGTTTTCTACCAGAAAAAATGATTTAATCGAAAAATTACAAAATACCTTTTTTGTTGACTTTTTGATTTAATTTCTTATGGTATCATCGCCAAAACTTTCAAGCCACTTTTGAGCTTTAAAGAAATTTTAAGTTTTGGGAGTTTTTTTTTTACTGTAATTCGGTTATAAATACACGTAGAGACTCGAAACTTGGTAATAATACTTATATTAAACTTACATAGACGTGGTAAAATTTCCAAAATCATCAGACGACTTTTTTTTTTTTTTAATAAGCGTTTTGTAATCAAATTTAAACGAATATCGCAAACAAAAATGACGGCACTTTTAATTATATATTACCGTATTGCGCTCGGTTTCGTCCTACGTCAAACAATGGTTTATCGTTGCTTATAGATATAAATGAAATAACCTTATGTATCCTACCTTCACAACTTCTCACCTACAACAGTGACCGCTCCCATCCCCAGTATCAGATCTTTTTTTTTTTTATATGAGCAAAAAATGAGTTTAAATTTCCAATTTCGACGAAAATCGGAAAAACGACGGCATTCCCAGTACGTATAATTAAACACCTCTGTGAATTCTACGGTTTTTTTTTTTTTTGTATTAGTTTTCACACTTACAGAAGTCCTCTGGCACTGATGTTATTTAATTGCATTGTATATCGCAGTCCACAGAAAGAACGAAGGGCTCATTTTGAATCGCTTGCCCCGAGGCCCAACGCGTTTTTAATCCAGGCTCGGATGCACCGGGTATTTATGGGTTGTTTCAAGTTGAAACATAATTAAAATACAACAGACAATAAATTTGTTACAATGTTTTATATTTTACGAATACTTAAATATCCAAAAACTTTACGTATAGCATTTCAAAGTTCGCAAGGATGTAACAATTTCGCATGAAATTATTCCAAACACTGTCGATGGCGAACCGCGGGTTATATTGCCCGTGTGAAACTAAAATAAAATCGTTATACCTACGCATTATATTAATAAACCGTGAGTTATTATCTAAAACCATTATGTCTAATGAGAAATAAAAACTAATAGCCGTCTAATCACTTAGATTTCTGTTCAATCTTTGTAGGAATGACGCCACATGGACAGGTGACAGAAGAATCTCCAGTCGTACGCTGCTTCGGCTTTTCGAATCATCAGGTCGGGATTATCGCTCAGCGGCAGAGCCGCGGAAACGAATAGATCGACGGCTTCGGCCGAATACCCGAATTCCGCCAGAACGTCCACTTTGCACAAAACTTTCAGTCCAGCCAATCGACACTGTTCTTTGAAAGTGCTACCGACGTACTCCAAACGAGCCACAGCCGTCTGGAAACATTCGTGCCGTTCCTCTCTTATCCCCCCATGGACCTTGTTTTCCCCGCAATTATAATAGTACCCATCTTCAACGTCCATCATCGTTGAACCGCCCCACGGTGTTTTCAACGCTGTCCTCCGGCCACCACCGTTTCTCGCAGTGGCCACCAGGTCTGTGTCAGATAGACATCTCCGAATTCGTCCTGCAGATTTCCGTCCACCGTCGTCACCGTCCCTGTCAACATGTTCAGTGTCCCGTCTATAACGGAACACAGTCGCCCGAACGGCGTCGCCTTCAATTCGCTCCGTCCGTTTGACCACGGCACACACGTCCACGGTACTTCTCGTTTTGTTGAGCAAATTGAAAAACATTTTTTTCGTCTTTTGCTTACTCGCAGTTTCGTTGACGCGACCGCTGTTAATCTCGACAAACTTCAAATGTTTATCTCCATAGTCGTCAGAATTGGCTCTCGTATTGTTAAAACTATCTCTTTTTTCGGTAAATCGATACTTGATCGTGTCTTCCTGTGGGTCGGTCGTTTTGATTTTCCTAGACTCTCTGTGCTTGATATCCTCTAAACAATGCAATAGGCCCTGCCACTTGTTCAATTTTTGATTGATGTATGTTGTATAATCCTCCAACACTTGAATGTCGAGTTCGTTTTGATTTCCTCTGAACGCGTTCTTAAAAAAGTCTATAAACTTATTTGACGGTCCAAATTTTGGAGACTGCTCATTTATACCAATACTCATTAATAATCTATCCTTTTCCTTTAACGATTTAATGAGTTTTTTAACTTTTTGTTCCATTTGTCTCGCTTCAATATCTAATGGATACATATTATATTTATTATTAATGATTTTTTCTTTGTAATTTACTTGATTTGAATTTTCACCAATATTATTGTTTATAGGATCCATGCTTGGGTTATGGTGGTTTTTTATTTTTTCTACAGAGTCCAACCATTTTTTACATTTCCACAAATCTTCCCCGACTGACGATGCAGATTTATCAAAAGCGAATGATTGTATTTTTTTATTTGGTTTTTCATGTTTATTCATATGTTTGTAAAAAGATAAGTTTTTCAATTTTTTCTTTCGAGTTCGTTTGTTCCCTTCAGTGTCCAAAATTGTTGAACAATATTCATTAGTAGTGCAATCACTATCATTAGTTACTACTTCAGAAATGTGTTGAATAAGTGGATCAACATTATTTTTACTTTTTAAAGAATAATCATTAACCTTGTTAAAGGTTTCTTTCTTTTGAAATTCTCCTGAAATGAGTACGTTATCTCGAGTGGTTTCTGTTTCGAAACCAATGATGTTTTCTTTTTCAAACAACGATAACGGTGTTTCAAAGTTGGATTCCAAACTGTTTACTCGTTTTTGAGTTTCATTTACTTCCCAAAATTCAAAACATAACCGAATAAGTTCTTTTTGATAATTTTCCCAACCATCCAAAGACAATAGTTGTGATTTTTTAACCTCGATTTTACTATCTACTTCAAATTTAAACGGATCATGTTTTCGTATGTTATTATTTACATTATTTTCTATCTTGTTAGTATAATTATTTGAAGTAAGTGATTGTGTATCGTATTTTTCCATACTAAAATTTATGTAGATTTTTTTTAGGTAAATCTTCGTATTTAAACAATAATGATAATTTGTATAAATTAAACACAAAATAAATTACCTATCTTTACATAAAATTAATTCGAGGAAAATATTTTTGTGGTGTTGTGAACGATTTCGGTTTTCTTTTTTTTCTCTCTTTGTGGTTTACTTTTCAATTGATTTTTCGTATTATTTAAATTTGTATCGTCCTTATGGAATACCCATGTTTTATCAAGTTCCCAATTATTATAATCAGATTTACTGCTGAATTTCGTTTTCAATTGTTTGGCCAACGTATTTTTTGTTTGTTGATGTTTCTTCTCATTAGTTTTATTGAATTTTTGAATTTTATTTTGTGGTACAAAAGACAATTCAAATTGTTTTATTTTTTCATGAAAATTGTCTTGTTTTTGTTTTCTATCATTAATTGAGTCATTCGAATTGTCAAATTGAAGATTATTTGTTATTATTGGTTTCTTCAATATTGGCTCTTTAATTTGATTAAATTTGTTTATAATTGCAATTTCATTTTGATGTTTTTCTACAATGTTTTGATGTGTTACCTTTGTATTTTGATTATCACTAAACGATTCAAATTTTTTTAATTTTTCTAAAAAATTATTTTTTATATCAATTGATGGTATTATACCCTTAACTGGTGCTGAAGATATTTCAAAATTACTATTGTTATTTAAATTTTTTTCCTCTCTTTCGGAAGACTCCGAATAATTTTCTAGAATCAACCTTCTCCGTATTAAATGTTCGGTTAGCTTAGGGTCCATTTTAAATCATAATATAAATAATACTTGCAATAATATTTCAATTGTATCATCTGAAACAAATTTAAATTTACCATTAAATGTATGCAGTATTATATACTGTATAGTATATATAGGTATATATATATATATATTTACTTAGCATCTCTAATTTCGATGGAATCGTTACCAAACAGTTATTATAATTGAATAATTTGAATGAACATAGTAATAGTTAGTACCAGATTGTAACTTTAAATCGATATATATGAAAATATTCACCCATTTTTACCGTCCCAACAATTATTTTACAAGTAGATATAAAATTTATGCTGCTTTTCTCAGATTTGAAAATTCATAATTAACTAAAATACTATACAAATAGTGGAGAATATGTTTAATAAAATAATTATTGTGAAGGAGTTATTTATGATTTATAATTTGTTATTACATTTAAGATGTATTTTTTTTTTTCAGTTGACTTGTAATCAATACATGTAAACGAATAGTTTATTTTCAAATTTATCGTACAAGTAATAACCAAAAATCATAAATAAGTAAAACAGTGAATTGATTAAAAACAAAATTAGTAAGTATACTTAAATATAATTTATCATTACTTGATAACTGATAATTTAATCAGTCATTTACATCTGACAGAATGTCGACTAGGTACTTTATAAAATTAATATATAATTTTAATTATTATTTGACACGCACAGTTGTACATTAAAATATCGTTAAGTATTTTGTATACGATTACAGTATACTCGCGGGTAATTAAGTACCTATCTTTAATGTTGAATATATTATTGTTCATGTTTTTAATAATTTGCTTTGAATTTTTTCTTTCTAAACTTGTTATTATGGGTTATTATTGGCATCTCGAAATTGTAATTTGTATGGGTGCTTAAAAATTATAAAAATATTAATTAAATACACAAATTAAAATTAAAAACGTTTTCTCAAAAAAACAACCATTAACTCGTTAAAAAATAAATATTAATATGTATACTTTTCTGTAGGTAACAATATTTTTTAATATATTATTTCTAAAACATTAATTTTTTTTATGATCCCTTTTTCTCTCTTTGTACTTTGTACTCCTTGTACCAAAATCAATAAATGAGATACCATTTTAATGAATAAGTCACCTTCTTCCGAAGAAGTATTAGTACTATTATTTTCGAACAGTGCAATCTATTATTATTATTTAAAAATCAAAATAAAATAAATGCTCCGGTCATGTGTAATATTAAATGTACACTATTTTGCATGGGTAACAACTGTACTTTATCGTTTTACAAATAAAACAATTGAACTTGATATCGGAAATACAATAAATGTACAGGTATTGGTCAATACGATATATTTATTGTATTATTTTAGTTTAACGAAAAATATAGAGTAATCCGGATATTTTTTCATCCTACAAAATGTTTATGCAGATCAGTATTTTACCCTGACGAATGTGAATTTTTCGCACGGGTCAACTAGTTTTAATCACATTACAGGTGAAGGAATTACCTACGGTATTGTAACTTTTTACTAATATGTTTTGCTTCACTTTTGGTTCCTTAATAAACCTGTTGACCGTATTGTCAATGTTTATTATTTCTCGTTCAAATACCACCTATGTATATGACACGGGGTAAATAACTGATTTATATTTTGTATTTTTATTGGTCAGCCTACTCGTGTAAGATTGTGAATCAGGATTATCTTATCGCCAATCAACTAGAAAATATCGTTTAATTAGTCAATCTTTAATGTACAATATGTGTATGACCAGCCGAAAATATTAAAATTGGTTTAGTTTTCGTTTTTCGTTGCGTTCGATCGTATTGTATCGTCGCTGTAGCCATTTGGGTATAATGAAACGCCATCGCCAAAGTGAAATGTTTACTTTATTAATAAAAAAAAAAAAACAAAAACTCTGCAACAATAATACCAATTATTACTGGTCCTACTTCTAATAATACTAATGGTACGATACTGGACTGTGTACGATGAGAGCAGTGACACAATTATAGTTTAAGGGGTACGGGCACAGTGTAATTATATTAAGCCCCTTCCAAGATTAATTTTTGTGCTAGCGTTTTAGACAATTTCAGGTTTTTTTTTCGACACGTTTTACTTCTGTTTGTATATCAGACACATTTCTACGTTGATCAATACTGTTAACGTTGATACACTCCAATTTATTGATCTTTGTAGCAGTTCATTATACTTATGGTATGTCGCGGCCTGCGAACACTGCGCTGCTCCGCACACAGCGCACACCCCCGGGCATTTGCGACACAGTGGACGGGAGAAAATCGTTAACATCGGGTGGTTATTTATTAAATACCCATACTAAAATTAATTTAAAACCAGAAGACGTTATAGATTTGTCCGTAAAACAAACTCCTAGGCGTTTGCAATAATATTATATAATATTATTATTCTAGTTTTTTTTTTTTTTGTCTACATATTTTTAATTATAATTTTGTAATAGGTACCTACTAAATTTCAGTGCTATGATAAAGTATATTTTACTAATGTACTCATGTGTTTAATACTACAATGAAAACCTTTGTTCTCACAAACGCAAAAAAATCCTAGATTCACCACTTTCACGAGGACACGGAGTTCTGAAAAGGTTAATTAGGGAAAAAGTATTCGAATAGTGTCCTACTCTGGCAATAATATTGAATAGCTAAATGTATGATAAAAAATATTTATCCTCGTGGCACTTTGAAACCTTTGCAGAAACGCAGAAAACCTTAAGAATGCATTTTTTGAATTTTAATCAGTCACATAATGCACAGAAAGTTAAATTTTATTTTCAACGGTAGTTTTACATAATATTGAAGATAATGATTTTTCATCCCCCTTGTCTACGCCACTACATTTAGCTGATAATAGCTGGTATATAGAAAAAAAAAAACAAAATAAAATGACATAAGCTGTTACTTAAATTTTACAAAACTTGCAAATTTCATTTCCAATCGTCTCAGTTGACTCTGCCGTAGTAATAAATATTGTATAATATAAACGTATTTTTTTTTTATTTATTTTTTTTAATTTCACGGAGTGCCCAATCAAATTACGCAGTACATATAATAATACCACGGCCAAGAGTTTTTATAAAAACATTCTTCTGATATTCAAATAAGCCCCCGAAACTACTATATACGTATACATAAATACATAAATATATACACGGATATTTAACGAGATTAAATATTACAACTGGGGGATTTAGAGTCCGGAGTACCTATATATTACAAGGAGTATATTGTTCTGTACCCGCCCGTTCGAGTATCAAACATATTTCCACGGGTGGATAGAATTACGGATAAACTCCTGCTTGCAGTGTTTCTGTAAGTGTAACTTAAAGTATGTAATGTAATAGTATTGGAACGAGGTACTTACATTTCAGAACACTTGCATTAATTGTGTACGTTTGCAGTGTAATCGGTGATAAACGCCAATACTGGTATGAGTAATGTTATTTCAGTGCGAAAATTCACATTCGAAAACCCCGTCAATGTACGCTGACTATTTTTTATTTTTTCTACTTCTTAAAATTAATAATTTAAACGACCGTTTTTTAAAACGTCGCGTAAAACGGGTGCCTATGCAATTTACTAAAAAAAATGTCCGAATAGCAGACGCGGCGCGTAACACCGACTGGTAATCGTCCGATCACTTTTGTACACAGGTGCCCACTGTTTAATGTTCGGTTAGATACGTAACGCACATTATTACTATTGCAATGCATAGGTATACCTATATAGCTAACCGTGTGTGTTAGCCTATACGTGTGTTGTTTATTTATCGATCCCGTACCGCTTTATTTTTTTTATTATAATAATATTGTATATATTATTATAAAATCCTTCTTCGTTTATTTAATCGTTTTGTCTTTTATTTTTTTTTTTTCGTTTCTAGTTCGTGTTCCATACGTAGTACAATAATAATAAAAAAAATATGCGCGTATAAATATTTTGCGATCGCGGTGTTATTATTATACGGGTCTGTACCTATTAGTTTTGCGATAAAAAGGATTTATTTGTTTTATTATATTAATATCGTCAATATTGTATACGGATATCTACAATATTGTGCACCTATGCGTTATTGCCTGTTTTTAAAATGACGCAACTGTCGTACAACCCAACAATATTATTATATTGTTGTTGTTATACGAGAACGATTTTACAATATTTTTTTTTTTTACCGGCATTTATATTAGGTATGGGTACGCCCAATGCTAACTAATCAAACGGTATATTATTTTAACCGTACGCAGGTATGATTAATAATTATCCTATTGTAATACTTAATACAATTTTTTTTTTTGTTATTATTATTACCGTACTTTGTTATTACGCGGAGACGATACCGCGAGAACAATGACTATTATTTTGGTCGTTTTTTTTTTCTGACAAATCAATACATTGAACTCGTTATAATAATATTATATTCCGGATTTATATTATATTCCCTTAAAACACTTAAACTATGGTGTTAATATTCTCTCAAAAAAACCTACAAATATTATTTTTACATTATGTTAAAAATTAGAAAAACAATCAATATTATATGATTTATAATCAAAGGGCGGATTGGGCCATCGGGAATTTGGAGTTTTCCCGATGGGTTGCTTCTTCAAATAACTATTTTAAAAAGTATTTATGTAAAAATATTATACTGAAATACTGATAATACCTTTTTTTCAAGGAAACGTTTTATTACTAGTGTTACCCAAATTGACTATCCGAGCTATTGGTTTTTTTACATTTCTGGGCAATTATCACGGTAGTCGGCTATTTAGTTGTTTATATATCAGCCCTAAATTTTAAATAAGATTCACCACGTTTGGGTTCTTGATTCTTGGGGTCATCCAAGTGAGAGTAAAGTACTTATTCTGTTATGGACAATAGCTTTCCTATTCTATTGGCAACAATTTTTATACGATTCTTCATACAGTCATATGGCAAAGGCACGGCGTCTAAGACGAATGGAAACATATTGGTTGGATTTCACCAAATACAAATATTTCCCACGGCAAATTCGATTTGAATGCTCTGACGAACGACATAATGTTTAGTCTGCGTTAAGTATTTAACTGACAATGCGTAACTACAATAATAGTTCTAACATATCGGGCAAATATAACATCGAAATGATAAATCAACAATAATATACTTCCTCGTTCTCAAAGTTTAATGTTTTCGTTACGACGAAAACTTCTTTCTGATTTTTACAAAAGTTTCAAACGGTTTATATATAATTGTTTTTAACTCCGAAGGATAATCTATTATATTATTACAGTAAAAATTATTATTCAATCAATACGTATTCCATATTATTTTATATTAACCAACCGTATAATTAATGTACATTCTTATACGTTTTTATAATATTATTAATAATAATTCATTACGAATCAAATAATATTTATAAAAGTAAAGATATTAAATTTCAAACTGAAAGTAGGTAAATGCGACTTTCTCTTCCGAAGAAAAAATTATACGCGATTCACTGTTTTTCATGATTTCGGCTCACGAAAAGCGACAAGTGTACACATTTAAAACTAAATGATTAAGTTTTAACGGTCGCACTTATTTTAAAAAGCAATACTATATTGGCCGAGTTCCGCTCAGAATCGTTTTTCATTAGCAACGATTAATCGTTGTGTATAAGGCACAGATTCCCTCTATGCCCTATTTTCCCAACTTTTCATCTACAACAATGGCCCACCCGTGGTGCAAAGTACGTTCATCTTACTACTCTTACAATTTATCGCTCTTATTATCATGTGGCGCACGAAGGCGAAACGGCTCGTACCTGTTTGGCTATACGAGTACCTATTACGCGTGTTGCGTACATATCAATTACCTATACCATTGGTTTTATAATTTAAGTACTATAAAATATTATAAACTCAATGACTACATTATACTGTACAAAATTATAATACAATCGAAATTGACATGGCCACCGAATGCATATACTCGTATATAGGTACGATTAGATTATTTTTAGTGTACCAGAGTAAAATATAACTGTTTTTCCGTCGTTTCCAAAGTATTTATTCAAATCGGTCGTCATTTAAGAAAAAAAATATTGATATAGTTTCAAGATAAATATACTGTTAATATGACGTAATACTCTCGCGTGCTGTCTCCGTGTCTTAAAAACGTGCGACGTAGCGAATTTGAGTTCAGTAGATAGAGACGAATTCGTTTTAATATTAATGTAAATCGATCCGTTATCAAACTTAAAGGTTAAGACAATTATCTGTGTAGCCTATGCAGTTTTTCGTCGACATTTTAATTTCCGAGCGAGATATGTGTAGGTGAATTATGAGATTTTACAAATGCTTTATTTTCGCTTAAAAATTAAAATCTCCTACACAGAATTGCACAGAAAATGTTCTTTACATTTATGTTCGATAATGGGTTGATTCACTTTAATGTTAAAACGAACAGCACATAGTTGTCTCTACTGAACGGCAATTTGCTACGCCGTACGTTTGGCAGTCACGGAGACAGCACATGCGGGTATTACGTCCTCTAGAAAACAATCGGTTTTAAAAAAATTATTTACCACGGATATTTTTTAATCGTATCGACTTTATAACGGAATTTATAATATTCTCTATATAAGGGTCACCAAATGAAACTGAATTTAAAATAGGTACTTAAACCAATTATGTATTACAAAACTATTTTCCAGCTTCTATTTTAGATTTCTTACGAAAAATATTAAATGAGTTTTATTTGTTTAATCCAAGTGCAATTCTATCTTACACCTTAAAAGGTTCTATAAAGTAACGTGAATATTTGCTACGTTGTGCGTTGTAGTAAGACTGTAGTTTACTCTCAAAAACATGTGTACTTACATTTACACCTATTATATTGTCATTTGATTTTTTGAAAATGATCGCAATCGCTTATTCGATAAATATGTGTAAATATGTGAAGGACGATGCAACTTTTTGACGACTTACCCTGCAACCTAACATAAATACAGTGAGTGTAAAATGTATTCGTACACCCTACTTTTTTAAATAAATATACATTTTTCTTCATGATATTCTATTTTTATTGATAAATTAATACATGCATATTATTCATTGACGATTTTTAATTATATTAAAAAAAAAAAAACCATGACAAATGTTATATTAATAACAATATTCAATAACAAATAAAACAATACATATAAAATAGGAACAATAAATAAACACTTCTATTTTAGTTACGGAATCACCTGTTTACTTACAATAATGTTATTAGAAAACGATAAGATATACAAAATTTCACATTAAAAGTTTGTCCCCGACCAAGTTACAAGATTATATCGATTCAGTTAGCTTCGAAATATTATTATTACATCTATCACAAAATGAGTTGAAAAAAATGCAATACCAATAAAACTGTACGTGTTTGTGTAAGTACAATTAGAAATTGTTTAAAAAATAGGGATTACCATGGACGAGTAGCTGGTCGAAAATATTTTGTAAATAAAAAAAATAGACAAAAGAGATTTGCTTTTCAAGAGATAACTTACATTAATCTGATAACTTTTGGAACAAAGTTATATTTACAGACGAAAGTAAATTTAATATTTTTGGCTCTGATGGTAGACGTTTTGTTTGGACAAAAGCGAATACAGAAATGGAACCAAAGAATTTACAGCCTACAGTGAAATACGGAGGAGGTTTGGGGATGTATGAATGCTCAGGGTGTTGAAAACTTGCACTTTATTGATGGAATTATGAACCAATATATTTATTTAAATATTTTGAAGACAAATCTTGTAGCCGAATCTAGTGCCGAAAAAATGGGCATCAAAGATGATTTCATATTTACACAGGACAATGATCCCAAGCATACTGCAAAAAAAGTTAAGGCTTGGTTGTCGAAAAATGTAACTGAATATCTTGTGACGCCACCACAGTTTCCAGACATTAATCCTATTGATAATTTGTGGGATTATTTGGACAGAAAAATTCGAGATCACAATATTTCAAGTAAGGAAACTTTAAAAAAAGCTCTAGAAGAAGAATGGAATAAAATCACAGCAGAAACAACACGTCATCTGGTTGATTCAATGTCTAAGAGGTTGGAAGCTACAATAAGGTCCAAAGGCTACCCTACAAAGTACTAAATAGGGCTATAATTTAAAGGCATTTTTTTTGATACAACTCTTTGTAATTATTATTATATTTACTATTATATATTTATTGTTTTGTTTGTTATTGAATATTATTATTTGTATATTTGCCCGATAATTGTTCTACTCGGTGCTGATCCCGTACATTTTTCTAGAGTATACTAAGATACATCGGGGCCTTTTTAAGCCCCGACGAAGAAAAAAAAGCCCCAAGGAAAAAATATAGTTATTAGCATCTTAAAATAATTTTTTTATAGGTATTGAAAAGGCTTGGAAAAAAGCCCAATTGCAAATTAATATAATACATTTAAAAACTAAAAAATTGCAAAAATAATTAGGTAGTTCAAGAACATGATTTATGTATATAAATGCTTATTGCCGACTTTTGTTGGAAATCTATTAATCTATATACATTTATCTTATTTTTCTAATATATTGAAAAACCCTATGTAGAATAGTATAAAATAATATGCTGTAGGTATAGGTACCAAATATATTGTATATTTGGACTCGGGGTTTTTAAATAATAATTTTAGTACATTTGTAGTCAATCTATTCATATCGGTTATTGTAAGAGTATCTGATGGTAGTTTTTGTGGTAGGTAAATATTAAAGAAATATTTGTTTGCTCCGTCGGGGCTTTTTTTTTCCTAATACCATTATTAACCATTATATATAGCCATTATTTCATGTATAAATGTATTACGAATTTCAGTATTGAGTATAAATGAAAACTGCTAGTACAAGCGACGAAAAATAGGTGTTCGTACTACCATGTTTGCTTTCCATTAAAGCTTATCAATTTTTGTTATGATTTTAGTTATCATGGCTCTATAGTCTCTTTCCTCGAAAACAAAATTAGTTAATAACACGAACCACGGTCGCAGAGTGTAGACAATAATCGTATATAATCACAATATAATTATTATAACAAACAGTAGATGTATATGTTGATGATAGCTACAATATCTCTAATCTTTTAAGAAGTATTTGATAACCATTTCCGCACAAAAAAAATTAACTTTTTTAAAATTTTTAATTAATAATAATAAAATAAGTATGCATCCATACATGAAACAAATTCAATAATGTCCAGGGGGGGGAATCGCCTCTATCGCCACCCCCCTCCCTTATATACGCTCCTGGGTTTGGAGCGTAGCGAGGGATCTATTGGTTTTACTGTGATGCGTGATTTGTTCTATTTATAGGGAAATAAATTTACCAATTTACAAAAATTAAATTGAAATTTCCAATATAAAACACTCAAAATTAAAAAAAAAAAAAAAAAAAGTATTCTTATAACCGTAAGAATATTTTGAATTTTTAGTCACAGTTATTGAAATAAATAAAATATGTAAATACTGTATTATGGTTTTAGTGGCATAAAATGCTATGAACGAGCGATGATAAATATATTATAACATTAAGTACAGTGAAACCTCCTCTAACGGACACCTTCCAACAGCGGACGTTTTTTCGGGATCGGGGACGATACGTTCCAATGGGAAAACCTCAGAATAGCGGACACTATTTATTTTAATCTTAATTTAAAAACGGCGACAAAACGGCTGTGCGATAGTCAAACGCATAGCAATCTCGTGATAATGTGATAGCGATAACGAACTCGATGAGATTACGAACGGCGGACACCTGTGAAGCCGCTTGTGCACGTGCGGGCCGAACCGCTCGCGACCCGATAGCGACAATTATTCGGACGGCGCGCCGAACGTCCGAAGAGCCGCTCGCGAACCGAATCCTCCGGGAGTCGGTTTTTCTGACGCGAACACAACGCGAACCCAGTGTGAGTTTGGACGGCGCGTTGACGAGTTCGCCAGTTTTTGACAAGTACGAACGCTAATGTCGGCGGTTCGGTATGGGTTCGTTTGTTGGTTCGTTGTCGGTATTAGTTGGCGAGCGGATCGCAAGTGTGTCCGCGACATCAACGAACACGACGCGGACCCTTTGACGAGCGGGGTTCGCTGTAAATTCGGCTCGCGAGTGTGTGCCCGGATTTAGAGTTCGTTTGATTACTACGCAACAATCATGTATATTATTTGAAAAATTATTACATCATTAAATCTACGTAATTACTATGTACATAATTACGTTTATATTTCATATTACATTCGTATAACATCATTATAATTTAATTTAACGTAGCGCAAATATATTTTCAATTTACACATTGTTCGATATGAATGAAAAACAAATGTACACCTCAAAGGTTATTCAGAATAACGGACACCTCCGAACACGGAATAGCGGACGAAAATTCGGTGTCCGCTATTCAGAGGTTTCACTGTGTATTACAACAAATTAGTTTTTTTTATCTAACTATTTGAGAGCGTTCGCAGCGTACCCGTGATTTATCAGAAAAATTCCTAGAGTATACGGCGTATATATTGTGTTATTGCGAATGTCAGCAGCTGGCGAATGCTCAAAATATGCTTAATGTCGTCGTACACCAAAATCATCGGTGAATGTCGACGTATTGATTAAATTCGATCTGTTCGTAAACATTTACTTGCGAATGTCAACATCTATTAATCCAGGATTAACGATAAAATCGAAATAATAATACACTATTGTAAACATAATACTATAATAGTAAACATATACTATCTATAGTACCTATACAATATTAGGTACCGTACAAGTTGATAATTTTGATCAAATGTTTCACCACCTCATACCCAACTACGTTTATTAGTTAACTGGATAACGGTCATGTTATGCTGCCGGGTTACGTTATGATTTAGTAATGATAGTGTCATTCAACGCAGATATATATTTCATGTATACGATCGATTTGCACAATAACCGAAACATTTTTTTTTTTTTATAATGTGAAATATACGTGAAGTATTATATAGTGAATTTAATAATTTAGTGTCTAATTAAAGACATGATAATTAGTTTTTTCTATTAGCTGAAAAATATAAACTTTTAAATAGTGAAGTAAATATTTCGAAAGGTACATCCAATAAAAAAACGTAATACGACTATCGTGCCTAAAAATGAATGTTTGTGTAGACATTCCTGATACCCGTCAACTCGTCGGCGGTATATTGCACTATTAAGTTGAGGTAGGATAGTGGTAAAACACCGTTAAAACCCCACGCATTGGACCGTCACACAAATGATACGTCACAGTCACCACTCTTCCCACGCCGAGACTTACATGTGGAATATCTCGTCAACGGGTAAACGTTAACTAAAAATGTCAACACCAAAATTTATTTAAATTAAACCTCTATCTAATCATGGAATTTTTAATGTCGGCTGCTGTTTATAATCAAAAGTAGGCAGTGGTTTCAATCCCTTACAATAAGGGCGCCAAAAATTACCATAATGTAACATTTTAGAACTAGTTATATCTTAAATGTTCTAAAAACGAATTCGAAAAAAATGTAATAGTTTCCGAGATAATGAGTGGTTTACGTTATGCTAATCACTCTGTATAATACGTCCGTATAATTAATTATATGTCAATGTCATACTCGTAAAGCCGCGAGAACGATCGTTAGCACGGTGATTGTGATGGTTTACTATAATTATTATATGTAGGTACTATAACTTCAGCTGTGAAAGACATAAAATTACGAACATAATGTTAGATGTCTGTTTTTAAAAAAATGTTTAATTCTGAGCGTTGTATTACGATGTGCGTCTTTTTTCGCTTCTGTCTGTAAACAATATTTTTCTAC
Organism: Cinara cedri; assembly: GCA_902439185.1. NCBI lineage: Eukaryota > Metazoa > Arthropoda > Insecta > Hemiptera > Aphididae > Cinara > Cinara cedri. The sequence goes on along the minus strand of CABPRJ010000485.1, from coordinate 908,623 downwards.
CTTGCTCTGATCATCAAATTTGTTTCTGGTTTTTGTTAAAAAATTTTGTTGATAGTTGGTGTATAAAGATCATTATTTTAATATTCCTTATAGTTTTATTATTATAATTGGGTTGAAAATAACGGTTATTGTTAATTTCAGTTTTGTTTATTTGTTGTAATTCGGTTAAAAAAATATTGTAGACCTTAAATTTTCAATAAATATTAAAATTAGTACTTTCTAGGCGTGATATGATTTTCAAAACGTTTTTGGCGGTTTCTGAGTTATTAATAGCTATTGGTTATGTTCGTGTTATTTGTATAGTATTTTTAATTGGTACATTTAATTCGTGTAATTTTAATGATCTTCACTATAAATCCATATTCAATTCGAAGTATATCTGTTAAATTATCTTGTATATTATATTTATTGATTTGAAAAGTTTAGGAATAAAAAATGTAAATTCCAAGAATAATATTGATTATGTACTCGCAGTGACTATTTTTTCTGACTTTCCGTAGTTCACGCATGTATTTTAATTAAATGTGAATAAAATACGCATTTTTTCTTACATCCACGGAACCTTGCAGTTTGCCTGTAAATATATAATAAAAACGCTGGTAGCAGGAGCACATTTTTATTTTTCGTATAATGCACACAAAAGTAGCCATTACGCACTCGTGTATTGTCTGTATTTTTTAAAGTTTTCACATTATCCTATACGATTGCATAATTTATTATCGTATCATTAACTGCTATGATTGTTTTTCGTTTAATTAACCGTAGGTATATAAATTTTTTTTTTTTAATAGCATAGACGTACGAATTATTTAAATTCACCCGCAATCCTTTAATTGGTTTAGTGTAGTAGTTTATGGAAACATGATGGGACGTCACTGTCCAACCGTCGTATTTAAATAAAGTTCGAGTGGTAGATTTAGATCATAAATGCTATTTAAAATATATCTTTGCAAACACACATATGATGCATCAATTGTATTATTGTTACAAGGTACGGTATGATAATTGATAGTACGATACCTGTATCTAATAATCTAATAATATCTACTATGCTGTTTAAAAAACAATGTTTTTATACGTTTAAAGAGCTGTTTCTTTGTGGTAATATCATGGTACCTATATAACTAATTAGGTATTGAATTTATCGTGTACCGTGGCACTGTAGTATCTATATATATGATGTGGATTTGAACTGTATTTTGTTATTATTATATATATATTTTTTAAGGTATAGTATGATAGTGGGTAATAGCTTTTTATAATGTCAATGGTCACACACCTATTATACAGAGTGTAACACGAATATCTGCCACTTGAAATAAATTTTGTTCTATTCAATATTTTTAATACTTATATATATATATATTTTTTTTTTTAAATAATTATAGTATACCTCTGCGTTTCAGGTTATGTGTGAACAATTTTTTTAGAGGTGGGGGAGGAACTTAAAATAAAAAAAATAGATTAAAAATATTAAAAAGAAAAATGTTATTTCAAGTGGCAGATCTTTGTGTTGCACTCTGTATGTTGCCCATAATATATATTAGGTTTCGGTTTAACAACCAAATATATATAGATTGAAAATACAACCATCAACTTCCACCGTGTATGGGTGAGTTATAATATACGTATATTGCCATAGACTTAAATATTTTATGGAACTATTTCCTTTTAGATTCTGAGCGGAACGAAGAATGTATTGGTTTTACTAGGCTGTCTTCTTTTTTTTTTATTCCATTGGTTTTTTTTTTTATGTTTCCTGTATAACTTTTATACTAGAAATCTTGCTCCTATTGAAAAATGACAAGAGGCTTTTTTTATTAACCTCGTATTTCGTTAGCAATGGTTTATTGTTGTTTACAGCTATAACTTTATGTATCTTACCTACCCAATTTCTCACCAAAAACAGAGGCCCAATCATCGTGTGAAGTATGTCCGTGTCTTTTTTTTAAATTAATAATTTCATAACTCTTCCCTAATCCTCCGGTCAACCCTTTAAACGGTTATAACTCGTAAACAATAAATCCGATGTTAGTGTTAAATATTAACGTACCTATAATACGCCGCAATACTTATTATAATTGTTAAAATTAATTTTCATTTGGAGTTTATTTTTTTTTTTTTATCAGTCCAATCTCAACCTATAAATTATGATTATTATGATATCATAATAATAATATCAATATGTAAATATTATATGTATAGGAGACACAATAATATCGTTCCCGCAGCCGTATACGCTTTCCTAATGGGTATGTAATATTATTATAATACATACATACTTCGAATCGACCGTTGCGACAGTCGTGTGCAGCAGCATTTAAACCGCACACCCGCTATTGTTCGATGAAAATCGATTGCGTACAATACAGAAAACGTAATAATTTTTTCGAACTTTTGTTGATTGCATCACCGAGTGGGTTTCTTGCGCTCGACGACGACGATAGTCTGACTCGTATTAGACTAATATTATATTCTCGTTTATATTAGCATAATGTAAAATTATATAGTTTACGATATTATACTGCGAGATAGAAGAGGGAATTATATATTGTGTGAACTTTCGACTAGTGGCGTGGGCAAAAACCATCATTAATATCTAAAAAAAAAATCGGTGTTAGACACCGATTTATCGATCGTTCAAAATAATTCGGGTTATCACCTTTAAGAAATGACAGATCAGAAGACTGGCCCGTTAAGCAAAATCTCAGATACGAAAATCCCTGTATAGGCTGTAGTCACTTCAAGGACGGATCCAAGGACGCCCCCCAACCTAATATTTCTCAGATTTTTTTTTTATAATTCTATAGATTCTGATATTACTATACTCTAATCACTGATATGTATGAGAAAATAATATACTTTATGTATTATATTATATTGTAATTGTATTTGTGTTGTAAAAAATTTGTTAGCTTCCCCCCCAAGATCTTTATTCTAGATCCGTACCTGAGTCACCGTATCAATACGCTAATACTTACCGAGTTTATGTGGTGAAAAGATAGGTAATGAAATATGAGAAATACTACTACAATCGCAAATTGTATAATTGAAGAATATAAAAATGTTTTTTAATTAAATTTTTTAATTTCTTTACATTTTTCGTTGAACATTTCAATAATTGTTCTTGTTCAGGAGTTTTTTAAAAAAGCTGTAATAATTTATATTTTAATTTAATTTGACACAGAGCCCACGAAATTAATTTCGTTTAGTTGTGAAAAAAGCTGTTCTAAGATAATGGGGATGGGTGCAGTCACTATTATAGGTAATTTAATATATATATGTAAGCAACTATTAACCATTGCTAACGAAAAACTATTTTGAACGGAGGTCGGTTGATAGTGTTGCTTTGTCAACAATATACAATATACTATATGTCATATTATGGTAAAATAATTAAATATGCGTTATATTTTTGTTTTAATAGTATTTGTTTAATATTGTACATATTTTACCGTTTTTCCAAATTGTGGAGAAAATCAAAAAATGACTTCCCAAAAGTACCACCCTAATCGGATTTCCTTTCAGAAAAAGTGACTACACCTTGTGAATCGGAGCAAGAGTTTTGGTAGAAAAGTTGTTCACAGATTAAAAAAAAAAAAAATCATTGTAAAACTAATACATTCCTCCCTCAATTTCTTCGTTCCATTCCTCAAATATTAATATGCCCATACTGTTTATACTACGTGTATATGCTTCAATGATTCGATTCAATTTTTAACAAATTTTTTATAATACATTAAAATCATAGGTACTTTGAAAGTATTTATCAATAACTGTAGCCCAAACTAGTTGCGATGTGTGATTTGTCCATGCCACTTTTGGTGTTAGATTATTATACATTCTATAAAAATAAGCAATTTGGGCTGAAGATTCAAATACGGAAAACCCCCGGTACTGGGGGTAAAGTATTCGCACGTTTTAACTAAGACACTGAGTATCAAATAACAATTATACATGTACTAATAATAGTAAAAGCTATAGTTATTTAAATAGGTATAAACTATAATATGAAAATGTACTTGCCTAAACTCCAGAATCTTCTATGAAAAATCCAAATAGATTGTTGCGCAACACTACGAATGTCGTCGTATATATAACAAGTGACAACGGAAAATAGAATATAGTGAATAGTTTAAAAAAAAAAAATGCACCGTCTGTGTTCGATAACTGAGTACGTGTAGGCGCTTTTATTTTATATTTTAGTCGATGATAGTAACTGTGAGTCAAACTGAAAAATATCATTCAAATTCCATTATAAATATTATAGTGTTGACGGTCAGCCGGTCAGTTGATAACGCCGTCAGGCGACACTGCTTGTAAATAAGGTGTACCGAGGATTCAATGATAATTTATAACTATTAAATTACGATATAAACTGAATTCAATACGATATTGTTTTTATAATGGTGATTATTTTTTTAATCTGTTAACAACTGTTTTACTAGCAATTTTGTCCCGATTTTCAAGCATAGCACTTTTATCGTTTGGAAATCTGACTGAATTGGTACTTTAAGGGTGCCATTTTTTGATTTACCCTGATGTTTTCATAATACACGGGAAAAACGGAAATATGTACAATATTAATTTTTAAAGAAAATATTATATAATGCATATTATGTATATGCAATTATTTGTCCATAATATGGCACATACATCGTTGACAAAGCAACACTATTAACCGAACTCTGCTCAGAATCGTTTTTCGTTATCAATGGTTAATCGTGTTGCGTACAGATATATGTTAAATTTTCCCTCTACTTTACAAACTTTTCACCTACAACAGTGGTCCATCCATCGTGTGAAACATGTCTGTATCTTTTTGTACGCTTGAGTATTCGTGTTGACGAGTATTATACAATACAATACAATATTGTACACTAGCAGTATTTTTCGTCGGCCCATTTTCGCCAATATAAGTAGCGGCCTACCGGAATAATCCCGGTGTTCCGATGGACCTATCCTTTAGATTACGATTGTATTTATAATTTGTCGACTCGTCAAAAATTAACATTTTTCCGGGTGCTCTCGAATCGCCTCCGGATGTTTTCGGAGGCGATTCGAGTACATTCAAATGGTCCACTCGAATAACCTCCCATAGCATACCAAGATATTAATTAATATATCGATAGTTGACGTGTACTATCGATTATTATATTGATTTCCGTAATGTTCAAAAATATTATTTTTACTATTTATAATAATGTATACAATATACGTACAGTATTTCCCAGACAGATTAATTTGTCGAACGCAATAATCGTATTGATAACTGGTTATCAGTAGATTAGTTGACTATCTAATTATTAATTTTTTTTTATTGATTTTTAATACGTGAAATTTTGATACAACACGTATTCATATTTTTTCATATTTCGTAATCATATTATTTTTTTTTTTGCATTTGCATTTTTTCTTATTATATTTTTTTTTTAATTTTTTTTTTATTTATTTTTTTTTAAAAAAAAAAATTTAATAAAAAAAAATTGTTGACTATAGGGAAAGGGAAGGAAAAAAAGAAAAATATTTGTTTATTTTTAAGGGAAACCTAAATACCTATTTGCTTTTTCGACATCGACTTATTACCTAATAAAGTGTATTAATGTCTACTAATGACATGTGTACTAATGTCGTGTACCTAATACCTATATATACCTATAATTGTTTTTAGCTTCAAAATAAATCGAAGTAGAAATTGATTCCGATACAAGAAAGTCACTACCTAAAATAGGAGGCAATTCGAGTGAATCATATTTTTGAAATCGGGAGGCAATTCGAGTAACCTTTTTAAAAAAAAAATTCACGGGAGGCGATTCGAAGGTGAGGTTGGGAGGCAATTCGTGTGCGCCTATTCTTCCTGCCTACTACGCTATACCCACTTAATATAATCTACGTTCCCAATATTTTAATATGTGAACTCTTGTTCGTCTTTATTCTTATAATCTTTATTTTCAATATTATATTACCTACCTATAAATTTATAATAACTTTGAGTATTATTTATTTCGACATTGAAACCAGTGGAGCACACAGAGAGGGGTTAGGATAGGGTGACCACCATACGTCCTATTTTTCAACTTCAAAACACATTTAGTCTTGTTTTCCGTGACTATCCTGTTTATAAATATTTTTCATCAAAAAGTGATTTTAACGATTAATTGATAAAAACATCGTACATAAATAATCTGCTTTAGATATTTTTATCCATGAGATTTTACCATTTAAAAGATGCGTAGGTATTACGCATTGTGTTACGACACACAATTTCGTAGCATTCTATATTTTGATGTACTATGGTCTATAATAATATTATACATTTTGTTGTTATAATATATTATATAGGTATCTTCATACCTATATATATATATAAATGTATTGTACATTAATATATTATATATTATTTCTTGATTTGGCAATCAATGTTTTTTTTTTTTTACTTATTGCAAAAAAGTGTTCTGTTTTTTTTTTTTAAATATGATTACCCTAAGTTAGGGGTAGCTTTCGACAACATAATACGGATACCGCGCGCAGGTTGTTTACCTTGCCGTTTTCGCGAAAATATTAATTTTTATTTGACGAACATTTCGGGAAAACTCGAGTTGGGTAACAATTTGATAGTGCTCGGGTTTGGTCGGCGGTAATAATATTATATTAAATATGATTTACGTATTTTAATACCAAAATAATATTTAATAATAACAGTAATTTTAATATTTTTCAATTGTATATTAATAATAATAGTAATCATTTTAATATTATAAAACTATACAAATTGTTTAAAAGTAAAGTTACAAAAACATCAACAATTTTGGAAGACTTTCTAGCCAACCTTCACGTGGTGTCTCCTGGGTAACTTTTATAGCCTAGACTAATGTTTTCAATATAAATAATAATAAAATAAATATGCCGGGACACAATTCATGCCGTTTGGACCCAACTCGAGGTCAACCAACATTTCATATAATTAATTGAAGGGAAAAAACCGGAAAAGTCACTTTTTTTCCAATATGGCGATATCGGTATCAAATAATTTGTACTGATGTGCCGTATTTTTTATGCGATAGAAACTGCGAAAAAAACCAGAATAGTCAAAAGTAATGAATGCCAGAAGTTTAGGCCTACAGGAAAAAAAAACAGGTATATTCAATAAATTGATAACCAGATAAGTGGTTGGGTAACAACAGCCGTGGTTAATAATGTAATATGACATTATTATGTTATGGTTACTACATCTCAAAGTATAACATTAAACTTAATCAAAATGTAAGTTGTAAAAATTTATAAAAAAAAAAAAAAATTGTTAAGTTTTGAAACAACACTTTTTTCTTAGTTTAAACAAAACGGGGTCATTTTTGGTATTTTTTTTCTGTAGACTTCAATTGTTGTACGGGTGGTATTCGACAGATCGAGGAAATCGTTTAAAAAACGGGGGAACTTTTTTTAGAATTTCTAACGAAATGTCGGTAAATTTATTATACGGAGGCAAATCAACGTGTGATTAAGGGGAGAAAAAAAATTATCGCCACCTTCCCCGGAACGTTTTTAGTTATTATATAGCCCAGTAGTCCACTGATTCGACAAGGAATTTTCAATATCAATCAGTGTAGTCCTACTGTACTATAATAATTATAGTATTAAAAATACGAAAGTCTGTATGTTTGAAACGGCCGAACGGATTTGGATCAAATTCGACACACGGATAGAACGCGGTCTGGATTAATACACGAGGGACTATTTTTCGACCCCGGAATTCGGTCCCTAAAGGTCGGCTGATACGGTTTTTTTTTTATTTTTGGTAATTTCGAAACGATAATCGAATTTTTTTTGTTAGTTTATGGGTTACTTTGGCGACACGAATGAAAAAAAAAAACAATTATTATTCATTAATTTGGTTATCGCGGGCAAAGAAGTACCCTTTAAAAATAAATAAATTACCGGACAACAACGGTCATCTCGGTGGCGTACAGACGGGGTGGTATGACGGGAAACGAGCCACGGGCCCGTAACATTCGTCATTGGCCTGTATTCCTGTGTATTTATTAATTATCGTTCGTAATATTTTATATTCTAAACTTTACTGTATTATTATACTTGTTTGTTTTGTACTCTGTTAATTTATTTTTATGGAAGTGTAAAGTATTGTTTCCGTAAATAAAGATATAATTTTAATTACAATTTAGAGGCCCCGAGGCATTGTTTTTGCGTGTACGGACAGGTGAATACAAAACAGATGCACGCCTTTTTTTTTAGTCATTGAGCAATATGGGCGGACGGACCAAAGGTGTTTGAAAACGGGCAATAATCTTGTTTTTTCGCTCCAATTTTGTATAAATCGGGCTCCAACTCGGATTGCGCACTTGGGTCCAATAGTCCCCGATCCGCGGGCGACTCAGAACGGCGGCATGCCGAACGTGTTTTCATACCTAAGGCGAAACAAACAACAAATCAAGACCCAAATCATGGATTCGTGTACCGCCATGTCCTATAAATAATAATTCGTTCGCGGCGAAAACCGCACATTCAGCTGCAATGACTACGTAATAGTTAATACATGATGCATAATACCACACAGTTTATATTAATAAGCAATCATATTCGTATAATTGTTCCGTTGACGATGTGGTGCGCACGGCCATAAATGCGTTTCTGATCTCTGAGCTGGTTCGACGTTCAAGACATTCGACGGCACGGCCGCCCATCGATTTTCGATACGAGCCGACGGCCTCGGCGAAAAAGCGTACTGCTTCGTCACGGTAACAGTACCAGAATGTTTGACCGCGGGGGTGTTAGAAGTACTGGCCCAGCCGCTGCGGTGTGTGGGGCGACTATATCCGTTCAGACCGATATAAGCTAATGACGGTACGCGAATAATATATCCGCAGTACGTCGTTCCGATTACGTCCAACAGTCCAAACCCAGATTCGCGTTACACCTTGCGTGCGATAATCGGCGCAGCACCTGGTTCGAGCACCTCGACCAGTTCCGGTGTTCCGTATTCGAAATCGGCACAACGTTTGGGTGTGGGGGTGGGGAGGGCACTCAATATCCCTCTAAAACCATAGCGCGGCCGGGCATTAAAACGAAAACAAGTATTTACCTTTGTTTAAGAAGTATATTTACCGGTAAACACATACACATATTATACAAACAGAAACATAATCCACAAATAATCTATTCCAAATCGAATTTGCATTATAGTAATCCAAAATAATAATATACCCAGTTATAAAAATATTCGGCGAGTAGGTACCTATATAAATACTCGTGTTAAATCAAATATAGCATTTAGGTCTGCACATTATGTGATTGTATCGTATTTCTTTGATTTTGAATTCCCGTCGTTTTTTATACATTGAAATAATCGAAATGGAGACATGATTTCCATAAGCGTTCCGGTTGTCAGTTACGCATTCGGTTTTAAGTGCAGACTCTTTTCTAATGCAGTATAATTGATTTTTGTATAATGCAGTTTCTACCTGAATGTTGATCGAAATCTATATGTACGTCTACTGCGCGGCGTATATTCGGGCGTGGACAGCGAAATTGCGCATTAATATTTGTTTTACAGAAACCTTTTCAATATAATATACTCGCACATACATAAGCGTGCGCACGGGGAAAGCAGGAAAGGCGACTGTCTCCCCTGCGAGATTTCTCGTCAAAATCTTTTCAAAACCACGTTGGCTGTACATTTTTTCCTTTTGTCTGTACACGAAATCCTAACGTAACGCCCATAATTTTGCGCATTGCCACAAACCGGGGAGCGGTCTTTCTTAACTCGATCAAACTCCTAAATAACGCGCTCATCGAGCTAAACACCGAGTGCACACGGAATCAGACAATACAATAATCAATATAACCGTAACTCGAGCCCATACGAAAATATTTGGGCTATTCGTGCCTATGATAACGCCGTCTCGCCTGCCAAGGGGACTGGCGCACGCTTATGGAGACCTATATAAACCGCGGTGCCCGAACGTGTTGTACCCGTGATCGTTTGGCTGCGCAGTGCGATTTTACCGCGTCAACGTTCGGCCGACGGTTTTTTCAAAAGCCAATCGGGCGGGAAGGGCTATAAGCCCTAAACCCCCGGGACCTTTGCAGGGCGCCACGCGGTTCCGGACGGACCTCGCGCGGTACGTGTCCCGCGGTCCGCCGACGAACGCGGACTACCAGCACGGAGCCGCCACCGACGGCGGTTCGAGGAGTAGGCGAACAGGCGATACCGACGTCGAAATGCACACACGAACACCGGTTTGGCGGCGGCGGTGTTCGTAGGTCGTCGTACGTTGAGGGGGGGGGTGAGAGGGGCGGCAAAGAGGAAGGGGGCTAGGCGTCGACGCCGTCGCCGTAATAGAGTCAATCGGTCGCGCGGCAGAGCGAGCCACCCGCGTCCCGTTCCCTCCGCCACCCCGACCCTCCGCCGACCCGCGGCCCCGAAACCCGTGTTCCGTTCCAAAAAACGACGGCGGCAGCGTAGCGTGCGGCCGCCGTAATAATTATTTCAATAATGATAATAGCAATATTAATACGTATATTATTATTATTTGTGGTTAATTAATAATAATATTATAATTTATTACGACATAATTAAACGTCGACGACAACGATTGTTGCATTGAACGCCGCCGCGGTTGTGTGAGGTTTCGTCGGGGGGAAAAACCCGACAACCCAATGTATTCGAATTATTTATAAAAATCCGACGCACCCCTCCACCCTACGCCCGAAAACGTTTTGTATAAATCTCGTTATTTTTTTTTCTTTCATTGTTCGTTTTTGTTCCCGTTTTCTACCATGGCCTTTTAGGATTTCGCAATCTGCAACGTCGCAAACGGTTCCCCCGACCGCGTAACCCTATCGTTTGATATCCGTGCGCGGGGCCGGGAAGGTAACGCTCTGAAAACCCGCGAGCGGGTAAAAAAAAAAAAAAAATAAAAAAAATCGAAGTCGAGTGATTTAAAATTAAATTAGACGAAAAACAGAGAAGAAAATAAAAAAAAAAAACCAATTATGTCCGCTCGCCGAGATAATAACGCGGCGCGGATATCGGTGCGGTGCGTCGCGCCGCCACTGCGTCATCGCCGCCGCACGTATAATACGTATATACGTATATACGGTATAAAACGTACTATACGTATATTGTATACACACACACACGCACACACACGCGCGCGCACACACGTACATACGTGTATAAACGGCCCTACCGGCGGCGGCGGCGGCGGCGACGACGGCGACGAACTCATTGTCCGTCCGTTTCGGCAGCAGCTCCGTAGTACGTCGTGGGTTCGGCCGCCGCCGCAGCTCACTCGCTAACGAGACCGTACGCCCGACGGTTCCTTTTTCCCGACGCCAGCTCCGCGGCACCGTCGCTCCGCGCCTCTCTCCGCGCCTCTCTCCGCAGTAACGGGCGAACTCGCGTGCGCGCGCGCGTACCGACGCAACGCACGCTATCACACGCGCCACTCTCTGTTTCTCTCGCTCGCTCTCCCGGTGGCCGCCGTTTGCGTGGTTTTTTTTTTTTTTTTTTCGTATTTTCGTTTTTTATCACACTGTATATATACGCATATATATATATATATATATATATATACGTATATTATTATTATTATTATTATTATTGTTGTCCCACACGCGGTGTGGCACTCGCGCACACGTTTGTTTCCTATACGTAAATAATAATAATATTTTATTTTTTTTTTTTCCATCGCTCCCTATCGCTTTCTGGGACGCCGAATCAGCCCGCGGTCTTTTCGCGCGGCGCCCTTACGTTTCGCGACTGTGCGTAAAATACTGTAATACCCATTTATTGTTGTTGTTCTCTTTATTATCGCGCACGCACGCACGCACGCACAAACACGCGTGACGGGGTCCCGTCCGGTGCGCGCGCGGCCTTATCGTATTTCAAATAATAATAATAATAATAATAATAATACGGGGATAGAAAAATAAATAAATACCCAATACGAACGGGCGAATAAAACGGTTTTCACGAGTTTTTTCGCCGCTGGGCCACAACAATATCGTCCGCGGCCTCGTCCTTGGCTCCGATTGTTGTTGTCGCGAAATTATTGCCGTCGCCGTCAGCTGGCCCGCCGCCGCCGCCGCCTGGACAACGTGTTCGCGCGAGGACCGCGGTCGCCGTCGTCTCCGTCCCGTCGGACGCCGCCTGCCGGGTCATGGGTCTGGCCGCCGACGACCGTAACATTCTGGTGCCCGTGCGCGTAGACGATACGTGACCCGGTCGTCATATCGGTGCGCGGCGGTGCGCTGTTGTTTATTGTTTTCGTTTTTGATGGTAACGGCACCGCGAGACCATGGCCGCCCAGCAGCAGAACCAGGTGAAACTGTTCACGTACTCCGCGATAGAGCGCAAGGACGAGATCGAAGAGGTAAGCGCCGTCCGCACGGGGATGCAGCTGCTTGCCGCTGCCGCTGCTACAGCGACAACGGCTGCGGACTTCAACTTCGACGACAATTCGCTCTCTCGCGCCCGTAACCTCTCGCACTTTCGTACTTATACCATAATGCCGTGCCGTGTGTGTACTCATGTTATGACCCGCACGTCGTCGTCGTATTATACGTTGTGTGCGCGAGCCGTCGCGTGCGTCGACCGTTGTCGTAGTCGTCGTCGTCGTCGTCGTCGCCGTCGTAGCCGTAGCCGTCGCAGTGTCCCGACCGATATACGTCCCGGCCGTTGTTCATTTTGTGTTTTATCCCTTTAGAAATACGAACGGTGTTATCAAACGCTTCAGAGCCTCACGGCCGGTCTCAACGATCGCGAATACCACGACGCCCTCACCAGCCACATCAGCAAGGACAAGAGCCAAGAGGAAGTCGTCAGCTTGGGGCTGCTGACCGCCGTCCTGCTAGACGCCAAGAACGCGGAAAAAGTACGTGCGTTTACGCGACCCACCCGGGAACTCCGACGACGATTGCCGTTTGCACACAACGGGGTCGTGTTCCGTTTGTTTTTCAGGGCGTATTGTATAATTCATTCCCGTGGTATTATGCGCCTCGTTCATTTACAATTCTATTACCGTGTCGTATCATCAATATTGTACCCGTACACCGGTTCCTAGTCGCACGACAATCGATACGCAGTATTGATGAGTTCTTGTCTTTCCAACGAGAAATCCCTTTGGATTTCCACTTTTTGCTTTTAACACTTGATAGGCAGTTTAATATTGATAGTGGGTATCAATATTGAAAATGATTAAACAAAACCACCTTAACACCATGTTATTATTTCATTAACAAGACCGGGTCAATCATTTCTTTTTTTCTTCATTTCCACGTCTCCGTCACTCGTTGGTGAATTGAATATTTATGAAATGTACGTACATGTGTCCCGTGCGTAGAATTCCCTATGCATTGTAAAATTGTGCAATAATAAAAGTCCATACATTGGTACTTGAATTCATACAAAGTGACATATTTTTACGGAGGTTGAATCACTGATTGATATCGCGCACACCAGATTCTTGAATCTATTCCCAATGATTACCAAGATTTCCTGCGAAATTACGGAAGATTTGCATGATTATCAAACATTTGTAAACTGATTTCCGTTAGTGTTATACCCACTGTATTTTTATGTTTTATTAATTTCAATTTTTTACCTAGAAGCAGTTTTTAGGTTTTTCTGAGCATCTTCTTTTTGGAATAAAAACTTAGGTTTTAATATTCTCTACTGCCTACTTTAAAATAGATATTTTTAGCAGTGTCGCAACCAGGTGGGGTCCCCGGGCTGTATACATTTATTGTACTTATACATCTACCAAATTTTCCTTTAGTTCAATTGGCTATGTGTAAACAAATTTTTTTAAAATATTCTGGTTGTGCCACTGTTTCTTAGTAATACCTAAAACCTGTAAAATGAGTTTAATATTATATAGTCTTTCTGTTTTATGAAAGTTTTATTAATAATATTAATAATTTTATCTTCAAAATTCTATATTTATTTATTTATTTTTTTTTTTTAACAGACATATAGAGATTTAACTTTGTTATCACGTGATGGCCTACAGAGTGTTATAGCTCACTTACAACAATTTACGTTAGAAAAATGGAGTCGACTATTGGATGGATCTCGCAAACAGTTGTTATGGCTAATTCGAGAAATGGTACACAACAACATTGCAGGTGTGGATAACCTTTGTTGGAACCTTATGCGAAATGCAGCAGGTGGCGACATTTCTTCCACTAATATTGCCCTCATTGAATATCTCCTTGATCTTTACCAAGACAATAGGTATGTTTTATATTGTAAATGTATTATTTTATTAGTTTTGCTATTTTTCTCATAAAATTGCATTATCGTTTTTAGAAAATGGTTAGAAAGATATCCTTGGTTGATAGCGTCTGTTGTTTATTCATTTTTACGTTTCATTGAAGATCACACTAGTTTAATCCCTTTGCGTAATCGAGAAGTGGCATTCACCATATCTTTACTTCGTGATAGATTTACTGATTGTTTGGTGATCGGTAGAGATCTAATTAGGTTATTACAAAATGTTTCACGTATACCAGAAGTTGAAACACTATGGAAAGACTTATTACATAATCCTCAATCATTAAGTCCAAGTTTAACAAATGGTAATCATGATAGTTCAATAGTCAATCCAAATTCATATTAAAAATATTTAAAGTTAAATCTTATATATTCCTAGGTGTTATACAAATATTGGAGACTAGAACATCTAGAAGATTTTTGCAATCGCGATTAACACCCGATATGGAACGTAAATTAGTATTCTTTACTTCTTCAGTTCGATTTGGTCATCACAAACGCTATCAAGAATGGTTCCAAAATAAAGTAAAGTTAAAATATTTTATCATTTTCTTTTTATTATAATCAATGTTAATATTATTGTTTTAATTTAAAGTATTTAAATACGCCTGAAGCACAATCCCTGAGAAGTGATTTGATAAGGTTTATTGTTGGACTAATACATCCTACCAATGAACTGTTATGTTCAGATATTATACCTCGTTGGGCTGTTATTGGTTGGCTTATTACCACGTGCACATCAAATATAGCTTTAGCGAATGCCAAAATGGCTTTATTTTATGATTGGATTTGTTACGATCCAAAACATGATAACATTATGAATATTGGTAAGTAATCACAAACTTGTTTTGAACTTAAACCTATCTGAGTAACTTTTATTTTAACCACATAAATATCAATTTTAATTAGGAAAAATTTGAATGTTAACAAAGTGTATACAATTTAAGTTCTTTAAAATTAATAAACATTTTATCAATGATTAAACTTAATTATATTTTTAAATAATTATAAATACATGTAAACAATTTTTAGTTATATTTTATTTTAATAACATTTTTTTTGCTTGTCAACAGAACCAGCGATTTTAGTGATGCTCAACTCTTTACGTATTCATCCCACAGTAACAGCAAGCTTACTGGACTTTTTATGCCGAGTAATTATACTTGTTATTTCTTTTTATAAATCTCATTAAATTACATAATCTATGGCATATCATGATTAGCACGACTCATGTCACTTAAAACATCAATATTTTTTGTTGTGAATCAGAATTTTTTTCATTTCAGATTATTACTAATTTTTATCCAGCTCAAACCGAGAGGATACGCACTGGTATTTTTGTTTCATTGCAACAGATTCTTGACAAGAGAGTGTTAGCATCATTAGTTCCTTTGTTTACAAATCCTCGAATTGATAGTGAACTCAGAACCATAATACAAAATACTTTTCGAGAATTTTGTGATCCTCCAGCAATTCAAGGAGGTATCTTAATTATATTTTTAACAATTATTTTTCTTCAAAAATAGTTTTTTTTTTTTCTTTATAATGTATTTAATTTTAGGTGATTCTATTAAAAATGATGACTTAATGGATAATATGCTTTTATCGCTCAAAGAGGAGTTAGTAGCAGAGACTGATGACATCTCATTTAGTGATGAAGAAACTGAAACAAGTCCAAAGAAAATAGTTAACCTTGAAAACAGCATACCCATTGTAAAACCAGCATCTGGTACGTCAATTATTAAATTAATATGAAATACTTATACGGATCTTTAAAATGTTGAAACATTATTTAGTTGTCTTCAACTTATAGTATGTATAGGGTGCGTTCGTGTCACGCTTTAAGCAAGTTTTAAGCGCTTATCAGTATTGCCATGCTGTTCGGTTTGGCAGATTTAAGTGCTCAGACTACAAACATAATGTCATGGAATGTCTGTGCAACATCATCGTTTCATACTCACAAACACTTAATCCATCAAGGTAGTGCAGCAAACGCTCAAATGTTAAAATGATAATAGATAACTTTTAGTCCAATCAATGACACATATTGATGCTTATACTATCAATGCTCATTTAAAATTTGTCTTTAGGCCCATTTAAAAGTGCTTGTGTTTAAACTAAACAATTTGTAAACATTAAAGTGAGTGAGAGCGCTGAATGCATCTTAAAGTCTAAAGCGAACGCACCCATAGTAGAGATCATATAAAATAAAAAGAATGGTCAACCCAGTTTATCCATGATTGAATGGACCCTCATCTTGTATACTCTGAAAAAATGATTAAACTAAATATATCTAGTAATATATGATACATGAAGACATTTATTATTTTTATGAAAAATTAATGATTAGGTATTTATATAACAGAATTATGTGCTAGTTCAATATGTAACTAGACATTTGTTTGATTATACCGATATACTGCTATAATAATACTAGTATCTTATTTTGTATCGGTATATTAGGAAATTTGTTTATTTGTTAGTACAAAACATCAACTATTTTTCTTTTTCAAAAAGTAAATTGATTAATTAAAACTGAAATCTGTACTCGCAAATAGAAATAAATTTGAAGATTTATAATAAAAATAATTCAATCATACAAGTTATCATAATAATATAATGTAATTAAGATACGAAACGAGGGAATGATTGTGATGGGAAATTATTATTATTATTAATCAGGAGGGAATTATACCGATACAAAATATTTGATCTATGTTAAAAAAATGTATACCAAACAATTTGAACAGGTATTACAAAGTAATTTCTTTATTTACTATCAATATTCTTTTTAGTGGGAAATTTATACCGGTGTAATCAAAGTTATTTTTTGATAGCATACAATATGGTGGTTCAGGGAACATGTGATTTTTGTGTACTTAATTAGATTTGTATTCTTTTTATTCCTTATTTCTAGCCTTATTTTTTTTTTACCAATTGATTTTCAAATTACAACCTATAATTACTAATTTAGATTCTCAAACAGAATATATTATTATACTTATGTTACTAAAAATAGTTGTGTTATTACACTTTTTTGAAATTGTATACTTGTAGTATATTATAGTATTATATTATAAAAATATTTATTTATTCATTGTTTTACAAACATTTTTCTATAAAACATAATTAGTTGGTAAAATTAGACACTAGTGATGGAGCTCTGCTTCTAATAGCTCATGATATGGGTATGCATTTTAAATATAATTTCAAATTGTTCATCTTACATAAAATTTAATTTATAAATCAAAATTTGATATTGGTATAGTTACAAGTGTATTAAAATAGTTTACTAATTTTAAATATATTATTAATTATTTTAAATAATTTCAGCAAAAGTGAAACTAAAAGAAAGAAATTTGCTGCCAGAAGATTTAGACATAGAAGCTTTAGAAACTCTAAACCATGAATTGAGACTGGAGACTGAAACTCTTTATTTTAAAAAAGACAATGAAAGAAAGTGTGAGTCAATGGAGAAAATAGTCCAGTTAATTGTACAGGATGATGAGATGTATCCTGATATGATAGCCGCTTTAGGCTCATGTCTCGCATGTTTATTGAAAAATCAAATTGAAGAAAAGATTTTCCCCGCAGTACTTAACGACGAGTAAGGCTATTTGCTATTTAGTATTTAGAGATTATTATTTATTTTTATTATTAAAGTTACCTATTTATATTTTATCAAAAATTTAGAACACGAGTTCTAATAGAATATTAATTATTAATATTTTAACAAATAAACTGTTTAGTGCATTTGAAGATAGCATCGGAAAACCACTTTTTGTCATGTTCCGTAGTCTTACTCAATTTACTGAAGATGATTCACGTCGGCTACAACTTTTGTCTTTATTGGCTGAAATGAGAACACATCAAACACGAATTGGCTATTTGTTACTGTATTTTTTGCAAGTGAATAATGTAATAAACAACAATGCCGATAGAAAAATGAATAAGTAAATAAAATAACTAAGCGACACGTCAATTACAGTACTTATATTAATACTATTTTTTTTTCAAGTGGTATTAAATCCTATATATACAAAGAATTTTGTGAGACTCAAGAAATCGAATTAAATGACTGTCTATTGAGCGATCTTCAGCTATGTCAAGAAGATGATACATCTATGTTCTGTTGGCTAATCCCAAATGTCTATAATCAGTTTCCCAAGATTGTCGTAGGAAATGAAGATTTCTTACATTTAGTTGTATCCGCTATTGACGGTTCACAAATACAAGAAATAATCTGTTCAATTGTACAAGGTGACAATGATTTTATTCAAAATATTGACTATGTGTAGAAATTATTATTCTTATTATTATAATTTTTAGGAAAGCTGAACATGTTTCGATCTGATGCAGTACCATCGCTAGCCACGAGTTCATTAAATTGGGAAACAATAGAGCAATATTTTTTTTGGCAATTAGTGTCGGCGCATGATGTTGATATTAAAGTGATATTATCAAATATCACCAAATTAGATTATAACAGTCATTCTGAAACCCTGACTAATATTTTGCTCATGTTAAAAAAAGAAAAGTAAGTAATATATATATATATACATTATAAATTATGTATGCATAATATTAATGGTAATTATTTATTTATAATTGCAATTTAATATTTGTTTAGGCCCACATTAGAACTATTAAAGCCTATTCTGTGTAGAGAAATTAAACCCTTAAACGACCAATTTGTCATATCTGTGATATCTAGTTGGTATTTAGAACATGGAGACAGTGTAGCCAATCTAGTTTCTCAGCTGTTAATCAGTAGATGCCCAGTAGTGTCTCCAACCAAAAGGAAACGAGGACAAGGTACTTTTTATACCAAATATTATTACCCCTTCTTAAAAATGATTAAATGCTTGTGAGCTTTTATTTTAAAATGTATTATTATTTCAGGACAGGGTTTAGGTTCAAGAGGAGGAGTCGCACCGCCTAGCGCTGAGCGAATTCTTGGTCACATGGAACGTATTCGTAGTCGAGGTACCTGTCCAGTAATGTTCCGTGCAGAAGGCATGCAAAAAGCATTACAAATTGCACAGGCTGCATGCACGGATACACAGCGTATGTTATTCAGCAATCTGTTCCAGTTACTCGAAGAAGATGAACCCCATGCGCC
The DNA here is from genome assembly GCA_902439185.1 of Cinara cedri. Lineage (NCBI taxonomy): Eukaryota > Metazoa > Arthropoda > Insecta > Hemiptera > Aphididae > Cinara > Cinara cedri. The sequence goes on along the minus strand of CABPRJ010000485.1, from coordinate 889,208 downwards.
GACCACTAACAAAAATTCAACTGTTGGCAAAGGCCGTGGCCGTAAAGCAGCGCCTACATTTAGCAATAGTAATAAAAGAAATGCAAAGTCTGTGATAAAAGACCTGTCAGAAAGCTCTGAAGAGTCCAGCGAAGTATGTAGTATAATATTGTTTCTATACTGTGTTTAAATTTATATAAATTAATATTGTGTTTTTTGTATTCTTTTAGGAAGAAGAAGTAATAAAACCAAGACAAACAAAAAAAAGACGAAAAATAAACACTGTCGCATCGGATAGCGATTGATGAGGTATTTTCACTCCGTGATAAATTTACATAATATTACCTGACCATAAGTTATTATTATACACTGCTGAACAGATGTTTTGTTGTTTTCCACAATGTTATTCCTCCCTGCCCCATTTTTCTTTTAATTGTAATATTGTTAAAATAAATTATATACATATATATATATATATACACACAAATCGGTGAAAAATTTAAAAAAATGTTAATACAGTGTAGAACATTATTTTTATTGTTTGTAATGTGACTGTTTTTGTATATACTAATATTTTCAATTGAATATATTTAAATGACTTGAATTTTTTTAATAATCATAATATATATTTTTGATTCCCTCTCTGGTTGCCTTCTCTTGCAAGCTGATCTCGATGCCTTTCTTGTATGTCCCAAACTCGTTAACCTGGACTTAAATCTCAACAAATGCCACACCTTTTCCAGGAAATATTCTTCTATTCTTCATCCATATTGACTGGGCTATTCCTCGCTTACTTGTGTTGATGAGATCAAAGATAATGGTTTTCATTTATCTCCTGACACCATATGGATGTTACTTTTGGGCGTGTTCTACAGATCCTTGGTTTCATAAAGTGCAATTCTTTTTTCTCCTCCGTCTCCTGTCTTTGTGCTTTATATTTCTGTCTGGTACGGTCAACCTTGGAGTACGATCTTTTGCACTTCTAACTGGAGTGTGACCAGCTGCGCATCTAACGGGTCTAGAACTGTTTTCTTTCGTTTGCAGCCCATCAACTGAAGATTGACACACCCACCGCATGACTACGACTGCATCTGTTCATGCTTGGTCTCCCTACTCTATTCTTAAATCAATGCTGACCTTATTTTCGTCTCCTCTCTTTTTAATGGTACTCTCGATGCTCTTGACTAGAAAATGTCTTTCCGCATTCCCTCACACTCCAATCATCACTCTTTTTTCTCCGGCACACCTCATGTTTTATAGCCACAACCAACCTCTCCATAGGATGTTGCGTCTCAATTATATTCAACCTGATCTCTTATCACTGTAATTTAACTATTTATACTAATTATTGTTCTCTTATTGCCCTCTGGGCATTTACATACTTGGTTAAATAAATATAATTGTTTATTACCTTGTAATAAAAATTAAGTTTTTATTCTAAATTTTACTAATTTAACATTGATCATGAACATCAGTTGTTGAATTGGAGAAAAATTAAGAATTATTTCTCTTTCCTCATTTCATTGATACAGGAACGTTCCTTTTATAATTATAGATATGATATAATGCTGTTGATAATGACCAGGGTCTATGGAAATATGCTCCAAAAACCTTAAAAAAAAATATTTATGCAGTTATACTATACAAATTAACCAAGTATGTCTTAATGTTCATAAAAAAAAAAAAAAAATCACTTTGACTTTACGAGTTATAAATCATTACTGATGACTCAAATAAAATTAAAGACTTACATAGACCCAACAAAATACATATATTGTCAAAACATTCTAATCTTTAAATTAATAAATCGAATAATCAATAACAACTTATTTGAGGGAAACTTATTTTGTGATTCTTGATTCGTCGAGTTAAAAAAATTGCTTAAAAATGTGTTAAATCCTATATATTATGTTCTCAAAATATACTAAATCCTTGAAATATGCTCTAAAACGGACATAATTCAAAAATTAGATATGCCCTACAAATACAAAAATATGCAAAATAAAATTTTGTATATCGTCTTGTTAGGCCGTGAAACACATTTCGGTATTAAATAGCTATTAAAGTTAAATTAACTTAAACATATGCAAATGCAAATAATAATGTCGGCCCTAATAATAACGATTAAACTCGGGAACAGTTATTCGGACAAGTTTCTGCGTCATAATGGAATGTGCCAAAAAATTAGTTTCTTAACGTGAATTGTTCACGATTGAAAGTAAACGCGAACAACTATTAAACAAATAACAATATGATTGAAAAATAATTTTCGGTCCAAGAATTTAAAGCAATACTTGGCGTAGAACCACCAATAAATAACCCATCTCTGTTCGGTGGGTATAAAAAATAGAAAAAAAAGTCGAACACGGTTCAATCATCATTGGTTTGAGCGTATATTGTGCGCACACAATCAACAGCAACAATAATAATAAATAATTTTAAAAAATGCACAACACCGTGTCAGTCGGTAGTTCGCTTGAGCGTATAATATGGAGGACACAGAGTTCGAAAAATAAAAAATTAAAAAACGATAATAATAATAACAAAAAAAAACCGTCCAATATTTATATAATCTCCCAACTCCGCGATTTATCGCGCCGAACAATCGATTTCCGAATACGAGCGTATTGGACGGCCTTACGAGTTGTGACGTGGGCGAATGGCGGGCGAGTCAATGAACGATGTAATCGACACGAGATCGGCGGGCTGAAATCGGACCGGTAAACGAAATCGCGAACCCAATGCGAAAAGTTAAAAGCTAATTCCGTATCGTTTTGTTTTGAAACCGGTGTGCGGATCGCGCGCGAACAACAGTCCCGCGGACAATCGACCGTAGCGCGCGTCGCGCGTGCCCTCTCGCTCTGCGTGATTATCGTAAAACCATTGCGTTCGAAACCGCGCGCATCACGACTAAGACAATCGGTAACTCAACGGACGTTCGAAACGGCGAAACACAACCGCCAGTACCCGTGCGACGCGCGCGCGTACGCAACTCCGCGCGGCGGCGGCGCGACACCGAAACGGCCGACCGTGCGTTTGGACGCGGAAACCGGCCGGCTTCGACGCGCCCGCCCCGTTTTCACATTTCGTACGGCAATTTGGCTCTCGCGTTTTAATATTTTCGGAATTTGTCGCGCCCCAACTCCGGAGAGGATCCGGTGGCCGACCGCGTGTTTCTCATCGACAACGGTCGGCATCGTGTGCGCGCAACAATGATGACGTTGTTGTCGCGTGCGATAAAATCCAACGGCTCATCGTTCCGAATCGAATGCCCATGGTTTGCGTCCGGGCCCGCTGCCGCGGCAGCGGGCGGCGAGGTGCGAGCGTGAAAACGGGCGGCGCGGGCACGGAAACACGTCGCACGCGCCGACCGCGCTCCTCGCACCGGCGCCGCCCGACGATGCCGTCAAGAGGCGGTAAACTGAACGGCGCGAGCAGCAACATAACCGGCAACGCGATCAATCCGGCCGATCGCTGTTCGCGCTGCTTTAATTACCAGGCCGGCGTGTACGACGCTCACTGCCGTCGACGCCGTCACGCCAGAAGTGTCTCGAGGAGTGAATACCGCAGCGCGAGTAGCGACGGCAGCCGCCGAATGTGAACTAAACCCGTAATGTGTAATGAAATTTACCAATACGGAAAACTGTTTCGGAAAATTACAGACGCGGTCGTGTGATTTCACGGCATTGGAACCGCCAATATTTCCGCACGAGCGAAAGATTTCAAAATGTTTTTGACCCGATGGGTTACATTTAAATCGACCGAGAAAAGCCGAGTTATTTCGACTGTCGGCCAACACCGGTTAAGTGCATAAGTTTAAATAAAAAAATTCAATTTTTAACTAGTTAATGCCCCCCCCCCCTTTCACCTTTGAGAAAAATCGAAAAAATATTGAAATAATAAAAAAAAAATTATGCAAAAATTAACTGCGATGGCCGGGAATCGAACCCGGATCAACTGCTTGGAAGGCAACTATGCTGACCATTACACCACCATCGCACTATACTGTGTACGGGGAAAATACTAATATTTAAATAAGATTTTACCATAGAAATATTAACAATCTGTTGACATTATCTTTCACTCAGTGATAATGCTTATCAGCCGGGTGACTGTATTCGAAAATTACCTATCTATTCAAAAAAATCGTTTTGTTTCTTTTATTAATATTTTTTATTTGAATTTATAATCCATTGAAATCTATTCGTGTACATCATGAGTGTTCAGTTAGAAGATGTCGACGAAGTTGACGAGGAATTTGAGATCGAAGACGATGATGACAATGTCGAGAATGAGGACGAGTTTGATGACGAGGATGACGACGACGACGACGACGACGATGACGACAACGACAACGACAAGGAAGAAGACGAGGACGTTGAAGACGAGTACGTCAAAGACGAGGATGACGAAGTGGAGGGCAACGAAGAGGAGGGCGACAAGGACGAGGACGACAAGGACGACAAGGACGAGGAAGAAGACGATGATAATGATGATGATGATGATGATGATGATGGTACGTCATGGGAATCGTCTGACGCGGAAACCAACCCCATGTGCATTTATCTTGTAAAAAACGACAGCAAGGGTGACAAACTGTTGTTCCGTTACCCGTACACCTATTTCGGTGGACCACAAAAGGTGTCTTGTGACCTAGACAAAGTAACGTCTTTCGAAGACCCAGAAGACGAGGCCAAACGACGGCACCAGCAGATGTTGTCGAATGGTTTCATACCCAAAATTCCAGATTCCCCCCAACTACCAGAAAACGCCGAACCAAAGCACCAGCTAGCTGATTACACGGACGAAGTTTTATCGAACTTGTTCGCTGTCAAGTCTCAGCTCTGTGACCAAAAGTTTGAACTGAAAGTGGACCATGTACGATTCATCAGTCATCCATTGGAGATCCAGACGTGTGGCGGTGATAGTAGTAAACCGGAAAGCCCGTCAAACATATTACTTAACGTAGTGTTTGCTCTGGACGCGTTTGCTCGTCGTCAGATTGCTGATTGTTACCATAATTTGAGTAAAGCGATAGGGGTCGCTCTTAGACATGAAGAAAATCGATGCGGTTACCTGTCGAATCAAATAAAAGAAATGGTCTACATACACGATACTATGACTACTGGGTAATATTGGGTTTATTATTTGATGATTTTGCTAATATGCTATAACAGTACCATGATTGCCACGGCTTCTAGAAACCTGAAAAATTATCTGGGAATTTTTATGAAATTCATAATTTCAATTTCAAACTTCAATCTTTGTTTTCATAATTATTATTATGTATATTGTTTTGTTACGTATTTAATACTATAAATACTATAACTTCTCTTAAAGCGCATTCGTACATTGTTGTGTTTATTTATTTTGCTATTAAAATCAGTATTGACTTGAAAAATGACTTTTACTGTCGATGAATGCGCCATTTTTGTAGGTAGAAAAAGGGGAACGTTAAGATAGTAATAATGTTATTTAATTTACATCTTTAAAAAATGATAAACCATTGTTTTGAAATACTATAATTTTTTAAGAATTCCATTAAAATTTATGTTTAAAAATAAAACTGGTATGAAAATTAAAACAAACATGCTTATTAACCAGATAGATCAAAAATATCTTGTTATTTTTTGATTGAAGCAAGATTTTTGGTTGAAAAGTTGTTTAGAGACCTAAAAAATATAAAACAGTAAAAATATATCATAGTACACCAATACACTCCTTGCTACGCTCTGAATCTAAACAAATAAATAATATAATTAACTAATACATACAATTTGTTTGCCCAGGTAAATTGAAAAAAAATATCCTGGAAAAAACATGTCAGGGAAATTCAAAATGGAATTTCGTGGCAACCATGAGTACCTACCTAACTACTGGAGATGTTAAAATTGTTATTAAAACGTAATTAAGTATTCAATAATAAAAAATTAATTTTTGTAAATTTTATAGGTTTAAGGTTTATATTTTAAACACTTTATTTTACAGATTATTTATGTAAGAAGTAATACTTAATAAATTTATATTTATAAATTAAAATTGGTTTTATTTACAGGTCAGATTGTAGTATCGATTTAGATGCTTCTTACGACCATGATCCTCATTTCGAAAAAATTTGCAAGACTTGTACTTTGGCAAAGGATATAAAAAAAGTCTTTGATGAAGTGACAACCACCGGTGTGGTCAATTTAAAAGTGAATAATTGGATAGAGGTGAGCTTCTGTTTGCCACACAAGGTTCATAATTTTTATAAAGATCGACAGCTGTTCGATCCTGCGAGTATAAACACGTATGTATCATACATTTCACATTATTAAGTGAACTGTTATTAGTATATTTTATGCTTCAAGGTGTTTAAAGCAAATTCGACCATATCATGGTATACTTTTGATGTGTGACCGCAGAGAACTTTTGGACAAGTTACCACAAGATACTTCGCCATCAATGATTCGTCTCATCAATATGTACAGTCCTGTCAAAAGTTTACAAACTTTATCTGCGGATGCAGATCTTACCCTCGCACAGGTCAGGAATAACAAACAAAAATTAATAAACTCAATTGTAATTTGTATATTTATAGGTATTTAGTATAGCTGGACATTTGATTTATTGGGGTAATGCAATTATAATATTTCCATTATGTGAAACCAACTTGTATGCAATTGCACCTAATGTCCCGACAACGCGCAACAATAAATTAGCTCGAGAGTTTGCAGAAAAATTCCCAGGGTACAACTTGTTGAAAGTAATTAGTATTATTTAAAAAGTCTTCAAATTGTATATAATATTACATGCTGCGATCAATTGATTTTATTAATACTGACATATTATCATATTTAAAATTAGGTGATGAGTGAATATTCGTTTCCAACAGCGTTAGAATACAAAATGGGCTTATACGATGACAAGAGCAGTGAAGCTATAACAGTTCGAATATTAATTTGGTTGTTACAGCACAAAATTTTGCAACAATACCATACTTATATTTATTTTATGCCATCTTCTAAAGGACTTCCGTTTATTAAACATTTGGTATTAATATTAGCATTGCTCTTAAAATACTTGTATAATAAATAATTATACGTTTCTATAGGAATGTAATAATTCATCTCAATCCGAAGAAGAAAATAACGATCATCAATCTGAAGAACCGATGGCTGCATTGACACTATCAGAAAATTGGTGGAAATATTCAGGTGATTACAGTTCTTCTATGTCTTGTGCTGAAGAAATGTACCTTAGTTTGGACCTTAATGAACAGTATGCATTAATGAATATACCCGCGTCAGCTAATCCAGATGACTTTAGGCTTTTAATGAGATTATTGAAACAAGGTTATCTCTCTGGAGAACATCATATCGAGGAGATTATGTATTTGGAGAATATTAGACGAATGGAATTATATCTATTATTGGAAAAATTCAAAGACGTTTTACTACTTGTTGAAATGGAAGATCCTACACTTCAACACTTTTATTCGCATACGTGATTTATTAGTTATTTTAAAAATGTTTGCCAAATTCATTTGTCTTCCAATTAAATATTAGAATTGTTATTAATTTGTATTACAAATATTTTACATTGGTAAATTATGACTAATGAAATATAATTTAATATGATAACATTTACAGAAAATAGTTTATAAAACATTGAAGGAAATAACTGTATTAAGTATGACTCATAATAAAAAAAGCAAAGTGATTACTTTTAAATTTCATCAAAATATATTTTTATAATTAATTCAATTGTGTAATTTTAAAACGTGAACAAATTTTTGTTATTTGATGAAACTAGATTATTGTTAATTATTTTTTTACGAGTTCATCAATATTTTAGCATTCTTGAGCAACAGTTGAATTTTAATCTTCCACATTACTATTAAATATGTCTGTAAAGTCAACACAATTGATTTGGGATCCAAGTGATCGACAAATTTCATTTCTTACCTCTTTTTTTATTTTAGTTGTTATTTTTACCAAATAAAATATTTAATAGTATATATGATAAATACTTTTATTGTTCTGTATAAATGCATGAAATATTGTTAACTTTAATACAGGACAATGATGAATGATGATTATTGTTAGGGCAGAGGACTTGTAACTTTAAAAAAGCACTAAATATGCAAGTACCTTTGTCACTTAAAAACCCTATAATATGCATTAAAAATATGCTTTAATATTTTTTTTAAAGTAATCTATTTAAAATTGTATACATTATTTTTTTTACAAAATTGTTAACAAATTTTAATTTCTTGAAAATTCTTCTGATCCTAAAAAAAAAAATTGTCAATGCTAACTGTTTAAAATTAAAATTAATCGGTGAAACTCGAGATGTGTTTCAAAGAAAAATCATATTATATGATTATAAAGAACCATAATATATACGATAAAAATTTAAATAATTTTAAATTCAACAATGTTTTGGTTGTACATAATATGAAATTAACACGTCAACAGAAAAATATTGATAAATTATTTAAAATATGCTTCTAAAAGTATAAAATGGAAGAAATTAGCTCTAAAACAAAAAAAATCCCTATAATATGCATTTATATGCGAAATAAATTTTCCAAACTAGCTTTGTGAAAGCATGAAACGCGTTTGTTTCGTACTTTGCAATTTTACTAAATGTGCTTGGCAAATATGCAAATGCCAAGAGTCTTTTGCCCTAATGATTATCTATGATATTGAATAATGACGACCATTTATCATTTTTATGTAGTCGCTTTGCTAGGAAAAACAAACCATTTACTACTCGTTAAGTCTGTGGCCCGGAGCGAGATTAAGAAAGTCGAGGTAGAAACGATGTTCACAAACAGAAAAAAAAAAAAAAAACACAAAATAGAAAAATTCACCGCGTTTAGAATGTGAAAATAATGTTTACGCGTATTTATTTTACACCAGTTAAATGTTATTATTATTACAATGACAATAATATATAGGTAGTTATAGGTAAATTTTTATTTATTTAATTTGAATATACGTTTAAAACGAATTAAATATGGTGCAAATTGTGTTTAGTGGTTATTGCAATCACAAGTAACTGCGGCTGTAGCCTCAAATTGATTTGCAGAATACATTATTAAACCCACTAAGTTCAAAATTGTGGTAAACGTTTTAGAAAACATAATGGGGGGGGGGGGGGGTAGGTAAACACAAATACAATTTTTTAAATCGAATGCAAAACATAAAAATTCCAAGTCGGGTTATGTGTTGACATCAAACGCCCGGCGGGTTTATTACACGTTTAATTGGCGGCGGTACATGTTCAATAGTGTGCGTAATTTCGACGGGAGGATCGCTGCGGTGAACCCGGTCAATGGAGGAAAATGATGCGGGAGAGTTACCGAGTGCCGCCAAACGGCGGTCGGCTACGGACAAAACAATTGTTTGTTTAATTATGTCGCATCGTTATGATAAGGGAATCGAAACATTCGTTACCAGGGTATCTTGACCGAACGATTGGGCAATCATACCGTAACGTTTATTCCGGTATCGTGTTGCATGATAACACGTTCCAACAGTCGTAAATACGTTGTTTGTCCGTGTCGTGCCAGCGCGTGGTTTAAAATTATAATTTAGTTTTCAATTGCCGAATCGTATTGCCGACGTGTTCACGAAAATCGGCGTCTGGCGTGCGACGCCGGACGCGACATTCGTTTGCCGCGTTACTGCGCCGGGGAGCGCACCGCGTGCGCCGCGGAAAACGGGCGGCGGGTCCTATCGGAACTACGGCACCGCGGTCGTCGAATCGTCCGCACCTACGGCACCCGCAGTCGCCGAACCGCCCGAACCCACGGCACCGCATCCGTCGAATCGCCCGAACAAATGCCGTGTCAAAAACGAAAGTGTCTCGGCCAGAGTGCCGCTGAACAACGGCGCGACGGATACCATTAAACGGAGTCCAAAGCGCTCTTAGGGCTTTGCGACCGTCCGTGCCGACGCGAAGACCCGGGACGCGGCTGTGTAGGTACCTGCGCCGTGGGCCACCACCGGCGCCGGACGGTTTCGGAATCCGCCGCCGGGAATACGACACTGGACGGAAGCCGGCCCGAGTCCGTGACGATTGTCGTCGGATTTCCGAAACGGCCGTGACTGCGCCGAACCGAGAAACGGGCGCTTCCAATCGCCGAGCGACCGCCGAAAACGCCGGGGCACGTCGCGTTAACACAGGTACGTAAACTCACGTATCCGCAGGCGTTTAAAACGCGATTGGTTTCACGGGTTAATGGCGGGTAATAATAATAATAATTATCGGTCGTAATGACGTTTATCGTCGGCGGGTCCGACTATTGGATCGGGCGCGTGCAGTGTTACGGTTGCGTCCACGCCGTCGTCACTTCCGTCGTTTCCGGTTCGGGCCCGCGCTTACCCGCGAAATTTGACGATCCGGGCGCGCCCACGGGCGTCCGCGTCGGACCCTCGGAGGACGGGGCCCTCGGTCGTCGCGGTCGTTCCGCACGGTTCACGGCTGTTGTCGGTGCCGCGGCGTGTTATCGCCACGGCGCCCGTCGCGGGACAAACGGAAAACTTGCGCGACTTGTGCATGTTGCACGTCGCGGTTGGCCTGTCGCGGTGATCGCGGGGCCGCTGACAACACGCCGTCCTCCTGGTCTTTATCACCAGGCTGGAGCAGACCTGAAAGCGAAAAAGATCACTTTAATTGAACGGTTCGCCCAAGATATGTCGATGTCGAATTTCGACTATCGTTCGGAATGACCACAGGCAGGCCTCCTCCTCCCTCCCCGCCCCCATTAGCGCGACACGATTTGAAATAAAAATCTCGCCTTGATGTTTTTGTCGCACGGCGACTTCCGAGGGCAACATTGTAGCAGATTACTCGTACAACCGCCCGACAGCGGTTTTTTCTCTGCCATATCGTCGACTGCCAGGTCCAATGCGTTTCGCATCCATTTATTTCTGTACGATTTGTCCACTCGCCCGCCCAAAGAATCGATCCGACAAGTCACGGTTTTCAACCATGAAATATCATGTTCATTGCCATTACACTGCAATGCCCATTTTTCCGCAGCCCTAAGTTTGTCGCAATCTGTGATGGCCTAGAGAAATAATAAAATCACGTCCGCTGTTAAGAACTGCGCAGTCAAAATTTATCAAAAAACAAATAATAGGTAATCAGATTGATATCGGTGTCTAGTCGGTATTTTAATTTAGTCAAATATTAAAATAAATGCCCAAAAACACGTATACAAGGTCAACTCTCCTGCCCTGTAGAGCAGTCTTAATTTCGATAAAATTATTATCATTAATTTTAGATTTCGAGCCGTATCCAGGGAGCTATTGGTTTTACAATGCTGTTTATTTATTTTTTTTTCTCCTGCTAGTCTGTGGACACGTTTTTTCCTAGTAAACTCGTTCCGATTTTTACGTGTGGTAACTTTTCTGAAAGCAGCTCAAGCTGTCTAGATTGTATTTTAGCAAGGTCATTTTCGATTTTCGACTCTATTTTTTTTAAATAAAATCGCATAAGTGGTAAAAAAAAAAGTAGGAAAACGTACAATTTCACGATTTAATTATTTTATAAAAATACGAATGACGTTTTTAACTAGAAAAAAATGATTTAAAAATATGCAATTAAAATTGTTTAATTTAAGTCCCTAAAATAGAAAACAAAATGGTGAATGTAAAAATATGCATTAAAAAAGTTAATTTTTTTAAACCGGTACGTCATGAAACACATTTTGTGTAGCATATCATACGACCAACCAGAATAAATATGCAAATGTATACAAATCCGCGCTCTAATAATAAGAGTTTAAATATGACTATTTTTTTAAAATTTATTATTCTGTAGTTTTTGACAAGGCTGGGCAAGTTGACAATTTTGTTTAATACGTTAAGTTAAGTTAATACAGACAAAATTAACTTAAGTTGATTGAAAGATTCATTTTTAATGTTAAATTAAAAGCTAATCGTTTAAAAATGTAATTAAATTAATAGCTATAAACTTAGTTCTTCTTGTTTTCATTTGTATTCATTCCAACTATTTTGTGTCAGCCACCATCGTTCTAAACTTCCACTTGACCCGATCTCCCGCCTTTAATCCACGGCTGTCCTAATATCATTCTCAATCGTATCCAACCATCTCTTTCCTCCTACGTTTATTTTCATTACTATTCTTACTGATTCAGATTCCTCTCATCCCATGATATGCCCAAATCATCTCAGTCTATTTTTTATTATTTTTTCTACTATTGGAATCACGCCTAAACTACTTCTTATGTAGATACTTATTCCTTATCCCATATTTTCTCGTCATTCCACACATTCGCTTAAGCATTTTTATATCTGCCCCAATCATTCTCTGTTACATTCATCTGTCTACTACTCAACATTCCGAACCATACAACATAGTTGGTCTTACTACATTCTTGTAGGACTTACCTTTAATTGTAATCTTCTTGTCACATAAAACACCTGACGTTGCTCTCCACTTTATCCAATCACATTTAAACTTATGTTTCACTTCTTTATGAATGCCACTATTATTTCGTATAAAAGATTCTAGGAACTTAAATCTCAAATTTCACCTATTACCACTTACTGTTGTTAGCTATCTTGTCCAATTTCACTAAACTCATATACTTGTTTTACTTCTACTTATTCTTTTTTTTTTTCCTTCAAGGGCTACTCTCCATTCATCAAGCCTATTGTTAACTTATTCTAGATTTTCTCCTACTAAAGTTATATAAACACCATAGAATCTTCTCTCACCTGTCACCCCCGCATACATTTTAGATGGCACAATCCGCCAAAATCTTGTCTAGAACTCCTAGCTCATGCTGTTTGAAAAATGTTTACACCCATTGTCGACCTGACGCAACCCTAGTATTAACTTAGTTACATATTGAATTTCACATTTTTGTCATCAATAAAAATATTTTAAAAGAAGTTAGTTAGTGTATGTATATTGTATATATAAAAATATAAGTCACCAGGAATTCCATTGTTATTTTTAGAAATATTACTGGCCGATGAAACCGACTTCCGACCCAATTACACACTAATTTTTACCTTTGATTAGTTAATCTACGGGGCCCCTTTAAAATGTTCCAGAGGCTTTTGGCGTGTCAGACTGACATTGGTTGTTTTCTACTCGATGAAAAAAAAAAAAAAGTCATAATCAAAAGTTTTTACGAGGCATTAGAGTTAACCCTGTAAACCATGTTTTTGAGACATGACAAAGGTCATTGACAAAAATAAAAGTGATCGAATTTGTTGTTAATAACTATTAATACTTTAATTGTAAATGTTCATAATTTGTGTTTAGCAATTGTTAATACGTAAAATACTACGAGCAGGACTCTTTTATATACCATACCACATAGATTAAAATAAATGTATTATAATATTAGAAACAAATAGTTTTTAAATTTACTGTTCAAAAAGCTAGGTAGGTACCTCGCATTTGTCGTATGCTTCGACAGGATTCATATCGAGTTTATTTATGGTAATGTTCACATTATTTTTTTGGAACTTCAAAGCTAGACATTGTTTCATTTTTTGTCGCATTAATTTTCTATTTTCCTCATCTATATATTTTAAACGATCTCTTTCCATTTGTTCTTCTCTCGCTCGTCGTTTATTGTCTTTACTTAATTTAGTGTCTAATTTTTTTTTTGCTTTGTTTTCGTCCGACTTAATATTTAACAGTTTGCTCAATTGCTCCCTTTCGGCTTCCCTGATCTTTTGTTTCCTAATCAATTCTTCTCGTTTTAGTTGTTTTTGTCTTTCGAGTTTCTCTTTCTTTAATTCCTCTAACGCTAATAATCTCTTTCTATTTTCTTCTTCTAATTCCAAATTTTTATTATACTCTTCTAACCGTAGTGCTGCTTCATCTTTGTTCTTTTTTTTTCTTTTTTTCGGTTCATCAGGTTTTTGTAATTCAACCATATTATTCTCTTGCTTAATAATCGGCTGATTATTAATCGGTTGCTTATTAATCGGATGATTATTAATCGGTTGCTTATTAATCGGTTGCTTATTAATTGGTTGTTTATTAATCGGTTGATTATGACCGCAAGTCGTATGGTTTTGTGTTAGTCTAGAAGTGTTTGGTTGATCTTTGTATTTAATCGTGCGTGGTCGTTTATAGTTTGTCCTCGCAAATGTACCGTTTACAACATAAACCGAGTCCAAGCTGTTTTTCACTTTATACAATACGTCTACATCAACACCCTGTGCGTGTAATTTCAGCGCTTGGTCATATGCAAACCGATGATTATAAGTCCCTTTTCCCGGAAGATCCGAACATAAACCGGTGCGTTTATTTGTTTTTCGTTTTTCGTTTAAATCCACACATATTGAGTATTTCAACAACGGTTTGTTTTTCTTGTTTGTGTTTGTGTTCACGTACAATTTATAATTGGTGGAATTTTCGTCGAATTTTCCAATGTTCTCATTTGTTGATTTGAATTTATTGGTTTTTAACCGCTTTTGGACGTCTGTATACCGCGAAAATCTGCGAGTATATATTAAATTCGACGATATCTTGTGAATTGTATTATTCCTGTTATCTCTAAAAAGGGCGGTTTTATTAATTTTACTTTGGCTCTTCGTTTTCTGAACAACTGAAGGTTTTAAGCTGCAAATTCTATTTTCTTTTTCTCCTTCCCCAGCTTCGGGGTAAAATAAATCGTTAATTTGAATTATTATTTCATTATTAATAATATTTTAGTTATTTTTATTTACCTGACTTTTTGGCTTTCGACTTGACTGGAAGTTCCTCGTTTCGGGATTTATATTGATTGTTATAATTACCCTTATCGCACGGCGATTTTAACTCCACACCCTTTGAACCAGTGTTTTTCGTCGATTTCATCATCATACATATACAATTAGAATATGTGTTTGTGTAATCAAAATGTTTTTGTCAAATTCATCTGGAATATAATATGTAAATGTCGTAGATTATTTTTTTTCGAATTGCAAAACCAAAGTTATTGCAATGTATATTGTTAAAAACATGTTTTGACAATTTAAAAAACAAGCATATTTCAAATTTCGCATTACCGTTATTTTTTGTCACCTTTATTTTTGGGTGTGAAACCCATAGGTGGACATTGGAAGAGGCTTGAGGGGGACAAGCCCCCTTAAAAGATATAAACAGAGAAATTAGCCCACTCAAATATACTAAGTGTAAAGTGATCAGTGGTCACTACCTATCAAGAATAATAAGTGTATGTAGGCAATGTAATATAAGTATATATATATATATATATAGTAATTTTTAATTAAAATAATGTTGGAGTGTAGTAAAAAAAAAAAATCTATCTGTGTATATATATTATACATATTATATAGGTATACAGTTTTAACAAAAATGATTTACATTTTAGATTCTGAGTGGAGCGAAGAAAGCTTATGGTTTTACAAAGATGTTTAATTTTGTTTTTTCTTTATCTGTGCATAACTTTTCAACCAATATTTTTGCTCCAACTTTTAATAATAGCAATGTTTCTAAAACGAAATTTCACTGAAGAGATACTTTAGAGAAGTCATTATTTTGATTTACTCAGGATTTTTAGAAAGAAATGTGAAAAACCAGGATAAAACACGGGAAAACTGGGAAAACGTAGGAAAACTGAGAAAATCGGTACAACATTTAAAAAAATATTATTAAAGAAAATATATAGAGCTTATTTAATTATTTTACTATAACATGGCGTATCTATATTGTTGACAAAGAATCAGTATCAACTGAACTTCGCTTAGAATCG
The DNA here is from genome assembly GCA_902439185.1 of Cinara cedri. Taxonomy (NCBI): domain Eukaryota; kingdom Metazoa; phylum Arthropoda; class Insecta; order Hemiptera; family Aphididae; genus Cinara; species Cinara cedri. The sequence continues at coordinate 873,487 of CABPRJ010000485.1, read as the reverse complement.
TTTTTTCGTAACTAATAGTTTTTCGTTGCTTATACATGTACATTAAATTCTCGTCTGTATCTTACCTTCTCAACTTCCCACCTACACCAGTGGCTACACCCGACCCCATTATCTTACCTTACCTTAGGTATTATTGAATATGTATATTGTATACAATTATATACAATTCGACATATTTTTTTGTTTGTACTCGTATTATATTTTAATGTAACAAGGTTAGTACTGTTAAAAAATAATTGATAATTTTGTTTTTCTTTACCCCTAAGGGCCAATTGTACAGTCTTCATTTAAACGGTGATTATGATTAAATCTATGTCCAAAGATTTTGGGTCGTTGTACAGTGCTGGTTAATTAGTTAATCAGTGATTAAGTGGTCGTTAAGTTAATCAATCAACCGAGGTTAATTCTTATAGCATTATCAAATACAATTTTAAATCCAGCTATTCAAATTAAATTAATTGGTGTTGGTGATCAATCAAGTTTTCATCTATTTATTTTTCTTACATCTTTAAATTAATAGTTCAAAAATGCTAATATATGACATAATATATCTAGCTCTTTTAATATAATCAGATATGTACGTGGTATAGGATGTCTACAATAAACCACACTTAGGTTTTTCATGGACCTATTTTTGCTTTGATATACAGTAAGTAAGTGCTTTAAAATATCGGCTCTTTCTACAATTATAGACGATTTCCGCCTACGTGGTGAAACCACTTCCTTCAGCACTAATTATTTTCTCACAAATTCCATAAATAAACGAAGTTTTAGTTTAAACGCGTTTTGTTTTCGAAATTTCTAATTTCCGTCAACCCGTTGACCAGATGGGTATTCCGCTTTTTGAGTATGAAATCGACGACGCGCGACGGGTCGACGGGAATCGACTATGTCAACGCTGAAATGTATTCGAACGGTAAAAAACGTGTCGGTTACCTATATACGAAAATAAATTAACTATATGACATTCGACACGGCGACATCGTATTATTATATTACCTATATATACGCCCACGTCCAGCAATTGTTCTCAAATAATAAGCTGCGGACTTGAAGGGAAGGAGTGTGTATTTGTGTGTGTGTGTGTGTGTGTGTGTGTGTGTGTGTGTGTGTGTGTGTGTGTTTGTGTGTGTGTATGTGTTTACAGAGACGGTCACCCGCAGTGATAACCGGACTCGAGACAATGTGATTGCGACCCGCAGCTCGTCCATCGCCGGCCGCGCGTATAATAAAGTTATTAAAACGTGGAATTTATCAACGATAAAAATAAGGTCGGCAGTCGTTATTTTTCGCGCCGTATATAGTGTGTTTTTTTTTCCGTCGGGTATAGGTACTCCCCTCGGTCAAACTTTACGACGATAAGATAAAAAAATAAATTTTCCAATAACGTCTATACAACAATAATATTACCTATACACACTGCGGGTACTCATGTGTACGTATAAAAGTAATTGGAAATATGTTTTACCCCAGCCACCGCGTGGTATCGGCAGCAATAAATCGATAATATGTGTTCATTGTTCGTGTGCATAAAATCGCAATCGTAAAATCGCGCCCGTCGTCAAAAATCGAAAACGAGAGCAAGGGAGAGGATTCGTTATGTGTAGGAATACAATAAAATTCTGAAGGTAAATGACAAAGAGAGAGAAAAAAAAGGTAGAATACATAAAGTTGTTCAATTTATATCTATAAGCAACGATAAACCATTGCAAAGAAAATATGTATCTGAGCGATATTCGGTACTTATATGTTTTGTAATGCTTTAATTTTACCATTTTCGTCAAGATTTGAGAGCTTATAAAACAAAAACTATTATACTACACTCAACTTCTTTGACCATTAAGTACAACTTGTAATATACCCCGTGTTAAATATATTCAAGAATTTCTCTTTTGTCAAATAATTTTATCCACATAGCATACCTAACCTAACCTGCTAAATACAAATTTAAAAAAAATTCTTTTAAATAGCTCAAAAATCGCCAAAATTTTACAAAATCCTGCGAGTACTTTTAACTAAATAGCAATAAAAAACAAAATTGAAAATAAGGAACCCGTTATTTTCGTAAACTTTCCCGGTTTCGCCTAATTATTAAGAAAATTACTCGGGATATTAAAAGACCTTTAATTAAAATAAATTAGTTAAAATTTTATTATAGAAAAGGAACTATTCTAGAATATTAGATTAATAATAATTATGGTAGAAAAGGTAATTGGAAACGATTCAAAATAACGAAATTGTCAATGTTAATAATATATTTGTCAGTTTTTATTTTACGTCTTTTCGTCTTTTCCTTATTTTTCTCAATTATGAAAATAAAAACACGACTATTTTATTTACCAACTAGATCTAAAACGATATAGAAAGGGTCTTACGTCGTTTTTCGATTGAAGCAAGATTGTTGGTAGAAAACATAAATCGTAAAAATGTAAAATAACGGAATCTATAACGCGCGCCGTTAATATTTTTTAGTTTTTCCTACAATTTGTTTTCTGATTTTTCCCAATCATAATGAAAATCCCTTCGAAAATCATTAAATGACCGCTTTAATGCACTAAACAGACCCAAAATGCAATGAAAAAGGCACTCGGCAATTTTCGACCGGAGTAAGTTTTCTGGCGGAAAAGTCGTTTACAGAAGCAAAAAAAAAATCACCCACACATCACAGTGAAATCAATACATTCTCGCTCCACTCAGAATCTAAAACCATCTTTCTAACAACATAAAATTAACGCGTCAGATAATCGTCTAAAGTATTTTTAATAATTTTTCGTTACCCACAATTAGACTGCTCCACAGTGCGTTATAGACAATACTTTTTAGGTTGTATAGCCAGGTTCTATGCAAACATTTTACACCAAATGTCTGTCCACTGCGCTGTTTTCGGCGTACAAACGTTTTTCGTTTAAATACTTGTTAAAAAAAACGTATAAAAACGTACGTATATAATTTTTATTTCACGAAATTTTGGGTTGCACGAATTAATCTTCGTTCTGTTTTAATTTAATAATGTTATAGTCGCATATATCATTTATTATTAAAAAACATATTGCCCAGTTACCATGAACACTGCCATACGAATACAAGCAATATAAACATAATAATTAAATAGGTACTGCAAAAAAAACGTGATTACTGATATTTAATATTACGCGTGCAACTTTGTTTTACCGAGATTCGTTCGCAGAAAACACCTAGGTTTTGATTAGTAAATAATATATAACCTTCAAAAACATTAACATCTGTCCGTGGTACAGTATTTTTGAAACATTTGCCTATAGTTTGCCAACAATAAAATGACGGAGACACGTTCAATTTGGAAATCAGCCGTAAAACAACACGCATAGATTTGAACGTTGATGTGGACACCGGAAAGATAGTATTCCGAAAATATTTTAAATGCTGAATTTTCAATTTAAATTTCTATATGGGAGGGGGGAGCGTCTACAAATTAATTTTGGAATTTTGTTTTCTTGATAATTTCTGGGTTCCCCTGGTTATGCATACGGGAAAATTCATAAGTAATTTTCTATTCAAACCAAAAATTCATGAATAATATTAAATGAAGGAATCGTATTTTGCGGATTTAAATCAAATTGTTTTTATTTTTTAATAGCTTAACGTTCCATTCCGGACCTCCGCTACCACTAATAAGTCTCTCTAGTTTCCCTATTCAACGCCCAGTTTATTATTATTTGTTGTATTCCTGTTTACGAGTGGCATATCCTTCCCAATCACATATTTCCATTTTGTTATTGCTCCTCGTTGTATCGAGTAATTGTCTATTTTTTATATTTTGTTCTGTCGTAACGTTCGTTGATAATATAATTTCCCCGTTCGCTCTCTACACATATCTGAACCATTTCAATCGTTTATATTTTAATATAGAAAAGAATATTTGGTTTTCCTCATAAGCGATACGTCGGTTATGTCGTTTTTCGTATACTCCTAAGACCTAAGTCACTATTGAATAACGAGACTAATAATTTTCTAAATTTTAGTTTTTCGTTGTCTTCTTTTGTTTTGAGTTAAGTTTCACACTAATATAGTTTTCCAACGTAGTCCTGACCTACGCTGTTGCAGTTAACCGATAACTATAATACTCGGAATATCGTACTTTGTGGATCCTGTCCACTCTCCCACTTCCAATCTAGCACTATAATCGAGGCCATTTTCGACGACATTTAACTTTTTTTTCCGGGCCGACCTCTAGCGCTTTTCGTAAATTGGTCTTTAATTTATGATTGCTCTACGGCTGCTACTACTACTACTACTACTATACTCACTACTCCGCATCACGTGTTCTAGTCATCGGATCATCTTTCCTCTCACAGATCTGATGACCGATATACCTTTCCCATATCTTCCTGTAGCTCTTTGTTCAATTTTTTTCTACGTACGTTCTTTTCTCGATATTATGAACTATCCTATATACAAGTATAAAATCCATCATCTTACATTTTCTAACTTTCCGCCTACACCAAACAGTGATCTACCGGCCATCCACAAACAGTACTCTGGTTGATTATTTTCATTAACCCGTCCATCTACGTTATTATATCGGTTATTATTACTATATTTAGCTGTCGATATTATCGGTTGTCGTTACGGACAAAGCTCGTCCTTGCGGTGTATTGTACCCCGTACGAGTATATTATTACCATCAGTGGTCGTTTCGTTCGATTTATGCCCGCGATGGACGAATTCTCCCGGTTCAGGACGGCGCGGCGGCGGTGCTATACATGTTATTATTATAATGTACCCGAGCTCGAAGCTGCTGCGGCGGCGGCACTTGATTAACGGCCGCGACGACCGAAAACCGGTCGTTCGTGTGTAAGTACGAATGTCGCCGCGTGGAAAAAAAAAATGAAGGAGAAAAATACAAATAATAATAATAATAATAATAATAAAAAAAAAAAAAAACCGACACGACAACCGACCTAACTAATTAGCCGGCGCGCGAGCTATCGCGCGCGAGAGACGAGAGCCGCGGACTGTACGACGACGACGACGGGTCTCTCTAATAGCGTTATCTGGTATACGGGCGACGTTTATGCGTGTCCGAGTCTGTCGTCGGTATTCACGTGAACAACAATAATGATAACGGGAGAGATAGAGAGAGAGATAGAGTGAGAGAGAGAGAGAGAGAAGAGAAAAATCGTAGGGGGGAGGGAAACAAGAGGATTTACTGCTGCGGCACACGCGGTGTACGCCGGGCGGCGGCGGGCGCCAAACAATAAAATACACGGGCGGAACGATAACAACATACGTATATATTTAACGCGACAATAATAATTTAACACCGTTTCGGAATAAGAGAGAAGAGCCATTTCCGATATTGTACGCCGGTACACGATACGGTCGGCGCGATGTAATAAAGCTTTATCGTGTTCGGGGACGTGTTCGCGCGCGCGCGCGCCCGGTGAGACGAGTGCGTTAACAGAGGTGTCCGACAAGTGGTCCGGTCTTCGAGAGTCTTCGGTGTTGTTATTTTTTTTTTTTTTTTTTTTTTTTTTTAACG